>JANIJH010000008.1:17974474-17985059 GCA_024520975.1 Erythroxylum areolatum
TTATAACTCTTTGTAATGTGCTTCATGTTCCAAAATTGTCTTGTAATCTTCTTTCTATCAGTAAAATAACCCGTGATTTAAAGTGTCAAGCTAATTTTCATCCAACTCATTGTGAGTTTCAGGAAACAGCCTCGGGGAGGATGATTGGCAATGCTAGGGAAAAAGGAGGACTGTATTTCTTTGAAGATGGAACAATCTCAAGTAAACTACCAGTCGGTGGTTTATGCTTTGAATCTGAATTTTCTTCTAGTAAGCATGAAATAATGCTATTGCACTGTAGACTTGGTCGTCCAAACTTTCATTACTTAAGACGTTTATTTCCTTCTCTTTTTATTAATAAAAATCCATCTTCATTTTAGTGTGAGATTTGTATGTTTGCAAAACAACACCAAGCCTCTTATCCTCCAGGACCAAGTCATAGTGATGTTTGGGGTCCTTTAATTCATAGTGATGTTTGGGGTCCTCCAAGACCAAGCCTCTTATCCTCCAAGACCAACCCTCTAAACCATTTTCTTTAATTCATAGTGATGTTTGGGGTCCTTCAAGAACACCAACAATTCTTGAAAAAAAATGGTTTGTCTCTTTTATAGATGATCACACTAGAATAAGTTGGGTATTTTTATTGAAAGAAAAATCTAAGGTTGAAGAAGTTTTTAAAAACTTTTATACCATGGTTCAAACACAATTTGATGAAAAAACTCATATCTTTAGAAGTGATAATGCGAAGGAATTTTTTAATAAGACTTTGGGGAGTTTTTGTATTGAAAAGGGAATTATTCATCAGAGTTCATGCAATGATAGCCCCAAACAAAATGGAGTTACGGAGAGAAAAGACAAACATCTACTAGAAGTCTCAAGAGCATTACTTTTCACAAATAATGTTCCAAAGTACCTTTGGGGTGAAGCTATTCTCACAGCAACTTATCTTAATAATCGAATGCCCTCAAAGATTTTAGATTTCAAAACTCCTTTACAAGTTTTTTCAAAAGAGAAATTCCCCCAAATGGTATCCGATTTACCCATTAAACTCTTTGGCTGTACAATTTTTGTTCACAATCATGAACCCAATCAAAGTAAACTTGATCCTAGAGCTCGAAAATGTGTCTTTGTAGGATATTCACCAACTAAAAAGGGCTATAAATACTATGATCCTACTTTGAAAAAATTGTTTGTTTCCATGGATGTATCCTATTTTGAAACGACACCTTTTTTTAAGTCTCCTCTTCAGGGGGAGAAAAATAATGAAGATCCGACCTGGGATCAAATCAATATCTTGGTGAATGAGGATCATTTCCAGATTCAGAATAATTCAACATCTGAACCTGTGTCACACATCTCACCAACAAAATATGTTCTAACCCAATCCGAACAAGACCAAAGTGAAAAAACAGAAGATAGGCCAAGTCTTGTCCCAGCAGAAAATAATGATTCCTTTGAAGGAGATGAAAGAAAGAAAATTTTCGGATTGGTTTACACCCGGAAAAACTTGACTCAAGAAAAAATGTCTGAAAATTCCCAGCAAGGCCAAGATTCCAACTTGGGGCATGACCGAAACTCCTTGAGTATGCCTCTTTCAATTCAAAACACTTCAGGTGATACTCCCTACTTACATTCTATTTCTGAAGAAATACCCATTACAAATCTTTATATTCCTATTGCTCTTCGGAAAGGGGTTAGGTCGTGCACTAAACACCCAATGTCAAAATTTGTGTCTTACAAAAACCTATCTCCTGCTTTCTCTTTCTTCACTAATCAAATGTCACTTGTGGAGATTCCAAAAAATGTTCAAGATGCTTTACAGGTTCCTGAATGGAAGGAAGCAATTCTAGAAGAGATGAGAGCTCTTGAGAAAAACAAAACATGGGAAGAAGTGGATTTGCCAAAGGACAAGAGGACTGTAGGATGTAAATGGGTATTTACAGTAAAATACAACTCAGATGGATCCCTAGAGAGATATAAACCCCGGTTAGTTGCTAAAGGCTTCACCCAGACGTACGGAATCGACTACTTGGAGACCTTTGCTCCAGTAGCAAAACTTAACACTATAAGAGTGCTTCTTTCATTGGCTGCCAATCTAGATTGGCCTTTACATCAATTAGATGTCAAGAATGCATTCTTGAATGGAGACTTGGAAGAAGAAGTTTACATGGATGCTCCACCAGGATTTGAAGAAAAATTTAACTCGAAAGTATGCAGATTAATTAAGTCCCTTTATGGTTTGAAGCAATCACCCCGGGCTAGGTTTGAGAAGTTTACTTGTTCGGTGAAAAGGCAAGGTTATACACAATCTCAAACAGATCACACAATGTTCTTTAGGCACTCATCAAGTGGAAGGATCACAGTCTTAATAGTCTATGTCGATGACATTGTCTTGACAGGCAATGACTTAGAAGAGATGCATCGCTTAAAGAAGAATTTGGCTATTGAATTTGAAATCAAAGATTTAGGCTCTCTCAAATATTTCCTAGGAATGGAAGTAGCAAGATCAAAAAGGGGGATTGTTGCTAGCCAAAGAAAGTATGCATTAGATTTGTTGAAAGAGACAGGAATGAGTGGATGTAAACCGGTCAATACACTAGTGGATCCAAATGTGAAACTGGGAAATAGCAAAGGAGGATGCCCAGTGGATACAACAAGATATTAGAAGCTAGTAGGTAAGTTAATTTATTTATCTCACACTCAGCCAGACTTAGCCTTCGCAATCAGCCTTGTGAGTCAATTTATGCACTCACCTACAAAGGAACACCTTGATGCTACCTATCATATTCTAAGGGATCTAAAGAAATCTCCAGGAAAAGGAGGCCTCTATTTTAGAAAAAATAATCAATTAAGGATTGAAATCTACAATGATGAAGATTGGGCTGGGTCTTCTACTGATCGGAGATCAACAATGGGATATTGTTCCTACGTGTGGGGTAATTTGGTAACTTGGAGGAGTAAAAAGCAGAGTGTAGTAGCAAGAAGTAGTGCTGAGGCTGAATATAGAGCAATGGCTAATGGTGTTTGTGATCTACTATGGCTGTAGCAGATATTAAAAGAGTTAAAGTTGTCTTTTGAGACTCTTATGAAGTTATACTGCGATAACAAAGCCGCAATCAATATAGCAAATAAACTAGTGCACATGATCGAATTAAACACGTTGAAGTTGATCGACATTTTATCAAAAAGAAACTAGAAGGAGGATTAATCTGTATACCATTTGTTCCAACAAAACAACAAACAGCAGATATCCTCGCAAAGGGACTGAGCAAGCCATCATTTGACTTCCTTATTAGCAAGTTGGGTTTGCATGATATCTACGCACCAACTTGAGGGGGAGTGTTAGAAATTGAAAGATTTAGTTTGATTTCATTTTCCTAATTTCTAGTTGTTTCTATAAAGGATCTGAATCCCTAAATTAGGGATTAAGGATCCTTAAAAATAAGGTAGCATATATTTTAGTTACTATATTTAGATTATTTTTGTTTGTATTAGGGTAGAAACTACCCTATAAATTCAATGTATTCTATCATAGATAAAATAGAGTGAAAGAAAAGTTTCTTCCTCAAAAACCTACAGAAATGTTTACATTAGGAACTTTACAACTAATCTAAGAGGTTATACATATCTATTGGAAGTTATAGGCCTAAAGATAGAAGACCAATTTTATACATGGTCTAATAAATAATAGGGACATTAGTTCCTTAGAAAGAAACTAGATCATGACTTAGTTAATAATCACCAACTTACCACTTTTCAAGAAAGTTCATCTTACTTTGCTATTCTCATGTTATCATACCACGCATTAATTCTACTATAAAAACCTCTCTGGTTTTAGGCCAAGACACTACCCTTTTAGATTTAATAATTACCTAATGAAAAAAAAAAGATTTTAAACTAGCCTTAAGGAAGGTACAAAACCATCACTTCTCTTATTAAAATTTCTTTATATTTTGTAAAAATTAACAATGATAAAGTAGAAATTAAAGATATTGAACCATAAGAATTATAAGAACACTTCTTAAGCTATTATTATTGGAAAATAATATTGGATTCAAAAGTAAAAATCAATTTATTAGGATTTTTGTGATCCCTCTAAGCTACAAACAGAGATGACTATCCTCTTTGAATACACTAGAGCTCTAGATGTAAATTGATTAATTCTCAAGAAAAGATCTAGAGCTCTATGGCTCATTGAAGGTGATATAAACACAACTTTTTTCTCTAGGCCAGTCTTCTCAAGGAAAAATGTAAAAAAGATCTTATATATCCAAAACCTTTTTAAATCTTTGGCAAAGACCTAATTGGACCTCTTAAATGTAGTTTATGCCTATTTTTCAAATAACATGGGAATAGTTCAAAGTGCCCCTCATCACTTCATCTATTAAGATCAATTATTACTGATAGACTCTTAAGTACAATAGTTGATAGTTTTCTTTTTCCTTTTACTAAAGTTTATATCGAAAGGGACCCACTAGATCTTAATCCTAATAATTCATTAGGGCCTAATGGCCTAAATTCTTTTTCTTTTAGAAGACCTAGAGATTCACAAAGAGTGTTGTTACCAAATTAGCCCTAAAATTCTTCAAAAAAGATAAACTTCTCAAAGAGATTAGTAAGACTTTCAATAATCATGTTCCAAAATCCTCTAATCCTTCTTCATCTAAAGTTTATAGACCTATCTTTTGTTGTAACAAAACTTATAAGATTATTATAAATTCTTATCCTCTACACTCAAGATGGTTCTCAACTCAATCATTCACCCTTCACATTGTGCATTCATTAAGGGGAGGTAAATTGGTGATAACATATTGCTTGCATAATAATTCTTCAAGAATTACATCAAAAAGAAAGACTTCAAACATTTTGCTATTAAACTAGACTTCCACAAGATCTTTAACACCATTAATTAGCAATTCATCATTCACACTTTAGAGGCTTATAGATTTCCAAATCCATTCATCAAATATATTGAAGTATGCAACAACTTTATCTCTTATTGAATTTTGGTAAATGGAGAGGCAATAAGGATTATCAAAGGGGAAAAAGGATCCTATTTTCCCATACTTATTTACCCTTTGCATAGAAGTCCTTATCATGTTGATTGGTAAAACTATTAGTTTCGAAGGATAATTCAAGTATCATAACAAATGTAAACTCTTAAAAATTCATGCACTTTCTTTTGCAGTGACTTAATCCTTTTATCTAAAGTGAACCTTAACTTAATTACTACCTTGATGACCTCTCTTAGAAAATTCAAAGAGCTGTCAGGCACTTTACAGAATAAGGATACAAACTACTTGATTCTTTCCATAGGAACTGCTCATATAACAACTTGGATTTCCGATCTAATAGGACTTGATAGCAAGGAATCCTCTTTTACTTATTTGGGAATCCCATTTTCTTGTATAAGGCTAAATGATAAAAAAATTCTTGTCATTAATTGAAAGAGCTTAGAAAAGAGTACGTAATTGGTGTAATAACACCCCCTCTTATACTAGAAGGGTTTAACTTATCAATTCATTCTTAAAATCTGTGTTCTACTAGACCTCACATGTATATTTCCTAACAGGAATCACCAAAATAATTGAGAAGATATTAAGATCATTCCTATATTCTAGTGAGCTAAAAAATAAAATAATAGCAAAATTTAACTAAAATGAAGTTTTCAAACATAAGGAGGAAAGACGCTTTGGTATTTGGCCTATTAAGCTCACTAACAAGGTATTCATGATCGAAAGAATACAAAAATTACGTAAAGATAACAAGGCTTTGTCGGTTAAATAGGTCTATCGAAATTCCTAAAAAATAAAAACTTTTAGAGTGTAGAGCTTTATTCTAATACATTTGAGACTCTACTACTTATCTTTAGACTTAAAAGCAAAGTTATACTCCAATTTAAATCCAATATTAACAACAAAGAAAGAATAAGCTTTTGGTTTGATAATTATTATAGTATTGGACCTTTATATGTCAATAATCCATATTCTTTTCTAGAGAATAGTATTCCTATCAGTGCAACACTTAGTGAAGTCCTCAATGATACTATACAATAGGTTAGCCCCTCAAGTCTCTATGATTTCTAAACTTAGCCCCAAGCTTCTCAACTTACACTACTTGTTTTGATACCATCTAATGGATCCGTGTTGAATGCAAAAACAAACTACTTGTTTTACGTTAAAAGCCGTAAGTATACAGGTCGTTACTTGTAGTAAAAAGCAGATGTCATCCCACAAATATTGTGCTTAAGCACTCAAATTCAAATAATAAAAATTGAAAAATAAACTAAATCAAAGAAACTAGCAATGAACAAATAATGCAACAAAAATGTAGAAACTTTGATTTCAAGATTAAAGATCACTTTTTCCTTATCTTGTCTCCCTCCTACCTTATTGATTGGATTATGCCTCACCTAAGATGTCCTAATTTTTCAATCACCCTCTCTTAAGGTGTAATCAAATGTTCCTAGCCAAATTAAATGGAATTGACTATGCAATCTCTCAATGTACAAAATTAGTCCACCGATTTAACTAATCATGAAGCTATCCTATAGGTAATCAACTAATTAGTCAAGATCTCTCTTTAAATAATCAATTAACTTAATAAATTTAGGTCTATAGGGTGCCAACTCTCATTGTACAGCCCTACATAATTTACCTAACTCAATTTCTCAATATATTGTAAGGTTTAAGGACAACATTTATCAAAAGCATTCATTCATTCAAAACAACAAAGTAGGAGTTCAACAAGTAGTTTAAAAGTAATATCTATAATAAATTCAGACACTCTAATAGGAACAAGTTCAACCATATCCATATCCTCTAGAATACAAAACATACTAGAAAAACAAAAATAAAATAAATACAATGGTAGCTTTCTTCCCTTTTTGTATCGAAAATTCTAAAATGATGGAAGCTCTTGATTATCAATCCCAATTCCCACCTTTTGCACTTGGAAGCTTGTGACATTTTGTGAATAGTGGAAAAAATGTGAATGGTGGCTGCCCAATATCTAAATGTGTAAGGAAGGCCTAGGATTTTTTTAGGGTCCAAAAAGACCAAAAAATCCTTTGAAAACTTAAGTTTGGAAGTGCCCTCGCGTCGATATGCTAGACAAGATCGTGGCCTATATGACACGATTATGGACCTTAAGTAAGCTCTCTGTCATGATTGTGGCATGCAAGCCAAGGTCTTGTGCCAATCCTAGTGCTTCTATCACAATCGTGGGCCAATCCTAATGCTTCTGTCATGCTATAATCGTGGGCCTATGTTATGGCTCAGGTTCCATCTAAGACTCTTTCGTTTTTCGATATTAACCCTGAAATAGTAACAAACTCATCAAGGCACCTCAAATACACAACATTGAAACTCAAAAGCATGCTCTAACTTGTAAAACATGTAAATCACAAATATTTAACAAACTAACACAATTTTAAACAAAACATATACTAAACAATCATATTAACAACTAAATACACACCAAACTACCCACCAAAATATGATGCAATCTACAACTATCAATCCATCAAGCTTCTAATGAATTATTAAACAAAACTTGGAAACTATTCTTGAAAGCATAATCTCCTAAAGCATTCTAGCATTGATTGGTATGGTTCAAGCAAGCCTAGCCTAAGATGGCTTTCATTCTCTGGCTTTCCCTTAAAGGTAAGCTCTATATTGTGGACTAGGTCCCTAACACCTTTTATTTAATCAAATGTTACCACCTTTATAGGAATGATTTTAAATTTATTGGAAATTTTTTTCCATTACACTTACTCATCTTATCTATTGTTTAACATTCAAATTACTTGTAACTAGGACTTTCAAAACAAGAACATGGAGAGTATTGTCACTTAATTAAACAATAATAGAAGAAACACTAAGGATGAATTGAGAGTAATGATTGCACTTGGTTCATTAGTTTATCATTTATGGATAGAAAGAAACATAAGGATCTTCAGGGGAAGCAATTTCTCAAAGAAATTGACTATATTAAACCATCTCAAAAGTGAATGTGACTCTAGCCTAGCAAACAATTGGAACCTATGCTGAAGACAAAATAAAGTAATTGTATATGCTTGATTTTCAAACTAATAATGAAGTCTCTATAAAACAAATCAGGATATGAGCTTAATTGATAACCTCCTTTCTATTAAGGACTAGAATTGTGGGTACTGATTTATTATTGAACAAATTTATGCATCTTTAGCGTTCCAACCCTAATGCAAAAGGATCACATGAATCGATGCATCATTTAATGTTGCAGTTAGATAGTAAGCAGTATTAATGTTCACTAATTCTTAGATTATCCTACTAGTCCCTTCTTAGAGCCCACTTATGTATAGACAAGCTAACTTATTAACATGGCTACTTTTGTATTAAATTCTCTTTTTTACTAGTTAATTTATTTTTGAATTAAAAAATTTATTATACCATGTTTATTATATAATAGAATAAAAAATAAGTGGATAATGAGTATATATAAAAATAGACTCCTAAATTTAAATGGTTGAATTGTGTAATTTTGGTAAAATTTGGTTGATGCTTGGCATGCATATTGACATAAAAATGTCACGTTGACGAGGATACAACGTAAAAATTTACGAGTAGGTGAGACAAAGATGATATCTTGATGAAATCTTGAGATTAGGTGAGAGTTAGAATATGTCAATGTGCATTGATAGAAACTTTCAACAATGAAAGAGAATTGGATGTGAGATGAAGGATAATTGGTGCAACTAATTCATCTCAAGTCTGAGGATGTATAAAGGTACTCAATTTTGATAAGAAAATTTGAAAGTAAGCAAATATGTGAGGTTTATTATATAGTGGTTTAAACTATTTCTTAACTTAATCATAAAGTAGTGTGACTGCATAATGAAATACTCATAACTAAGATTGTTCAAGATGGCTAATTGAATGTTTATGGAAGTACTTGCTAGTTCAAAAGATGATGATGTGATGACACATGAAAAAAAATGAAGTTAAGAGCTAAAGAAAGTAAAATCACTACCTTAGAAAGTAAGGGGACCTAGGCTTAAGCCCAAGCCTAGCTTGAAAATTTAAAAGAACAAGAGTTCAAGGTTAAACTTTGACAAACTTCAACCTAATTGTCACGCAAATTTTTAATTATTTTATATTCATTATGTTACAACTCAACAACTCCGCGTGACAAGTAACATTTTAAAGCAATAGGGAATATTTAATTGCATTTTTTACTTAGAAAATTGATCATCTATATCAATCAAGATCGGTTGTTTTTTATTTATGGGGTTATAAAAAAAACTAAAGAAGACATTACTTTTCGATTCGTAGTTTTTACATCAGATGGTAAATCTATAAACGCGAAACTGACATAGAATCGAGAACCTTATGGAGAATCAAGGGAAAAACAAGACCCCTACTTCGGAAGAGTACTAACTCAGCCGCTAAATAGATCGTTCCATGAAAATCAACTATATATATATGCTATCACTTCAGAAATCCCTTCCACCGGAACCAGAGGGATTAGCGGCAATACCATCACCTTGAAAACCACCATCGCTAAAGCCGAAAAGACACCCTAACAGCAACTCATTAGCCCTAACAGTGACATTCCTCCTCAACTTGTCCAAGGCCATAACTTAGGCCTTCAGCTCATCATGCCCCATCTCTTCAACACTCTCATTATCCCACCAAAACTCTCTATGCAAATCACTCCCATGAATCAGCCTATTCCACTCTTCAATCATTCTTAATCTGATCTTCTCCTCCTTAAGTTGCTTCAAAGCATCTTCGTACTCCTTGTTCCACTTTTCAACTTGAGGATTGTTACTGCTTGTTAAGACCTTCAAGTCTCTGTCGGAGTAAGAGCTCTGGTTATCCAGGTAAGCATCGAGAATGGAGTCTACGTTGGGATGACCAAAGGAAAAAGCTTTTTTGCCAGGAGAGAAGGCTATTATGGCCACCTCTGTACCACACAAGAGACTGAGCTCGCTTGCTTTCTTCACCAAACCGGCACGGCGCTTTGAGAAGGTCACTTGCCGGGTGCTTTCCTTTTCTATTCGCTTAATCTCAATCTTTTGTCTGTCTTTGGTTTTCTTCTCCAGTCTCTGTCGTATAACCGTGTTGTCCATGATCAACCAAAGAGAATGTGAGAGTTGAGAACTATATAGATGAATATAATTTTGTGGTCTTGCATGCTTGTGTGTCTATATATACATATATGTATGTACGTACTTCCTTCATTCACAATGGTGATGTAGGGAGCTAAAGTCCAAAATAGGAGATTTCTTAGTGATTTAAGGGCATTTTCCACTTATTTTTAAATCAATAAGAAGGTATATAGAATCAAAATAATTATTAAGCCGTTAACGAGGGAGAAAAGGTAGGATTAATAACCTATTCTAAGTTGACTTCAAATAAGGAGATCAATTTTTACTTGGCAGTCGAAATTGAATTGAGATTCTTAGTGTATCACAAGGTTGATTTTGTTTTGACTTATCCTAACTCACAAAGTAGCCATTTTTGATGTGGCATATTATGTAACAACCCGTTACTGATAGGAGGGTCATTTTGGTAAATTGGGACAGGTTAGGATTTTTATTGCATTCACTGATTTGAGCATT
>JANIJH010000008.1:17986283-18019427 GCA_024520975.1 Erythroxylum areolatum
AACATTAGAGGTCAAATGTATGAACATAACACATATGCAATGTAACAACCTAGCATGTCCCAATTTACCATTATAACATTCCCATCGGTGACGGGATGTTACAAAGATAACATTGCTTCAACTTTAAAGGGGTCAATGGTAACTCCCTTGCTAGAAATAATATGACCTAAGTATTCAACCCTACTTTGATCAAAAGGCAAACAAAGAGAAAAGACATCACTCATAAGAGCTGGAAAGGTGATTGAGGCATTAGTTAGACTAAATGGTATCACCTTAAATTAATAATGGCCATGATGGGTTTGAAATGCAGTCTTAGGAATGTCTGCAGGGCTCATTCTTACTTGATTATCGCCTACGCTAAGATCAATTTTTAAAAAGATGGTAACATTATATAATTCATCTAAAAAATTATCAACGTGAGGAATGGGAAATTTATGTTTAATTATAACGTCATTGAGTTGCCTATAATCTATATGAAAGTGGTAGCTATCATCTTTCTTTTTGACAAACAAGTTAGCATAAGTAAAGGGGATCATACTAGGTTGTATAATGGAGGCATCCAGCATTTTAGTGACATTTTCTCAATTTCATATTTCTAAAGGTAAGGGCATCGATAGGGTTTGGAACATATTGGTTAAGCACCAAGTTTTAAGGGAATAAAGTGTCTATGGGTTTTTGAGTGTGTTAACTCCTTGGGATCAGTAAAAACATCAAGAAATTGGTCCAATACAATAACAATAGATGAGTGAGGAGGTATATGGGTAACAATCATAGAGAAAAGTTGAGCAACCTAAGCAAAGAAGAGAGGAACTTTCTTTGACAATAACACTTTGCAATTTCTGGCTAGTCATCATCTTGAGTGAAACAGACTCCTTCACACCCTTAGGAGCCATATGAATGTCATCCTTAGTAAAGGAAATCTAGACTTGGATGAAATAAAAAAAATGGGGCTAAAATTTCTCATCTAGGTTGCCCGGAAAACCATATCATAACCCCAAGCTTAATGATTATAAAGTCATAAGAAAACAAATGGCTTTGCATAGACCACTTAAAGTGTGGGTGGATTTAATGATTGAACATTCTATGACCGTTAGCTACAAAAATTACCAACACCTGCTTCTTGCAGATTATAATTTACTTTTTTAGCCACTCTAGGATCTAAGAAACTATGAGTGCTACCATATCTACCAGTTTTATAAAAGGCTTCTTCTTAACTTCACCCTTAATTCTAATGGTACTAAGAGCATTGCTACCCATAATAGAATGGACATAAACTTTTGACTCGAAATCATATCCACTGTCATGAGAAACAACCATGTTCATCTTGTCTCATGATAAAACATTCTTTAGCCCAACTTTAGGCATTTTAAATGTAATAAGAGTATGCAGTGTTTGAGTTTTGCATTTGTGGCCTAGATAATATCTCTCCTTACATATCTAACATGTACCCAATGGTTTATTGGCTTCAAAGACAAGATTAGAAATGGAGGATTTGGTGGGGAGTTTGTGAAAGGTAACAGATAAAAGGTAAGAGGTGTGAAATTAGGTAAAATTTTAGGTAGGTAGTACAAAAGTGTTTATATGTAGAATTAGGATGCTGAGGAATAAAAGAATTCCTGGTAGATTTATCTTTTTAATAAGGCATCAACAAATTATTCATATAAATGGGTAGATTCATAGGCAACAAGTAAAATGGATGATTTAGACAATTTCACTATGGGTCGTATTATATATTTTTTAGACCTCTAATGAAGCTAGAAACAAAATATGATTCAAAGAGGGGTTATGAGTTTGTGTATAAGCTTTAAGCTCCTTAAATTGTTCTTGATATTCTCCACATAACCAATTTGCTAGAGTTTATTAAATTCTTCAATTATATCCACCCTATGTTTCTTATAAAATCTAGCACAAATGTCTTAAAAAATTTAAGTGACAATAGGTTTATGCATAAAATAACCTTAAAACTAGATGTCAACTTTACCAAAATAAATGCATTTATGCTATTTCAATTTTATGTTCCTCAACTATTTAAAAAACAGAAACATAGTTCTCACATTTCCTCACCTAACTTCTAGGTTTTGCCTATCAAAAATTAAAATTTCCAATTTTGGAAAACAAAGGCTAAAATTACCTTGAACACTAAAATTTGAAGCTTCTTCCATTGAATGTAAGGTTGAGGATGAATCTGGGTTGATTTTCTTGCTGCTATCTTCCAAAGAGTGAGACTTATTTTCAGGCCCAAAACTTAGAATGCTCCCATTATTGAGAATTCACAATTCTTTTGGGCTTTTAGAAGACGAAGAATACTGAACCTTTTTCTCTTTCTTAATTGTCCAAAATCTTTTAGAGCATAACCTCTTACTTATTAAAATGTCCTCCATTTAATTGGTCAGTGTTTTCTGAGGATTGCTTCAGTAATTGCTTCAGTAATTCAACCCATTTACTATTAATTTCTCAATGTAATTGAGAATATGTCAAAATTTTCTCAATTTGAGCTTCAATTTTTTGAAGATTTTCCTCTATTGTTTTCATTCTGATTTTGTTTGCCACTATTGAACTTCTTATCATTCTTTTAATGACATTAATTTGAGAATTACACTTAAGATGGCCACTTTGATATCAAATATGATGTCCTAATTCCAATTGAATTAGGAATTATAGTCTTGGAGGAATTCTAGTGAAGAGAGAAGAAAGGAGACGACAGAGAGGTAGCCAACATAGGAATTTGTGAAGGAGAAGGAAGAAGAGAGAGAGACAGGGAAGAAGAGAGAATGAGGAAGGAGTTGTATCTATGATTTTCTTATATGTAAATTGTATCATGAATTACTTTTATATGCATCCTCTCTATGTTGATATCATCATATACTATCTCCATATAGTACCTTTATATAGTACTTCTATATACTTCTACACGAAGAATCCCAATCACTTTGCCATTGGATGAATAATTTATTTTCGATCTCTCTTTTGTATAGCCTTATAATAAGGCAATCAACATTCTCAAATGAACATAAAAAGGTAAAAATGAAATCCTTATCCTAAGATGACCCAAAATACAAAGAAATGTTTGATGAGAGGCTTCATTTATTGTCCAAGTGAAAATTAATATTGTTGCTTACAGAAAAATGGGAGAACAAAGAAGCAAGCATTATTCTTCGATCTTCAGATGAAGATTATTTATACAATTTAATTTTGTAATAGCTCAGATCATCCACCCACGGATATTGTTTGCTTTGGAGGCCCTCACGGTTTTATTCTTCCTACATTCAGAAAAAATTGTATGTGAAAAAGAGATATCTGTACTTTTATAAGGTGTACTTCATTCTTCTCTCCAATCAATGTAGGATCTCACATATTTGCATTATGACAACAAGAGAGTTACATATGAAATTACGAATTGAACGTTTAAAGATCTTCATTTGATATGGTAGAAGAGTCTTTAAAATATTATTTTAGAAATTGGTTCATAAAAAATATTTTTATTTTAACTTCTAATTACCAATCACTTTAAGTGTCCTTATTTAGTTTATTTATAAAATGTTTTCCATAAACATGGTTAATAAAATATGTTTTGTTGTATACTATTCATAGATTTTAATGAGAATTAACATGTTGCGATTCTTACTAGTTTATGTTCATTACATTCCTTTTTTACCAAAATTATGTTATCAAGTTAGGGATTATTGACCAAATACACTAGAGGAAAAAGTGGGTAGAGAAGGGAGGAAAGGCAACCTCCTAACACGACATTAGTACAAGGGATATATGAATAAGTTGAGGACCGTTATAGTGATGAAACTCCATGGTTGAATGAGAAAGTTCCATCTCCAGTGCAGGGGAAGGACATAAGAAAGAAGTATTCCAATTAATTTTATTTATAAATTATATACCTTTTTTGCAACTAATAACGTTGGGAATAAGTTAAGGAAGTATTATAATTTTATTTTTTTATGAAGTATATGCCTTACTCTCTTTTTTTTTAAAAAAAAAGATAACTAATTTAAAGTGTCCAATTTTTTAATTGAGTGTCTAAAGTTTTTAAAATTTTCAATCAAGTACTTCCGTTAATAATTCACTAATTTGGATAAAGCTAAACCGGGCTCGAATTCGATAAGAACTGGCCTTTCATAGACGTGACGTGGCATATTCCTGTCGGCTTCAAGCCAATCCAAAATAATTCTTAAATTGACCCTACCTCCTTGTGCTCCATTGCCATTTCGACCATCGTCGAACGACGCCATTATCACCGCTGTCGTCATCACTAGTACCACCGCTATAACCGATACGTGAAAGAGGAGGAAGAAAAGTTGACCTAATTTTTCGGAATCTTCGGCGTAAAATCGTCAAACGAACATGACGGATGACGGCGACGTTAAAGTTCCCTCCGGTGCGACCACCGAAGCTTCACAATCGAGACAAAGGTAACAAAATGCAACCTAAAAATAGATGGAAACAACCGAACTAATAAAGGGACTTAATTGTCCTTTATTGACTCTTGTATTTTAGGGTTTTTTATTAGCCTGGATTGCTCCGGTTTGTATCTATTTGATTGCATTTTTTAGTGTTCCATCGAATCTTTAGTTTTTGTTAGGTTTGCGTATTGTTGGTTGTTTCTAGTTAATTGATCATTAGAATTCGGAACTATTTGATTGGGTTCAGAAGTTTTTAAATTCTGTGTCAAACCGGTAATCAAGTTTGCTTTTCCAGTAAGAATTAGTTGAAGGAAGGGGAGAAATTGTTAAATGAGTTAAATGAACAGGCATTTTATAATTTTTGGGACTGCTAGGTGGAAAGATATGGGGTTTTTGAGCTATAGGGTTATATTTTTCCGGTTAAAAGTATGTTTTGTCTTATTATGACACTCCATAATTAAACAATCATCAAGCTATAATGTTTGAGAGTGTTGGATACAAACTATTGTGGATGTTGTGTACCTTCTAGTAATTTTTAACATTTGGTGCAGGAAAAAACGTAAGTGGGATCAGCCTGCTGAATCGCTGATTTCAGCTGGTGTTGCAATATCTGGCGTTGTCCCATTCGGAAATGTGTTACCTCTTACTGGGATGACGCTTCCTGATGTTGCTCAAGTTTCTGGCACTCTTTTGACAAATCCTATTGTGACCAGTTGTGCAATCATTCCGCCAGCAATTCAGGTTCCTTCCGTCCCCCAAAACACTGGTACAGCAATACCTAAACTAAATCAGGTGAGAAGCCTTTTTTTAAAGCTATTACCTTTTTTTCTTCAATAATTCCTTACGGTATGATTGTACCTTCATATCATCAACTTGGTTGCTTTGGTCAATCATCAAGACCTCTTTTACTTTAAACCGGTTACGTCTCGTGTTGTTCTCATTACTACTCTATGGGTGTTAAAACACTGATCAATAAGTTTTAGTTAACAAGTTATGATTCTCATTGCAAATATCCCCAGTTTCTGTTTTATCAATCAATCATTTAACAGTTTGAATTCCTATTATGGTCTAGACTGTTTTCTGCCTTTACTTCTTTAAAATTTACTCTTTTCATTCCAGCCTAAAATTCAGGATGAGTTAATAATTGCTCGAGAAATTGTTATAAACGACGCAGAGCCTTCTGTTCGCTACAAGCTCACAAAACGCCAGACACAGGAAGAGGTGAGACTTGCTTCAATGGGTTTTCTGAAATTACCAGATAAATATTGTCCTTTGTTGGAAAAGACTTTTAGATCTGTTCCAATAACATTTGAAATTGTAAGGATCTTTTACTTGTCATGCAGATTCAGAAGTGCACTGGTGCTGTGGTCATTACTAGGTTCGTAATCCTTGAATGTTAGTTTGCAATATGCCTCCTTTCCGTGCTTTGTTCAAATGTTGTTATTTTGCTTGTCAGGGGCAAATATCGTCCACCAAATGCACCACCCGACGGTGAGAAGCCATTATATCTCCACATATCTTCGGCATCACATGTAAGTACACTTCTTGGGTTCCAAGTAGATCACAAGATTGTCGAGTTGTAAGATGTTTACACTGTTACGTGTAAATGCTTGTGTTATGCCTTACATATGCAAGTCTCTCTCTCCTTGTTCTTTGGCATCCGATTCCCGTTGGAACTGAAATATGAAAATAAGTCAGGGATTGGGATAAACTGATGTGATTAAAGTTAATGGTTTTACTTGTGCAGTTAAAAGATACAGCAGAGAGGATATTAGCTGTTGATCATGCTGCTTTGATGGTTGAAGAAATGCTGAAACAGGGCAACTTACAACCTGCTTCATCCGCTGTCCAAACCTCTCATGGAAATGGTGTTAAGGTATACATGTTATGCATGCCTGCTTGTGAGTTTTTAGTTGGAAAGCTGTTTTAAGCTATCTAACCATGTCAAGTTTGTCAGGCACTGAGCACAAGTGTGTTTTTAGGCTTTGATCCAGACCCAACGTTAAACCTGGCTGCTCGAGTTCGTGGACCAAATGTAAGTTTTACCTCCAATTCTAATCATTCCACCATTTGGATCCCTTGTCAGACATGGGTTTTTCCATTATCAGTGTTGCATATGATGGTTTTATATTTTAATCTTTTTTTCATTTATTTAATCTTAATCTTGTCTTGTATGTAATGGGATTCCATAATTTAGTTCCTTTAAACATTTTTCTTATTATTCTGATCTGAGCCTTTGTGGTGTAACCATGTTTTCTTATTTTATTATATTATGAAGATAAGAGATTCTAATGCTTAAAGCTTCTCTCACATCTCCACACCATTGGGAGAGAATGTTTTTGTGTTGGTGGTGGTTCGGTTTTGTACATGCAGGACCAGTATATAAATCATATTATGAATGAAACAGGGGCGACTGTCGTACTAAGAGGCCGTGGTTCTGGAAACATTGAGAAGCAGAATGACATAGGTACTGATTGGCCATATTGATTAGAAAATTTTCAAATACTTGTGTTCTTTTTCAGGTCATGTTTCCAGTGTGTAGTATCACATGTTTCTCTGTTTGGGTGCAGAAGGAGAGCAACCTCTACATTTGTTCTTATCTGCCAGTAATATAAAGAGTCTTGAAGATGCAAAGATTTTGGCTGAAAATCTGCTGGATACTATTAGTTTAGAATGCGGAGCCTCCAGGTTATCAGGATCTGAAGTTTGTTCAAATTTTCCTATAGTGTTAACTATGCTTTCTATATGTCCTTTTCGGCTAAATTGCAAATTCTGCTCTTAATTGACAATTAACTGCGGTTAGAATAGTTAATTGGTTTTTTGGACTTTACTGGATTTAATGTGCATCCTATTACATAGAGTTGTGGTCGCCTGCTTTTTAATTGGTGTGCACTATCCTGTTAGTTGGTACTTTCCTTGACTAATTAAGTTTTCATCAGCAACTGTTTGATTGCAATTGCTTCAGCTCTCCACATTTCGATTACTTATTGTTTCCTTGATGTCTTGACCGTAGGGTTTCATCAAGCAAGGTCTACAATGCTGTTCCACCTCCTCAACAGTTACTACCTGGCGTTCATAGTTCTGGAGATGAAATCAAGTTAAATACAGATTCAACTGTAGGTATAGCACCGTCAAGAATGAACTTTAAACCATCTATTCCAGCTTCTTCGTTCCCTGCTGTGGCTACTTTCATTCCCCAAGGTACAACATCAGTGTCTAAGGGGATTGTAACCTGTGGACATCCCCAATCAAACCCAGGCAGTTATCAGCAGCCTTTAGTAACTGGAGGAACAAGCTATGGTGGATATGGTGGAATATATCCTCAGGCTACGCCTTTGCAACAAGTTGCCCTGGTCCTTAGACAGTCACCTTCTCCCATCAATTCTACCATTGCGCCCACAATCTCTGTACGAAGTCCAGAATCAAAGCCAAGTGTGAGCACCATTTCTGAGAATGACAAAAGACCAAATCAGAAACGGAAGTTTCAGGAGTTACCTGCCAACTTGAAAGAGCCTGCACGACATCATCAGGTATGCTTACCTTTTATCCAAAGATAGTATCTTTGGCTTAAGATAATACTTTTGAGTATAACTTCTAAGTACGAAAACCGAAGGGGAAGGTTAACATGGTATTTAGCATTAGACTTTGGAATTAGTTCCCTGAAGCATATGCTTTGATTACAAAGTGCTTGATAATGCCTAAAATTTGGCGACTAGCTAATAATCAACTACTATATCATTTTTTACATCTATTGTGTTGAATGTATATGGAGTTAGAGCCTTTCCAACTATTTTATGGGTCTTAGGTTGGAACTTCTTACAATAGTTTATCGACTAGATGGATGAACTCTGTCTGGACTGTGAGTTATTAACTTCATGAGAGGGAAACTAACAAGAATGTTAGTGGTGTAGGGCGAGTAGAAGATATATCAAACTAGAGGCCAAGACACAAATTTTACGAAATCTAGTTGCTGGAATTTGAGTTTTAGTTTGGGATTTCAGCTTAGGATGTTGGGATTTCAAGTTAGGGATAGCTGGAATTTTAAGTTTTGATATCGATACAATATTTGGGTTTTAGTTGTTGGAAATTTAGGCTAGAATTGTTAGAATTTCAGTGAGGAGTAATGGAGGGTAAGGAAGTAGGAATCACTCCTAGGATTTAAGAATTACTCTTAGAAGAAAGCATGGCACCTGAGTACACATATATTTAGAAAAGTTTTTAGAACTCCTATTCTATTAGTAAAGGGGTTCCTAACTAAGATATCCAAAACAAAATTGAATCTTATTCTAATAAGAATTCTATATTCTTAATCGAGTCCTAAACAACTAGGATAACATATCTACACTTGAGATAACATATCTACAACTAGGGTAATATATCTAACTTACAACTACTTCTTATTTAATAAGAAAATTTATCATAAACTAAGTTTGAACTTTTGTTGTCTTTGCTGTCACCTCAACTCCCACTCTTCATCCCACCAAATTCAGGCTTGTTTTTGATGATGTGCCCTCTTTTTATTTCTTCTACAAACTTTAAGATCTTTGGCATAGTCTTTGAATTTCCCTTTCTTTTGGGTTACTTCTGCTTTATAATGGAACGGGGAAGGGATTTCGCCTGATGCATGACTAGCAATATGTTTCTTGGTATTTTATACATCTCATCATTCAGGATTTTTTTATGTTAATCTAGGGAATGGTCACATAGACAGGTTTGGTGGTTTTGTCAGTGATCTCATCTTACCATTGCTAAGCCAGTTATGCTTTTTTATGATTGGACACCAAATTATCTATCACGATAGAGGAGCATTTCTGTTGGTCATGTAAATAACATTAGTCCTAGAATGTTTATTTTTCCCAATTTCATTTAATTGCATTTGAAGAAGTCTTTTTTCTCTCTGGGTCTGTCAAAGCCAGTTTCATGAATTCAGTGACCATGTGTTGCTTAAATAGACTTATCCTTGAGTTCTTTCCTGCCAGTGCAACATTTTATGGTCCCAAATGTAAGGCAGCAGATATGTGTTACTCTTACTTCCCACTATAATTGCATTAAGTTGTAACTTCTTATTTTGGAAAGAGAGATAGAAAAGTGTTGTAAGGCTTTTAATCCATGGTGCCCTGTGATGCCAACTGCAGCTTTCAAACTTGATTTTCTGATTCAGGATTTTTTGTTTAACTTACCAAATGACATGTTGGGCAACGGTGGTGAGAAGAACTAAATTTCTTCATGAATTCGTTTGCATTATTTTTAGTTAGCACCTTGATTTGCAATATGAAGCCAATTTTCATATTTTACTTAGTGGGTAAGGCATGGAATATGGGTGCTTTTATTGATTTTATCATTTAGAGTAGTTTAGAAACTGGATCTTTTGTCGACCCTCGGTGAGTATTTCTGGTTAAATAAAATATGCTGTAATAAATTCTGAGGTTTGTAAAATCTTAGTTGTGTTCAGGATTTTTCATTTAACAGATGACAGTTTGGGCAAGCAGTGTTGAGAAAAACTAAATTTCTTCGTGAATTTGTTTGCATTACTTTTAAGCATCATCTTGGTTTGCAGTGTGAAGCAAGTTCTCCTATTTTACTTTGTGGGTAAAGCATGGAATATGGTTGTTTTCATCGGTTTGTAATTTAGAGTAGTTTTGAAACTGGATCTTTTATAGACTGTCAACAAGTATTTCTGGTTAAATGAAATCTGCTATAATTAATCCTTTGGTTTGCAAAACCTTAATTGTGTCACTTTCATTATCTCATCATCATTGTCACTGCGATATGATCTATAACTGTGTGTTTTAATTTCCTTGCAGTAAAAAATTATATTTCAATCTGACTTTCAGTGCTTAATATTCCAGGTATTTTCTCTGACCTTCTAAGCACCTAACAGGCTGATACAAGACCTCTCTTTGGGGCTATTGGTTTGTATGTTTAACAGGGTTTCCAATCATGGAGGCACTCAGCAATCGAGATATGCTAATTCAAAGCATGATCAAAGCCCAATAAAATATTTCTTCGGTTATCTGTTATCATATAAGTGGAAAAAGTTGTCTGTGCCTTTCAGGAGTTCATATTTTGATATTATGTTCTCATGAAGTACTACTTGGGTTTCTTAAGAGTTGAAATTCTAAAAGCCAGTTCTGATATAAATATTATTGGGTAGAATATTGGGCGGCTGATCTTCCCTTCACAGAAGTTTTGAGCTATTATATTCTTAACCGAAAGAAGCTAATTTCCTGATTATCTAAATAGTTGTAAAGTGGGAAAATTACAAAAAAATCTGAATCAGATCCTTTGTGATGGTGCTGGATGGACGCAGTTTCCCCACCTGGAGTTTTGCCTGCATTACTTGATGTTTGAATTTTCTTATTGAGCTATTTTACCTAGGACAGATTTTTTTAAAAAAAACTTGAATGCATTGCCTTTTTCTCTCTCACAAAGACCATCTTCTTAGATACCCATACTCCACGAGCTAAATACTGACTTCATTATAATATGAAATTTTGTTACATGAACATAAATTACTTTATTTACATGTTTCAGATTTCAGCTGTTACATGCTATGCCAATTAAATAAGGTTTTTAAGCTACCAGTACAACATGCTACCTTTCTGATCTAATTGATATTGAGATATTAGGTTTGTATTTGTTTCCTTCTAACTCATTGCAGGGACCAGAGTTTACAAAATCTATTGAACAATCTTCAAGAGATTTGGGGTTGAAAAGTGCCTTTCCTGTGCCAGCTTCGAGGAAGTTGATTCAAACTTCATCCAGTGCTATGCCACCCCCACCTCCTCGAGCCAAGCCCCCGCTTCCTGTTCCACGAACCATGCCTACGTTGCCACCTGTACCAAAATTCAGTTCGAAGCCACAGGACAATCACAATTATACAAGTAAAGTGAAATCTGAAACTGTACCTGGTATGCTGCAACTCTTTACCCATTTGACTTTGTTCAAGTTAATTACCTGGTATGAGCTAGTCTTTCATGGAATTTAAAAACAAAATGATCAGAATAGATGATATCCTTCTAGCTTTTTAACTTTGCAATCGAATCTTTTTTGTGAAATAGTAAAGACTCTATTCAACGAGGATTCTTTTGCCCTTGCATTTCAGAATCCTTATGATTCCTTATCTGGAAATTTGTGCTCTTGCGTTGTTGAACCCATACTTTCATCTTTAAACTGTTCAACTTTTGCAGATACTTTGATCAAACTGATGGAGTATGGGGAGGATGATGATGATCCTGAAGGAACTAGTGAAGAATCGCTTCATGGCAATTTCAGTACTCTGACAGTTCGTAAACCATTTTGGGCTATATAATGCAGTGAGGCTTAAACCAGAGTGCTGTTAGGAGCAATCAGTAGTGACCTTCTTTTCTGATTGTGGAGAAACAAATTGAAAGGGCTTTGTGGCTCCTGTTATGCATGCAGGCTATATGGATCGGTTTTGCTGGTGAAGGGATCTGGCTCGTCTCAACACTTGATGTACATAGGTTAAAGTAATTGTCCTATTGTATTTGGTTGATATGAGAGTAGGTGTAAATTGAACACTTCTTGGGTGTAGATTCCAGGGAAGCATTGAAATAAATTGTGAAACTTCTGCTAATATATGTCTTCTAGAGACCTGGAAAATGAATGGAATATTGTTTAAACAGATTGTTGAGCATCTTCAGAATATAACTAAATTTGAACATGATTTTCAACTTAATCACAGAGGGCCATAAAAGTTGGATACCTTTCCCCTCCCAAAAAATTGTTGAAGATTAAGTGTACAGAAGAGTAGATGATGTATATTTAATTTTTTATTTTACCTATCAAATATTTCTTTTATAGAAAAATTTCTCAGTAGCTTTAATTGTTATGGGTAACATAATGTTTCTTGTATACAACTATCAATATTTTTAATTAACTTCGTTAGTCCCTGAGCGCTAAGTCTAAACGTACATTTCCCTGCAAAAAAGCCATGTGAGCGGAGGAATTTGAAGGAACAGGACTTTTTGATAACATTCAATGCCTCTAGGATTAAGAAACAATATATTCATATCATGAGTCGTACTACGCCAGACCTTCACGAGAGCTGCTATTGGCCACTGCATTCAACGAGAGAGATCACAGAATAGATTGTAATTTTAATTTCTTCAAAAGGATCATCTCATTTGAAAATGATGACGCATATAGGCTTCTGGGGACCTACCGGCACTTGGTCAAGACCATATAATTGACCCTGACTATGATTTGATGGCTCCAATGTCGCCCCCTCTGGCCTCAGATTCAATAAATCTGCTCACTAGCCCCGGATATAATAATCTATTCTAATTTGACTTTGACTTGACTATAGAGTAACAAACTTGACTTTGACTGACTATAAACTTTTATTAAGTCTATTGAAAGTAATAAACTTAATTAAAATTAAAAAACTTAGTTATTTTTGAGACGGTAGTTATATGCTAGAAAGACTCGTAAGCCAATTTCTTAAGTTGTGCAGTTGAATTGGTTTGCTACTTTCATATACAACCCATTTAGACATAGAAATTTCCGATGATAACACATGAAGTAGTAAAACGTTGAGCTAAGTGAAAATTGGACAGAAGGTGAATCCAACTTCCATACAGTTTTTCGTTAGAAAAATCTGCACAAGGATAGCTATATGTTGCAGCTTATCTGTGTTGTTTATGAATCTTGCAGAAGTTAACATAGCCAAGGAAGATTGGAAAAGAATATTTCACCTCTTGGTAAAATTTACAAGGTTCCTGTTCCTCTGTTTTACAATGTTATCTCCTGTGTGGGGATACTGCAATTGTTTTGGCAGTCCCTCGAACATATCCTCCAAAGATGACTCTAAATCATCAGCGCTGTACTTAATGTGGTTATCACTTACATGATAACTATGCCTTCCGACAAACGTTCGATAAGCAAGAATCACCTTGTTAGATACTGAAATTCTCAGGTCTTTTCGTAGTTGATCATCAGGGATGGACCATCCTTTCTGGTTCTTGTAAACCTCCTCAAATGCAAGATAAAAGCTCCGGAGCTTCTCCTTTAGAAGAGTTTTCCAGACAGAATTAGAGCTGGAAATCCCCTCATCCTTCAACAAACCAAGGACTGAACTCCAAGTAACTCTCTCGTAATTCCAGGCATGCTGTTGGACTTTCCAGTTGCGCTTGCGAATCCAATCATCTCCAAAGATAAGCCTAAGTTCTGAATTCTTAACCTTTTGGCCCATGTAGTGAACGTTATTGATTAGGAATACCTGTCGCAAAGAAGGATTTTTGTACAACTTAGCCTTATCCTCGATGTTTCGTTCTAGAATTGAAACAATTGATAGGAAGTGACAAGCCACTGGGGTAATAGCGCATGCATCTTCACTTGTGCTCTCTTCTCCCAGGGCTGGACTCTTATCAGGACAAGTTTCAACAGCATCCTCTCTACTGTGGTCTTCCAGGAGCAGATTAAGTGTCTCATGGTAGTCAGTAAGGGTTCTGATGTAGTTCATCACATATTTTGTTAAAGGATGAATTCCGCCTGTTGCAAGAGGCGTTGTTGACGTACATGTTGCAACAGCATTCTCAAATTCAAGGAATGCTGCCCTTACTGCATCACCCAATCTCCTTAAAACCTCATGGAATTCGGTTCTTACAGAAGAATCAGCCTCATCCGAGTATAAAGAATCTATATCAGGAAGCAAATCTTCTAGGACTTCATACATTTCAAGAATGGAATACAACTTCTCTGTTTTGTGTGGCCCAATAGATATGGCTTCCCCAAAATTCAAAAGCTGAAACATTGAAGGCTTTGAAGCTTCAGAAAAGCACATCAAATTTACTCCAAGGTCACCAAAAACTTGTTCACTAAGCCATTTCTCACCCATAAGATACATGCGCACAAAAGTTTTCATTGCTCGCGCCCATCTCTTCATCTTGGCACTTAGGTTGCCCCACTCCAATTTTAGAACATCCCCAATGCTCATTTTCTCCATCTCAAGAACAAATAAGCATTCATCCAACACATCCCTTCGAACGTTTATATATGCTTGCAAACATTCACAACCATAGTTGGATTTGAACATAATATTTGCAATACATCTGAGGTCATGAATCTTATCTCGATGAACCAGATCAATGATGAATTCTTCTGAGGTTCTGTTGAGACTATCTCTGTGAAGTGATTCATCCAATGATTCATCCCCAACAAAGACAACTGACCCCACATCTGCAAATTCCTGTTCACTTGACCCGAAAGATAGAAGATCTGGGTCATAAGGCTGACTGTTTTGAACGAGAATGTTCTTGAACTCTTCTTCAAGCCTTGCCATCACCATCTGAAGAACATTATGAGCTCTCAGTAACATCTCCTTTACCCCATCCTCATTGCTCAGGGACAAAGCTTCCAATTTTTCAGTCAATGTTCTGGCTTCATCAACAGCATTTAGATACTTTGTAGCTTCATCAGGACCACGTTCCCATATTATAGATTGGTCGGCCTCCCAATTTAAAACCTTTGCCTGAATATCATTTAGTGGTCCTTCAAAGTCACTTATTTTGTCAAACTCCTCCTGACAGATTAAAGCCATGGAAGATAATTGAGAACCTAAATCAGACAAAACCTTCTTTTCGTCATTTGTAAGGTTCTCTCTCGACCCTATTGCCCTCAAGATTAGCTTTGCCGCAGCGACCAAGTTTTCTTCCGTTTCTACTTCTACTTCTGGAGTTACAGGCTCAAATTTCCCCATAATAAATGAGATACTGGCAGCTGATAATTACCAACCACACAACAACTCCAAATCCAAAGTTTGCTTCTCTGAAGAAATCCTCACCAGCATGCTCAATCAGGTCCCAAAATTCGAGCAGCGCAATTCAAGATCCTTCAATAACAAAGTAAAAATGAATGCCATAGACCCATAATCTAGATATCTAGAAATTGATGTCAACGAACAAAACGAACTTCAATACGATATAGGATCAGAAAACAAAGCAAAGGTGCGACAACCCAGTTGGAAAACATGCAACGACAACCGGAG
The DNA here is from genome assembly GCA_024520975.1 of Erythroxylum areolatum. Taxonomy (NCBI): domain Eukaryota; kingdom Viridiplantae; phylum Streptophyta; class Magnoliopsida; order Malpighiales; family Erythroxylaceae; genus Erythroxylum; species Erythroxylum areolatum. The sequence continues at coordinate 18,001,704 of JANIJH010000008.1, forward strand.
GCTTATGATCGTAACACTAACATAAAAGACACACTACAAGCAAAGACGGAAAGGAAAACTAGAAAAAAAAAGTTTGAATCAAACCTCGGAAAGAGCACCAATTAAGATGTAAACTCCAGTAACAGCAAAGCAGAGAGAAAATTAAGAACTTGCAAATTGTCTAGGTGAAGTGTAGGGGCAGTACAAAGAACCGAACCACACTTGGAATGCTTTGGTTTAGTTTTTAATTAGTTTGCAGATCTCTCTCTCCCACATAGTCTGAAAGAAGAAAAGTTTATTCTTTTGTATTGTCAACTATCTCACTTTTTGTGTTTTCTGTCCTTCTGATGTCCATTTATATTCTGTGGTTTACAGGTCCGAGGCATGACATTTTCCTTGTTGACTTGCGTTTGTTGTCCGCCATTCTCTCTTAGAATTAGAATATTTAAGGATGGGGTTTCCAAGTGGGCTCTCTCAATCTGTCTCTCTCTGTCTCCACTTCGTTGATTCCAATCCAAATTGCTGGCCGAAAAGTTTGTATCCCACACCATTGGCGACAACGATATATGATATGAGGTCGTAAACATATCTCCTATGAACCAAAAGAAGGGGCCTGAGGTTGCAGAAATAACCAGATGAGCTGGATAACTTAGTTTTGAAAGTGAAGCGCCCTGAAAATTTTTGAGTTGAGAACTTGAGATGACATTCAAGTGGGCTTCTTTCAAAACAATTGGGATACGTGGCTAAATCCTCTTATAAATTACATGAAGTCAGTCTTTGCTTCAACCAGATTATTAATCAAAACTAACTTTCCTAAGTTTTGGAGTTAACCGCATGACACCGCTTTTGGAGAGGCAAATTTCCATCAGCTTGCCATCATTGAAGAAACTCTTCTATGCTGCTTCGGGTGTTTCAAAAGTCTAAGATGTTTTTCTTCAGCAGGACGTCACCTCTATGTTAGGCCACTTACAATGCTATCATTGACCGTGCTTGGAAGTCAAACTGTCCGAATCTTGCTGGAATCTCATTCCCAGCTGCATAATTCGAACTGCCCTTTTACCTAGAGATACACCTAATAAAAGTGAAGATTATCTTTCGTTTCATTTGGTCAACGTCACCTCCATCTCATTCTCATTAATTGGGACATATTGTGACTGCCTACCCACACATTAATTATGGAGGGGATGATTGCATAATCTTGGTTAAGCTTATCTTGCTAAGATTGGATGACAATTTATCTCTAATCATCGGACAAAAATTTACAAGATAAGGCCCCTTTAGACTCTTCTCCTACTTCCAGTTGCGCATATGTTTGGAGGTTGATTTGCAGGGGTGTACAAGTTCTCAAAGAATGTCTTGTTACAAGAATTGGAGATGGCACCAACAAGCTTATGGGATGATAAATACATTGGGACTTCTCTTCATTGATAATTCTAAAATCATTAGCTAGTGAGTTAACGACAAAGTAATCTAGTCTGGTATGATTCCGGAATTTTAACGGTACAATTGGCATATAAAGTAATGATGAGTCTTACCTTCGATGATCAAGACAACCAGCTTTGGATATGACTTCTTTAATGTCTCCAGAAGGTGAGAACCCTCTTTTGACTAACCTTACAATAAAGAGTTCACTCTTAGAAGGTCAGGTGCACCATTGGCTTGGACAAGAGCAATATATGGAAAAGGTGTTTCAACCATATAGAAGATGAACTTCACATATTTCAAGATTGCCCATTTTCAAAATCCTCACGGCAGAGCCTTGTCCTGCCATTCCAGCAGTTTCAGTTCTTCAACTGTCCTCTTCTCGTGATGACCTTTCGCAACAAAGATGGAGGTTTAAATTTCCTGCTAGGTTTTGGACTACTTGGACCAACAAGGACAAGCATTTATTTAAGCATACATGCGACCCAGTCGTTGTCTTTCTCAGTGAAGTTCTTTCACTGGATGCTGACTTCGACGCTGTCTTCTCCCTGCAGACCAAAACCTCTCGCAAGTCAGCCGTGGAGTATGTGAGATGGACGCCTCCTTTATTAGTTCGTACAAATTAAACTCCGAAGGTTGCACCAATGGAAATTCTAACCATGCAGCTGCGTTTTGGGACTCATGAGAAGTTGGCAAAGGGGATATTCAAGCTTCTTGAGTTATGGTTCTAGCTTAATAGCGGAGTTGCGGGGACTGCACGAAGATCTTAGTCTGACTAAACGACATGGCTCTTTTCACTTTTTGTGCTAGAGATGGATTCCACAGCTGCGGTGGAGCTCATCAAGAATGCTCATGATCTCTGCCACCCACAGAAAATTTTAATTGTTGACTGTCGTCCGCTACTTTCTAAACTTGATGCTGTTGTGATTCAACACGGATGGAAACAAAGGAATAAAATCGTTGATGCTATGATCAATATAGGCTTGAGTTCGAAATGCCTCTTGATTGTATACTTCCCTCTCCTTTCATTCTTATATGAAAGCTCTGTACTGATGCCTATGAAGTTTCTTACTTCGAACTGATCTGCAATCAAGATTTGATTACTTAATAAAATCCTCTTCAACCAAAAAAAAAAAAAAAAAACTGACTAAACTTCCGGCTTTGAAGGAAAATAAATGTCCACTAAATCAGACCCTATAGATCAAATTCCTTTGAATAATTGAGTAGTAACAGAAATCTGAACTAATGCACAAATATTATAAACAAAAGCTTCTGCAATGGTCCAATTTGATTTCTCAATTATACACATACCAAACTCTCCTCTTTTCTTCCCTACAAGTTTTGTAGAAATGGTAAGAATGAGACATTCCATTGGCAATGTCTGTAACAATAACAGCTGGTATTAATAGATCAGAACTTGTTTGATTCACTAAATTGGAGAGACAATGTTCTTAACATTCCAATTTCCTAGTTTCTCAAGACTTGGGAAGTGGCTGTCCTTTTAAAAATGATCTGAATAGCTGAAGGGCTGCTCTGGGCTTGAAAAGTGGCACTTCATGACCAGCCCCTCTCACTGTTGCAAATGTTAGCCCCTCATATACTTCTGTCCAGCCTCCAACCTTAAAGGGAAAAGGAAATAACACATACGTTCTTCATGTTTTTCTTTGTTGGATTTATACATGCGGATAGATAAAGCAATATTAATAAACTAAAAATAATGGTTTATTAGCTGGTAAAAGTCTCGTAATTCTAGGATCAGAAAGCTATAAAAAAAACAAGAAAATGCTGACTCTGTTGTTAGATGTGACTTCGTTGAATCCTTACTCATATGTTGTTTTTCTTAACTGACTATTCAAAGGCGCAATGAGAGGTTAAACCAGTGTCGCCGGAGGACTGTTTCAAAAGGTTTCCAATGGGGAAAACAATCTCTAATTCACCTATCAGTTATCGGTGCTTTTCTGACCATACAAATTCAAGCAAACAAAGGTGTTAATGTCACTGACCTGCTTCTTAACATACCAAGGATACCATGGAACTTTTGCTGCTAATTTTAGCTGTGCAAGGGAGTATCTGGTGGCTGTAACTGGCACTACTGAATCAACGTCACCACTACAGAATTTTTTTCCCCGTCATTATAGCAATTACTGAAATATCTATGGAAAGTAAGGAACTTGAGAAGAGTTTGCTTACCTGAAAACCCAAATTCTGAGGCCACCAGCAATCATTTGTCTGTAAACTGGAAGGATGGAAACCTCTGTGTCGTTCCAATTTCGATTTAGAACTTCACTGTATTAACAAGAGCTAGCTCATATTTCATTAAATCTGTGACACAAGCGTTAGCCTGTTGTAAAAGGTATATAACCAAACTCACCTGCAAGCAGTCCATTTGTAAGGAATCCTCGTTGAATTGGCATGTAATGCCTTCTGTACATCAGGCCTGTTGTAATAGATCTCTGCGTACTTTTCAGTACAAGGATCGTAACCAGATATCTGCCTAAAAATCTGATAAAATCCCGGCAAGTCAACTATTAATTATAACAGTGACACTAGTAATTATACATATAGACTGTACCCTAACCTTACGGGGATGGTGTGGTAATCGAATAGTATGGCGAGCGGTACCATCAGAGCGGTTACAAGGTGGGGCATAGATGTTGTACTGATCGATATTGCCAAATTCTTGGTCCATGGCATAGCTGTACAGTGATTCACATTCATCCGACTCCTTCTGCCGACGGAAATCGCACGTGTTGATGAGCTGCTGATAAGTTTTATCAGAGATCATTGCATGGCTCCACCAGTATGTCACCGTTCCAAGGTTGTCATAGTAGTTGTCCGTCACGGCATTACCAACCTGCACAAGTTTCTTTTGTGGTTCAATTAGATATTAAGAAGAAGAGAAAGGCAAATGATCCTTTTCCTTTTCATTTTGTTGTGAGAACCTAAAAGGTCCATGAAACCATAGCATTACCATAATTCCTTTGAGGTTGATTGGCTGCTTAGACTTTTTATTGTACGTCATGATTTCTCTGGCCAACTGAGGAACATAATGACCTGCGTAACTCTCTCCTGTAATGAATACCTCTCGGTCCTTGTATCGGGGAAATCTATCCATCCACCCAATCACGAATTCCAACGAGTCCTTAGCTGAAAAAGGGTCAAGACATCTGCTCATAACTTCCAAACTGGAATTTGGAATACAACAACAAGCAATCCAACTTTGAAAATTGTCACAAAGAAAGGCATCGTACAGGCTTATCCCTTTTTTCTAATGTCCACAACATACTAGAGAAGGCAATCCCGAGTTAAAAACTTGGTGAATTAATGCACTGCTAAGGGAAATGCCCCCATCCAAGTAGATGTGGACATGAGTCCCATTCATGAGGATGTTATAGGTTTTAATTGACCTAATTTTATCATCAAAACTACATTAATCCTGCCAATGAAATTGACCAGTGGCTTCTTTGCAACCAATACGGAAAAGCCTAGCTACCCATGGTGCGTGGTTGCATAATCATTAGAACTTTAGTGGTGCTAGCCTAACTGGATAAGCTTTCGAGTTATGGCCTACCAATTACCTACAGGCACACATTTATGTTTTCAGAAAGTGACTGTAATGGCAATTATGTATAGAACTTTGGATGCTTTGGTCCTACCAGTACGAATATCGCCGGTATTGAGCAAATCAGAGGACCTGTTGGTGTAAGAGAAGCCAACACCGGCAGGAGTTTCCAAGAACAAGAGGTTGGCCTCAGTGTTCCATGAGAATTTGTTCAGGTATAGCCCCGAAGCAGTCTTGTTTATTCTGAACGGTCCTATTTCCTCAGATGCGCCATATGCGACAGAAGAGCAGCCAGGACCTGCAAGTTATACAGATTCAAAAGAGACAAAAACAGAAGAGCAGATAATGAAATGGATGCACTGGCTACAAAAGTGCAAAAGATCATAAAGCCTATTTCTTGTATAGAAAAGGCGCGTACTTTACAGTATGCAAGCCAATTAGAAAAAGAAAAATGACACAAAGTGACATAACTACATCTTAGGAAAAAGTACGAAGGAAATCTTTATACGTATGTCCATGATTTTTAGTTGAAGCGAAGAAGGCCATAACATGCTGAGTTGGTAGTACGAGGAGTTGGAAGGTTACTTAATTAAATAAACAGTGAGTAATGAACTATAGCAAGTAAGGACATGTGCAGAGCCTAATAATAGCTAGAATTTGCAGGTTTAGCTCTTATTTTGATGGGGCACCTACACAACCTGACAAAGTAGCTGAACTAGCAAACTGTAATAATAAGGAGGCCTGTTTCAGGCATTTATCTTCCTTATTATTCCATGCAGACAATGAAAAGTGATCCAGAAGGGATTAAGGAAAACAAAACACAATTTAAGGAAGTTGAGACGTTATGCATTGACTGCATATCTTTTTTAACTCTTCATAATTTCTTTGAATTCAACTTTTTTTGATCATTAAATCGTTTACTAATGATTTTAGCAATATATGTACATGTGGACGCCACCCACTCCATCTTCTGTTCTTATCTCTTTTTTCCCACATAAAATAAAAAAAAGGACTAAAATCCAGTTACCCACTTCAAACACGGGTCTTTGCATGAAAGAATGTTATAAAATCCAAGAACATTTGGATGGAGGTGTCCAGAAGCCTTGGTCATAGTTTTAGTCAGCTGAAGAACCAAAAAGAAAGATTTTATCATGTCCGCAACAAAAAAGATAGTAATGTATGGAAGCATTTATCTTGTTAAGGGGAACATTAAGCCAAAGTATAGTTATAATAATGTCATTTATACTTAAACTAATTAAGATATCGTACATTTTAGACTATCTACAGGGGTGTTAATAACTAGTACAAGGGACTAGCAATATAACAGTAACAGACAGCACAACTTAAAAAAAGTTATGATCTTTTCCCTCTCAGTTTCAGCTTCTTCCCATATGCAATCTACCAAAACAGCTTTCTTGCTCTCCAGTTCCAAGCTTTGACGTCCTATGAATGTTTCTATGTGTATGGAAACATGAACGTGCAAGGAAGGAAGCAGCAAAACGAAGTGGGAGAGATCTCACCTCCATTAAGCCAAATAACCAAGGGTTTGGAGAGGGGGTTGTGAGAAGCCTCAGTGAGCCAGTAAAACAGAGCCCTACCAGCAACCTTGTCAACAGTTACGTAGCCAGAGAACTGTTGGAAACTCACATGAGGCTGTCCAGGAAGTGATGTTATTCGGTCCGCTTCTTCCCGTTGGTTCACTGCCATCGTATGACTACCATTACCTAAAACCACAAGCAAAACGAAGAGCATGGAAGCAAAGATCTTTGGTTTAGCCATTATAGTCATATACGGTGCTCACCAGAACAAGAAGATGAAAGATATTATGTAGGTGAAGAAAATGGGGTCACTTCCTAGTGGAGGGTGGGGGTGTGAATGTCCAATGGAGGTAACAAAGCGAGGAGTGTGCAACTGTGAGAGAAATAAATAGGAGGGAGAGGTGGCCAGAGAAGTGATGATATGTGATATAATGAGTGTCATCTCATCACCCAATAACACGGCAACTTGGCCCGTCATGGGCACTCCTAACGTATTTGGTACAAGTGAAAAGACCAAAGTACCCCTATGATGTCGAAAGTTCCAATCCATGGTTGTGGGTATTATTAGCTAGTTTGGGGTCAACAAAGGGATTGGAAGCAACATGAAGACTTGACGTTTGTTGATTACATTGTGGCCCCCGTTGTCCAAAGTCCAAACGTAAAACAGTAACACAATCTAATAAATGAGCAATAGAAAAGCAACGGGAAGGAAATGAATAATAAAATGGGTTTTGGCATGTCCTTTGAATCCTCCATTAAATCCTCTTGTTTTCACGCATCCGACTTTGACTACACCTTTTCTATCCATTTCTTTTTCTATTTAATAACAGCATAGCCCTCAGTCTCAGCCTGACTGCCTGTGCCTGAGAGCTGAGCCAGGCCCTAATCTTGCAGCTGTAGTAATTATTGTGCTGTCGCAAAAATGAAAACTAAGCCCTTTTAAAGAGCAAAAAGGTGCCCAATCCTACCTCTGCCTTTTTACATAAATAGACCTCCATACTACAATAGTCTTGGTTAGATTACTTATACTTTATGGCCTAAAAATAAATCCAATGGAGATGCAGTTGTTGGTGTACAAAATTTAATACTTTCATTACTATTTAGTCTTAATTTACGTGCACACGAGAAGAGCGGGAAGTCCATATATATACAGCAAATGTTGAGTGGCAGGGGCATGGTGGATGAAGATGTTGATGCCTGTTTTCAACTAACCGCTTCTATTGTATCGTGACCTTCAAAAGCCTAAGATCCCTCCCCTCCACTCCTCTCTTTTTCCCTTTCTTCAGTTGTATTCATGCTGTTCTTTGACAACACATGCGTCATCATCATCCTTGTATGTGTAATATATGTATAACGTATCTTCTTCTTCTTTTTCTTTTCTTTTCTTGAAGAAGCCTCGACTATAACTCACCTCCTTTTATACACTTTTTGGTATACTGATGGAAAAACTACTTTTGTTTCTTTATTTTCGTTAAATAATTACCAGTGACAGTGGGGTATTGGAAGCATTGATACGAAGAGTGTATACTGGTGGTAGTAGGAGTACCAGGCTATTTGTATTTGGTATGCACAAGCCTGACTAGCTAGAAGCAAATTGATGAAGCTTATTTATGAGACAACGATGGTTGGAGAAAGGTAAGCAGAGGAGTAGTTGGAAGTGGCGCCCCCACTCAAAAAACACGCACCATCAGTTTTAGTTAGTAAGCCTTGAAGTACATATTATATTAGAGAAGTTTGAGTTTGACACGCATATTCTAAGTATTAGGTGTGTGTGTGTGTATATCTGCTTCTGCATGGGTCTACAGAAGGCACAGTTTCTTGGATGCGAAGGGAAGGCGTAGGGAATAGGGACTGAAGAGATGAGTTTACTAAATACACGTGCCATTGATATGACCTTTGAATCGGTGTTGCCTGCACTTGGCCCCGTTGGCGTTGGTCAAAACATCACATCTATTTTTTTCTTTTATTATTATTATTATTGTAGTAAAATCATCAAGACGCTATTGTTACATCAGACTCACTGTTCCTTTTCTTTTTTGGTTTAATTAATTGAAAATTAGACTAATAAACCGATCGAACAGGAGATTTGGATCTCAATTTCACTTGCTGATTAACGCCATAAATGATATTTGGTTAAAATTAAATTTTGTTCTTGTATAAGTTTCCCAGATCTACTTATTTATTTCACTTAGGAGATTTGTAATTCATATTACCTATATAGCCTCTTCTTTTTCCATTTTTGGATTGTGTGATGCGCATTGCGCAATATTAAAATGAGTGAATTATCTTATCTTTCAAGCAGACTTCCTCTCAATATAAAAGTGTCCTTGCTATGAATCATGTACAAAGAAGTGGCAACTTTAGAATATTAAACTTTTAAAAAAATTAAAAAAGAATATTATTATAGTTAAAACTAGATTAACGTTACAATGAATTCAAGGCTTTAGGTCTACCATCATATTACAATATGATCTAAGAATAAAAACTCCCTAAGAAAGATAATATGACTATCAGCATAATAGACAACAGTAGGAAACAATTATAGGCATCATTAAAGTTTCATCTTCATGAGAAAGCTCATTCACCATTTTTGGTATTTAGGATTTTGCTTTCTCTTCTAGCAGATTTCCTTCTTTGTAGATTGAGTTGTACACAAAAATCATCAGGGATGTCTGGGATATGAGCTACAACTAGTGGGGTATCATAGTAACAACTAGAGTCAGCATATTGGCCCACTCAATCCGACAATGCTCAAAATATTTGGAAATGAACTCATTCCCGCTACTGTTTAGATTCTTCCCATTTTCTATATTGAAATTGTCCATAGTTATCTTTCCCTAGGAAATATGTGTGACAACTTGTTTAGTACTCATACCAACTACTTCATTACCATTGTTTTAATCACCAACAACTATACACCAAGATGCAAATCCGCGACAATACTAATAGTTTCATTCTCTACATGAAAGCTATTAGTAACAACTTCGGATGTCCCGACATGCAATTGCACACATGATTCCTCACAATCTAGAGAATCACTATGTTTGACAACGACCTCATAGTTCGAAGGTTCTTGCATTTTCCCAATTTAGAACTAGCAGAGGACTTGACATGAGATATCTCAAAACAATAATCATCTTAAAATTCTCAACCTCCAATTGCACAATTAGATCCTCACAAAACATAAAGTTCTTGCCATCAACAGGATTAACTATCCTATCTTTTTGCAATGGGTCCAACAAATTATTACTTACTATCTGCCCATCCTCAATCAATAGTGAAGAGCCAACAACAATCTCCACATAAGCCGACTCCTCTCCTTTTTCAACTATAATATGTTTTTTCTTACAATTAATCAACGTACTACCCTCCTCTGAGCGACCATAACAAGAAACATCAGTGACTCCCTCTGACTCTTTTCCATATCTAACTTCCTTACTAAGGTCCTCATGTCATCCCAAGCGAAAAACCCTGCCTATAGGAACCCATTTCCTCACAGTGTTTTTCGGCTTCCAGGGATAGCTTATAAGAATCACCACTTTCTTCATCTCCCCATTCTCACCTAGCCTAAGAATCGGGAGGCTATCAGGTAGAATCACATGCTTAGGAGTTTCTATACATAACTTCACATAACCTATCCTCTTCATAGAGGTAATAAGCGAATCTATACAAACTAGCTTACCTAATGAGCTAGCCACATAACTGAGACCTACAATTGTTTAGAACTCCATCGGAAGGTTGTGGAAATGAACCTATATAGGGATGACCTTGAGTAGGCTTCAGTCTATGAGCATTCCCGGCCTCCACTTTCCAGAAACAACAACTGGTTACCGAAGTGCTAAGGACCCTATTCAACTATCTCCGACAAGCAAGAATTATCAGCAAATTTGAACAAAATTGAGTCATCATCTTCTCTCAATATGGTCTTTTGTAGCCCCTTCTTCTCCCAACTAGCTTTAGCTCATGCCTTAATTGTCGGGAAGGTCAATCTTTTGGACCAGGAGAAACTGACCAGCGACAAAGATCACGCTCTCGCTCTAGCCTTCAGAAGTTCAATTGGAGGAGTTAAGATCCCATCTTTCAAAAAATTTTGATAGTGATATAGAGCCCCTTTGTTATGTTATTTAGGGTTTAATTTATGCTATGACCCATCCGTCGTATTTTCCCCCATGTCTGTTGAGGGCTCGTTAGTGCGTCTCTTTAGGGAGCCTCGAAGGGCTTCTCTACTAAGAACTGGGAATTCATCTTTGGAGAGGGAGGCTTCCCCAATCTCCATAGTTGACGAAGGAGGACCCTCCACTGAGACGAACACCATGGAGCTGCTATGGAGTTTGTGTGGGTAGCATTGAGATGAGTTCAAATCTGGAGGTGGTGCTCTTAACACCTCTCGCAGATCTGGGCTCACGCTCGTAGATCTGGGTCACCCACGTCTCATGCCTCACAGATCTAATGTCGCCACTTTTTGATGAAATATTTCCCTCAGATTACTAATTGGGAAAAGGAGGGCATAGTCACCTGAACACCTGATCCTACTAGAGTATTCACTAACAAATCGTGTTATATATCACTATAGACAGAAGGTTAGACTCAACCTTTGTTTAACCACCGATGTAAGAATTCCATGAATCAGAAAGTCCCAATATTTACCTCGTTCATTATTAAAAACAAGATCCGTATACTAAGAATATAACGTTTGACTCATATGATCCAACAAGTTTGTTGTGCAAAGAAGTTGAAGAAGATCAAGAACATTTATTCTTTTAATACAAATGCTCCAAAGTAGTGTGGAGTAGAATTTTACACTTGTTTACAAATAGTTGCTCTTCTTATGATTGGCTAACAACTCTAAATTGGATCACTTGAATTGCTAGGTTAAAGGTGCATCGACTTTTACAACAACAATATACTCCTTGTGGAAAGAAAGGAACAAACAGATCTACAGAGTTAAGGAAGTAAACAAGCACTAAATAGTCAAAGATATCATCAACTGGATCAAATACATTATGATTGCTAAAACTGCTCAACATACTTGATCTATATGCATTAGGAATAACCGAATTATGTAATCCTAAATTATAATTTAGTCAATTAGATCAGTAATTTGTACTATCTTGAGAACTCACTGTAACTTTGTTATTGTTAATATAAATTTTATTCAATTTCCAAAAAAGATATTCTACTTTGACCGTGTGATATGCAAGATATTATATAGTTAATATGTACTCATTTAAGAGGCTACATCCTCTAATAAATTAGCTTAAATATAAAAATTATATATTGAACATGGTTGATATATGAAAATTATCTTTTCCTTCCTCTCTAATAAAATGTAAATTCATTAACGTTACATAATCATTTAATTACCATTTGAAGTTTGTGAAAATGTTTTTTCTTCACGAATACGGTAGCTATACAAATATTAGAAAAGAGGCCCATGAGTGTCTATTTCAAATTAGTTAAATCTCATTCTTTCCAAAAAAAAAGTTAATTGCTAATTTAAATAATCTACATGTAGTGACCTTAAATTGAAATATATACAAAAGTTCATCTATTTTCATTAATAATTGATGTGGGGTGAAAGAAAAATTTAGAACTTAACAAGTATTTAATCTTATAATTTTATCATAATTTAGTGGATGCATATGATGAATGATATGCATATATTATGTTTTATGATATAGGACCTGTTTGGCAAATATCTAATCAACTATTTTTTGTGTGGATTAAGATGTATTTAGCTATTTGACCACATCAAATAACCAATAATTATGTTTGGTAATTAGCGGATTGGGTTGGCAGATTGAACCCAATTTGTTGTTTTTGAAGACATTACTATGACCCTGTTTGGCAATCAGTAGATTACATTAGCTGTTAGCTGTATCTATCAGCGGATTAATATAACTGATTTGACCAGCAGATACATCAATTGTTTATTTAAAGATGTTTGATAAAATTAACTATTTAGTATTCATGTATAAAATGACTTACGAGGGTATGACTTAAAACAAGATTTATTAGGACACAAGTATTAGTTGTTTATATTTTAATATTTCTTTGAATATTCTCATAAGAATTTACATAGAGCAAAAGAAGTTGACACCATTATTTTCTCCAATGTCTTCTATCGAGTCTTAAGAATATCGAAAGCCCTCTCAATACAACTTCTCAGTGACGAATGAGCTAGATTTAAACTTCTCGAAATCCTTTTAGTTTTATACCAGGTAAGGGCCAATTGAAGAACTTGAGAGATCACTAAAATGCCACTAAAAATAAGCTTGAGAATAAGGTCGGTTGAATCACGCCATGAGTTTTTCCTCAAATACAGTTCCAACGAGCTTAATATAAAATTAGGTCTATAAAAATGATATCAATTTAATTTCTAATTTAAGGAAATATAATTTTTTATTATTTTAATTTTAATTTTTCAAAATTTGAAAATTGAAACTATATTTTTAAATATTAAATTAAAATAATGTTTTTTGAAAAAATGTTTATATTAATCTCTTAAAATTTAATCATAAAAAATAATTAATTAAAATTTGACTGATTAATTTTAGATTAAATTGAATTGAATTAAATACAACATACCGGTAATAATAATATTATATACTAAATATTGATATAAAAAAACCTAAATATCGGGTCTATACAAAAGTAATGAATGTACTATAATTAGAGATAAAAAATTTAAAAAGTACTTAAATTTTTGAAAATTTAATTTAATATTAAATATTTTAAAATTTTAATTTAATGAGTAACTTTTTAAAATTTGTACAACTGAAATCACATTTATATCTCTTTCTCTTTCTCTATCTCTTTTAATAATTTGTAATAAATTTTGAATATAGTTGTATTTTAGTCATTTAATTTCTTAGCCACCGGAGGAAAACATTCTTCATAGTAACTTTTTAAAAATCAACGGATTGAGTTCAATTTGCCAACTTTAATAGCTAATTACCAAACATAAAAATAGCTAAAACCTTTCAATCCACCAATAAATGGTTGATAAGTCATTTACCAAACAAGGCTTACAAGGAGCGTTTTCAAACATGGACTGAAAAATTAAGGGACAAAAGTACGATTGTATCCCAAAGTTATTACAAATTACTGAAGAGATAGAAATAGAAATAGAGATAGAGATGGAGAAAACGATAAAGTAAGAAATATAAATAAAGATAAGTTAATCCTATTCTGATAAATTTCATTCTTTTAATTGCACATACAAATTTAACTTTATTAGTAGCTACAACCTAAAATCGTGAGATTAGCAGTGTATTAACCGACGAGTTTAACGTTATCGGTCAAGATCCTAAATTTATACCTCTAGATGTATTTGAAGATGTTAAAGTTAACTCTACACGAGAAGGTATTGAAGAACTGAGAACTCGAGAGATGATAACTATTTGTGATAATATTGATTCTAGTTTAATAACATTTAAACACTATTGTTAGATTATTATAAACCTTTATTTTAAATGATTGTGTTGACTTCTTTTACTCTATCTAAATTCTTATGAAAATATTTAAAAGGATAAGGAATGAGAAAGAATACTTGGTAATTTATTATTATTGAATGAATAGCATTTCTATATCAACTTTTGGAACAATACTACATATTATAAAAGCGATTCTATTTTTCACTATATTTATTATAAATCTTATTACCATTTTTCTAAGTTAAATAAGCATTTGATTTTTCGGAGAATGGTTAAGTAACCTTTGATGTGAAATTCCTCCTATCCGCTAAAAACGAGTATGCTTGTCGAATTTCGCATCGAAAAAAGAAAATAGAAGTGAATCGACAAGTGAAATAATTATGAACCAAATGCATCCAAGAACATCCAATCATCCTACTTTTCTATTGACGTATAAACTCACGGCGGTAAGTTCCCATAGAGCTATCAACTTTGAGACTTCTTGATAAGTTCCCGTAGAGATATCAACTAGAGCCTTCTTAAACGTAAAATCAATGATAATTCTGCGTGGGCATTATTGTACGTAAATCATAACTACATATCAACAATTATTTGGTCTTTGGTCTTCGGCCTTGGGTCTTCAGCTTGTTAAGCCGCCCCTTTTATTCTATCACATACTAATAAAGAATGTTACTAATCCTGGCCATTCACAATGTATTGTAATAGCCAATGTTTTCTACTACAAAAATCTAATTAGCATAATATATGGACTTTTGTTTCTAAGTTCGAGCATCTACACAGAATAGGAAAAAAAAAAAAGACATAAATAAGAAGGTTCAGAAAGGGATAATAATTCTACCAAAAAGAAGAGAACTATGGCGAGCTCAGAAAGTTGAATCAACTGAACATTTGTGTGTGACCCGTGACTCTTACAGAGTTAAATGCATGCACCAGCACCCTTCTCCTCTTTACCACGTATCAGTAATAAATGTCAATTAACACAGGTACAACTTTTTGGTATATTAGCAAAGACATTAATGAGTTTTTGGATTATAGGACAATTGTCATCCTTCGAAGATACAAATTCATCAAGGAGTCATCAAGAAACAGCTATACCAGCCAAAATAAGCCTAATCCCCCAGGGGTCTTTGGATACAATTATTGCTCCAAGAAACAAATGACCCTAATGCAATTATTGTCAAAATTAAGCGAAACACAGTCTCGTCCAAAGATGTTAGTCTCCGTTCCTAGATTTTTTTTTTTTTAAAAATCGAGAACGGTGCATAAAATGCTTCAAAATTTGTTTTTGTAGCTCACTATTATGAATTACTTGAATTGAATTATTTTAGTTAGATCTTTATTATAATGAATTTAGCAAGGATCAGTAGAGAAACTGGGATGTTGTTTATCATAAAATCTACTGTTGGTAGCATGTATATAATCTAATGTGTGAATTGAAGATGGTTTGACGAAGTTAGGATAACACGTGCATAGTGGAAGTATGTTGTCTTATTGGGATACATGAATCCAACCCACCGCAGAAATTGACGCAAATAAATAGATTCGAAGTCACAAGTCATAAAATGGCGACTCCTTTTGCTTCAGGTCTAATCCAAGTAGAATGAATTGTAGTCCCTGTACAGTGGATTTGATACGTGCGCATTTATTTTTTAATATTATTTGGGTGAAGAATGGCATGTTGTGGGGGCAATTAATGTCAGGATCAGGAAGCTATTTTCCTGTAATGACGTTTTGACCGCTTCAAAACTTTTTAATACAGTCGAGGAAAGGTTTATTCCTCGCTAAGGCCGTTGTTAACATTTCGCTACAAGTCGCCAAGGAAGGAATTGACAGAAAGTAGAAGAAATGATCTAACAAAAGTTTTGACCATCAATCTTTGTTTCAAACGCTCTGAAAACAAGCTACTGTTTACATTCAACTTTCGCAAACATCAGACTATGAAGAAATCTCTTGGATGCTAAGTGCAACGATGGAAACAAGCTTTACAAAGCGCCCAGAAACTTCAAAATCTGAACACTAGCTTACTGAAAACAATGATCACACTGCTAAAAAAAATTCACACCAGGGAACGAGAAGAAGATCCGCCTCCCCACCTCCGGTGACAAATAGGTACTGTGTAGCGGTCACCGGCCACTTGCACTCTAACACAAATACATCAGAATGGCTTACCGAAGACCTTGGAATATTAATTTGGTACCTAACGAATTCGGATTCAGAATCGAACTATTCAATTCATTCAAGAGTAGATTAGATAAAAAGTGGGAACACGCGATAATAGTTCAACTTCTAGGCCGAAGAATTGGATTTAATGTGCTGTAGAATCGACTGTCTTTCTTGTGGAACCTAATGGGGCCGATGAAAATCGTTGACATTGAAAATGATTTCTTCTTGATCAATTTCCTGCAATTAGACGATTACATACACGCACTTACTCAAGGGCCATGGATACTCTTCGACCAATCAAAATATACCGAACAAAATAGTAAACAATTCTTAAAAAAGTAATTAATTACAATAAAAATATACCGAACAAAATAGTAAACAATTCTTAAAAAAGGAAAATATTTTGCCATAGATATAAAGAGTGACTCCACAAGTCCATATATCAATTGTTGTAAGACTATTACCTTTGTCCCTAAATACCTAAATGAGAAAGACATAATGCACCAAAGGTAGTAGTTCTACAATTTTCATTCTAGATTTGAAAAAACAAATGGGATATGAAACACCAGCATATACCCTAAGAGCAACATAATTTGGAGTTCTGTAGGTTATATGAAGAAGCCCATTGCCCTGAATTGGAAAGAACATCGGTCATGTAATGCCTTATTGTAAGTAATGAAAATAATATGGGCTTTATGATCAAAACCTATATAATTTATTTTCTATTATTTTAAAATAAATATATTTTGAATAAAAAAAGACACTATTTTATATTGTACACAATTTTCAAAGCTTAGAATAACCATTTACTAGTGACAAAAAATTAAGGACTATCTATATTACTATATTTCTTTAAAGTAAGCTACACAGAAATATAATGTAACGCATAATTAAAAAAAATCTCACCCTCAATTGTTTGGAGTTTGGACAATGAACTCAACCCAAAGTTTGAAACTATAGAACTGCCATAAGAATCAAGAAGATTTTTGAGCTTGGTTCTGTCGGATTTTGGTGGAGCTGGGCGCTGCTGCTTGGATCCATGAGATTGATTGATCCTGACTAAGAGATACCTGCAAAACAGTAAAGGCACGTCGGGGGCTGATTCCCGGTAGGCCCTTCCGACGCTCAAGTCAGTTCCTTGAGAGAGTTTTGGTGGCTAGTGAATAAAGAAAAATAGGGTTTTCCAAAATCGTACCTTTCTCATGATGAGGTAATGAATTTATATCTAAAAAATACCTACTAGGTTTAGGTCTTCTCTTTCAAGTGGGCAGCCACCATTTATGAATGGGCAGTCTATGTTTGGGCCTGGGCCTGGGCCTAGCACGACCGACCCAACCATAAGCCCTCTACTCCTCGACTCTGATCATGGAGAAGGGTCGATGGAGTACATAAGGATTGTGCGGCTCATCCGCGTGACAGCTCGTGATAGGCCCGATCGACCGGACATCGTAGTTTAGTGCATAGCGGCTCGGTATAAGACCGATCGATCGAGGGTAGAGATAGGACCGATCGATCGATCATAGGCATAAGGTCGAGCGATCGAACGCAGACGCCTAATCAAAGCATTGGATTTAATCATTACTTACAGCACGTATCCACTGGTGGGTTTTCAAAATTTGAAATG
>JANIJH010000008.1:18028448-18055624 GCA_024520975.1 Erythroxylum areolatum
GTATTGTAAAGAGTTCACACTGAGCTACAAAGTGTGCAATAAAGTGGTTTGCAAAATCCTAAGTGGGAGCTTAGGTAAAGGACGTAGGTCTTAGCACCAAACCTTTATAAAAACAGTGTTTGCTCTTCTTCTCTACTCTTTTCATTTAGATTTGATTATATTGTTTTTGTGTGAATTAACTTCTGATTTTATTGTAAAAAATTATAAAAAGCTTTAAGATCTATTCAACCCCCCTTCTAGATCGCTAACAATGCTAAATCTTACTCTTAATTCATTCCAAGTCCTCATATTAGTCATATACTCAACATTATTCTTATGTTCTTTAGGTCTTTTACTAAGATGCTTTCAATTTCTAAATCCATCATTTGCTAATGCACTTTGTTTACTATTATATTTGAACAACTTACAACAAAAGCAATATAATTTATCTATAGTTTTAGAGTAAATCAACCATTTTCTATCGGTAATCTGTTCATTACTCAATTTTCTAAAATAATAAAAACATGAAAAATGCCAAGAGCTATTGTCTAAATGATACGTAAGATTCAATTTTCTTAAAAGCCCCTTTTCAACTAAAATTTCTCTTACTTTATTATCAAGATTATCCCAATTTTTAAGATCATAAATATCGAATATAGAGATTTGTTGCTTATCTGCTCTTAAATTTTCTAAATTGGATGCATTTGGTAAATGGTTGCACTCACTCAAAATACTAATATCCTCATGAATATGAATCTCATCACTTAAATTTTCTTTATGTTTTTCAAAATTATCTTTACTTAATTCTTTATGAATCTCACTAAAGGAGTATACTGTTTTAGTAAATTTATTAATTGCTCTTTTTTGAGATTCTATTACTTGTTCTACCTTTTTTTAATTCCTTTTTTCACTTCCAAACAAATACTTTTTAGGCAACATCATAAAAATCAATTATAACACAATTGGTATGTCATGTATATCCTTTGATTAAGAAAAATCAACATAAGGGAATAAAATAAGAAACATTAATATTTTAAGACTTAAAAATAGAAAAGTAAAATTATTAGAATAGGAAATTACATATGGTATGAGACTAGAAAACTTTAGCTCTATAAAAAATTAATTGAGAAGTTGTTGATTTTGACATATATAAGACTCAAAATCTCTTGTACAGTGCACTAGTTGTCTCAATTTTTCAATAAACCTTAAAAACACCATGCAAGTAGTTCATAAGATCTTACGATATTTGAAATAACTTGGTTAAGAAATTATTTTTTAAAGAAAAATTTTGATAATTATTATTTAGTATTTATTACTATTAAATATAATAAGAAAATTTTATTTTATAATAATTATTAACAATCATTAAATAATGATATATTATGTAGTTAGATTTTTTTTCCCTAACTACTTATTCGATAAAGTTGTAAGGTTATTGCGACTAGTATTAGATTGCTTATCCCACTACATGTAAATTTGTCACTTCAACTGCATTTTTCCGTGGTGAACGCTTAATTTTATCAGTCTTCATGCAGAAACAGGGTAAAAGCCTACGGCTACTTATGAAATTCAGTGCTGACTTTATCTTTTTCTTGATTTTTAAGCTGTACATTCTCCTACAGCTTTGGTGTTTTTGAGATACTAATCTGTCATTCATGTAGCTTCAAATCCAGTCTTCTATGATGCACTAAGCATGTAGGAATCGATTACCATGTGATCCGTGCAAAAGTTATGGATAGAGTACTCAAAACCTATTTATGTTAAATTCTAATATCATCTTGCTGATTTCTTTATAAAGCCTCTTCTCGACGCTTCTTTTCAAAACTACTAGTGCATAATCTTTTTTCTGGTCGACAACTTGAGGGAATATTACAGACAGCAGCCCTATGGTTACAGTAATGGTGAACTTGACTAGCCAGGTGACAAGATTAGGAAGAAACACCATTCATCTCGTTGATTTTGTTTTTACTTTAACTAGCAAGTCAATTTAGTTAGAGATAATCACCTTAATATATACCAAGAATTGACTATGTAGTCCACACACAAAAAAAGGAACTACGAATTTTAATTGAATGCACCTATGTTAGACTCAAAAACTTGTTTATAATATAGATAGTATTTCGTCTAACGGCACAAGGTGATGCACTTATTAGTTAAGTTGTACGAAGTCACCAATGGAACTTCTTTTCCTTTTCTATTTTTATAGACTCTTTTATTTTGATAAGTTATGACTTAATAATATAATTTTTGTACTTATTTTAATAGATTAGTTAGAAAAGAGTCAAGTAAAGTCAAAACATCATATGAAGAATATTAGTTATAGTTGAAGTTGAATTTGAGTGGAGTTAATGCAAAATTTATTTACTAAGAATAGGTTGTAAAGTTCAAAATCCTGAAAACTTTTTAATACATCCAAACTTAGATTCGAAAAGAAAAGTTTATCTACTCATCAACCTTAGATTTAAGCACTTGGTTTTGTAGCAAAAAGACCACATTTTAAAGAGTAATTCTTGTCAATTTTAAATTTGTAGTTATAAATGATACAAATTTCTTAAGCGATCTAACTATAGAGAACTCAAGTGTCAATCATTTATTGCATTGGAACAGTGATTACAAACGATAAGTCTTAGCCTTGTAGTAAAATAGAGTTTCAATATTACTAGACATATATGGAAACAAAATGGTTGTGGTAGTTGTCATACTTCTCTTTGTATGGTCTTTCTTACAATAACAAAGGATGTAAGTAACACCAATTAGTCGTATGAAAATTTTTGTGCTCTTTGCTTCCTTATTTTTTAATATATTACTTCTGTTTGCACAACAATTGTAACAAAGGTAAGGTTTTGCTATCAAAATATCATTGCATATATTTGATATTGAGAAGTTCAATGGATCAAATAAATTCACTCTACAGAGGTGAAGATGAGAGTGGTTCTTGTTTTGCAAGGATGCACAAACATCGTTAGGAGAAGAAGAAAACATGTTGAAGAATTTGGGAACGTCAAAGAAGTAAGAGATTCTGTCAAGAGCGCACAATGCAATAGAAAAACCTTATGTATAAAGTTTGAAATGGTGAACTGAGGTAGAGTAGACTGATGATCCTATAGGCATTTGGCTAATTATTGGAACAAAATTGTTAAGTCTGGGTGAAGAAGTTCTGATAGAATTGGTTGATAAAACTAATGCTACTTTGTTACATAAACGATTTAAAAGTAAATATCAAAAAATCACTTACTAATCATTTATATCAAAAACAATTTTTGTATACCTTGAGGATGTTAGAAAATAAATATGTGAAAATCATAATTGATAATTTTAATAAGATCTTCTTGAATATATAAGGTACTGAGGATGAGGACTAGGCCACAACAATTTATATAAGAATTTTGTTGATAGCATGTTATATAATAAAGAGACTATTTTTTCAGTAATGTGAAAGATACCTTATAGTCCAAGGAATTGAAGAAAAAGGTCTCTGACACATATGAATATGTATTAGATATAAATCTAGTTATCGATAAAGGAAGGAATGAAGAAAGGAGTTTTAAAATATGAGTAAGTCATAATTCATATTAAATGCTAAAGTTGTTTGATATTTTAATTGTAAAGTTAAAGGGTAATTTAAAATGAGAATTGAGAAACATATGGAAAAGTAATTCCAGAACAGTTCCGATAAAGAGGGTGGAAGAGGCAATGATGTTTTAAAGACTTTGCAAATCAATGGGTGATAGACATCGACAAGACTTATTATATAAGTTTTAATAAAGACTAGTTCTATTCTTTTAAAGAATGAAATGATACTATTAGATTGGATGATAGTGGAGAGTGTGTTGTCAAAGGTAGTAATTCATGTAGACGAATGATGGAATTGTTAGAACATTAAATACATAATATGTTCCAAGACATCAAAATAATTTGATTTCTATGGGTACTCTTGATAAACAAGGGTATAAATTTTCTATTGAGGATAAGTGACTTAAGTTATTAAAAGGTGTGTTGTAAAAGAAAAAAGAGATTGAAGGTTTTTTTAAACTTATGAAGATTTATGTCTATATACACTACGCATACTATAAATAAAGCATAATTCTAACTTATAATATACTCGATCAATATAATTTGAACAACTATAATCTTGGGATTGTTCCAATATAAGATTGACTTTTATTATACCCCTATAATTGTACAAGAAGGACACCCAATTTAGAACCACGGATAAGGAATTATTTTTTAGCAAGAGGCTTAGTCAAAGAGTCAGCTAATTAGTCTGTAGTATGAACGTAAGATATACGAAGGTGTATATGAGACACTTGGTCATGAATAAAGTGAAATCAATGGCAATATACTTTGTGCATGAATTGAAGATAAGGAACATAAGTAAGTTGCTCTAATATTATCACAATAAATTGTGAGAGATATTGAAATTGAGATGGCAAGTCATTATATCTATTAGTCAAACAATTGACATCAATGGTAATGGTTATAATGGCATAATATTCAGCTCAATGGGCAAGTGGGATACAGTACATTATTTTTTGGAACCCCAGCTAATAGGCTTAGAGCCAAGCAAGACAACATAAGAAGAGGTAGAGTGATATGTATTTGTATCACAAACCTAATCAGTATTAGCAAAGCAATGAAAAACATGGATGAATGAGCGAAGAGGAATTCATCATAATGAGATGTACTTTTAAGATATCAAAGCATTTTTTTTGGAAAGATAATGTGGAGAAGTTGGTTTATGCATAAATTGAGCTATTTATTGACAACATAACTAATATCTAGTATAGTGAGTGAGAGGTACTGAATGGAGCTTAAGTACTCGTCAATACTCAATTGGATTATGTCTAAGAGTTCTATCATCAAGTTTAAGTATTATAGATGCAGATAATGGAATGCTAACCTCTTTGGCTTCATACATTTTAGTGCACTTGAGGATGTCGATGATGTATTATCATTAAGATAGAAATAACCTATTTAAAGATCTATTGGATTCAATACCTAGGAAATAGTTAAGTTGGCCAAGATCCTTAAGAGAGAATCAATTAGAGAGACAAGTAGTGAACTCTTGTATTTTTATGATTGATTGTGTGTGAGTGTAATATCATCCACAAACGCAAATAAGTATATAATGTATGTGCCCACATTATAGATAAAGAGATAAGTGTCACTTTTGGAGTTGGTGAAACCATGGGCAACAAGAAAGGAATGAAGTTCAATATATAGTGCCCTTAGAGCTTGACAAAAACCATAATTGTTTTGTTCAATTTATAGATATAAGCTGGATATTAAGAGTTAATGAATGCTTGGAGTAATTACATAAAAACATAATTAAAAAGACTGCCTTATAGAAAGGTGTTATTAACATCCACTGGATTTAAAGTCCAGTCACTTGTTACTGAAAAAGTAAGTATAAGACTAACATTTGGAAGTTCAATGACTTGATCAAAGGTTTTGGTGTATTCAATGCCAAGTTACAAGGTAATTTTATGGCAAGAAGTGGAGCATCACAATTCCTCTTGATTTTTTTACACACATTTATACCCAATAATGTTCCATGTAGGAAATGAGGGGATAAGGATCCAAGTTTTTTTTTTGAGATAAAAATTCTTATCTCATGGCATCATGCTAATGAGGACATTTGTGAGCTTAGGTAAATGAGTTGAGTTTCATTTCTTGGAGATAGGTTAAGGGGCTTGTATATAGGGAAAATATTTATTTATTTTGTAGATGTTATTTTCAAAATGAATAACCACATGTGATGATTAAGTTGTGGCCGTTTATAAGGTATATTGGAAGTAGTGCTTTAATGGTTATCCTAAATCGAAGTAATAATGTTATTAGGTAAACTGGGTAAGGATGTAACACTAGGTATAATAGAGTTATGAGGTAGAAAATTTAAACTACTATCTTATGTTAGAGAGACCATTGATGAAGAAGGAGTTGAGATAACTTGTGAAGTGGCACTTGAGTTTGAAATAGGGATATTGCAATAAGGTATGGAAGGAAGTAAGATGGTATGGTCAAGATCATCACAAGTAGAAGTTTTAACTTGATCAAAATTTTTATTTGTAAACTCTAATAGATATTTAGAGAAAGTGGAAGATGAGATATTTAGATTTGAAGAGGACTTAGCTTGGTATGGAAAAATACTCTCAAAGAAAACAATATTTCTAGAGATAAAAATGCGATTTTAGGTAGTACATAACAAAAGGAGTGATGTGGTAGGGAGAACCCTATACACATGGTCAAGATTATTATTCAAGTTTATTAGTGTTATAGGGTTGAAGCCATAGATAGAAAAGGCAATTAAAAACTCTAAATGATGTATATTTAGATTGTACCCAAAAAGTTTTTGGTATGGAGTAAGAGTGGACATTCTATTGATGAGATATGTAGTACCTTAAAATTAATGAGACCAAAAACAAAGAGGCATAGAGGCATTGTGCGGAAGTGTAACACCAGTTTCTACGATATGATGGTGTTTGCATTTAGTAGAGTCAATATGTTATGGTGTATATGGTGGGGATGTCATGTGTTGGATCTTGCGCAAACTAAGAAAATATGAAAGTGATTTATGCTTACCTCTACCAACTATATAAAGGATTTTGATTTTGGTATGAAAATAGTTCTCAATGATTTTGGCAAATTTCTTAAAAAAAACCTTGCACACATTAGATTTTAATTTTAAAAGATAAAACCAAGTATATTTTGTGAAATAATCAAGAAAAATGATGTAATAATGAAAGTTTCCAAGGGAAGTCAAAGGTGCAGGTCCATAAACATCTAAATATGTAACTTAAAATGGTTTATCACAAATAATATAGGATTTGGAAAATGAAAGTTTATGATTTTTATTACTAATAAGAGTCGAACACTTGATTTTTTGAAGTTGATGAAGATGGAACATAATTACTAGTCACAATTTTCTGTTAAATTGGAGGAGAAAGGTGCCTAAGATATTCTTGTCATAATTGAGACAATAAAGCCAATGAGGTGGAAGGATTGAGATTGGATGACGAAGTAGGAATAGTTGAGGATGACTACTCATACAAATTATGCCTACTTTGCCTTTTGGCCAGACATGGCCCATAAATCCTTCACAAGAAAAGAGTTAAGAAAGAATTTAATTGAGGTATTATTTTATTTATAAAATAGAGAAACACGTATTTGGTTTTTTTTACAAAGGGTGCATATAAAATATTATCTAGTGTGAATGTAGTGATAGGAAAATTTACGAGGCGGAACCAATGTAATATATAGGTATTTCATTACCATTGTCGACTATAATATCCTCGCTACCAACATAATTTGAATGGAGAGATATGTTTTTAAGATAAAAAATTATATAATGTGTAGCACTAGAGTTAAGTACCCAATTGTTGTGATAATTTGATTATCTATATATATGGCTGAGGTTATAAAAAATAAAAGGAAGGTTTTCCATAAGATTGACAATTTTTTGCACTATGACTTGGTTTGTTATATAGTTGGCAAACAATATAAGACCAATTCTAATGTCTTTGATAATTATGGTTCCATTTTTTGTCACCAATGTTTTCGAAGTTATAAGTGGTGTGAGGCTGATTTTGAATTATTCAATAGTAATTAGGATTCCTTTGACTAACATTAATGTTATTTGGTTCATAAGTGATATGAATATGATTACTATAATAGTCTTCACGATTGGCACGATGTCTTCCTTAGTTACTACGACCTTTTTGGGTAAATTGAGTTGTGACTTATACCTTGATCATTAAGACCTTTTTGGGTAAATTGAGTTATGACTTGTACTTTATCTTCTTATTTTATTCATAAAGATCCTTAAAGGACTTAGGTGTATCACGAACATGAATTGGAGCATTTGGCTTATTGAACTCATCATTCAAGCCATTTAAAACTTAAGACATAATTTGTGTATCATTCAAGGGTGTTTAAAAAGCGTTAAATCATCAATCAAACTTTTCACCCTGCTTATATATATGGTGACAATCTTACCTTCCTTTTTTTCTAATCATAAGGGAAGACAAGATTGAAAGCATCTATATATTTGATTAATTATTAAAGCTTGCTTTTAATTTTATCCAAGGATCGGTTGAAGTGGTAAAACTATTTATTATTAGGCTGATTAAGCTATTAAAACTAGCTTGAATATTGAGCAGTAGGGATCATCTTGGCGTGTTTAAATAAGGTATCTATGATCATTTTGTGGTGGGCAAGGATTAGATCCATCAACATAACTAAGAAGTCCATAACTAAAGAGTAAATTGGTTATTTAATTTTTCTAACAAGCATAAATTTGACCATTTCTCGTAAGTTCGAATTGGATTTAAGAAGCAACATTAAGAGATATCAAATTCTCTTTAGTGAGGAGGGAGTTATCTTGACTTGTGTAATTTATAGGTATTGTATTTGTTAGTTTTATAGTTGAACCTTTTATATTCTCAATTTTTTTAAAAGCCTCATAATATTCTTCTATTTTTGGTATTAGGCTAGGCTTCTTAATATTGGTTTAAGCTTTATGCGTTAAGTTGGCACTTTGGCTTGGGCCTTATAGGCTGGGATGGTATGTTTTTTGTTAGGCTAGGCTTTATGGGCTGAGTTTCTTTTAGCTAAAATTAGGCTTTGGTTGAGGCTTTATGAGCTGTGTTTCTTAATTGTGTGGTGATGGTAGAAAACCATAAAAGTTTTGGTTATGGAAACATCCTTCACCAAAAGAATGCAAATCATTATTGTTGCTTGTGGTAGTTACTTTACGAATTTAAAGAATGGTTAATAGAGGACATAACAATGGCGAGTGCTAGCGATAGTAAGTGTTGATTGTCACTTACTCTTGTTATTAGAGTATATATGGTGCTAATGTATTTATTTTACGATTATCCATGTTTTCTTTCTATTTTGGAGTTTGTTTTAGCTATTAGCTGCTCTAGTTCTTGATCATTCCATAGTTAGTTAGTAGCTCTAGTTCCAGAGCATTCCATGTAAGTTATATATAAACAAGTTACAAGAAATAAAAGATTGAGAAAACCTTTCATCAAACGATTCAATAATTTGTTCATGGTATCAGAGCAGGTAATTTCTCCCTCTTTTCATTCCTAATTAAAAAGCTTCGAGATTCTAACAAAATGGTATCTGGAAGCAATGCCCGTCAAAGTGAAGATCAACCAAATAGCCTATACTACCTACATCTAAGTGAAAATCCTTTTATAGTATTAGTGAGTCCTCCTTTAAATGGCTTCAATTATCACACCTAATCAAGAGCCATGCGAATGGTGCTGTTATCAAAGAATAAGCTTAAATTCTTTGATTGAAGTATTACTATACTGGAGAGTGGAGATTCATTGTTTCCAGTATGGGAGAGATGCAACACGATGGTGCTTTCTTAGTTGTTAAAATCATTAACACCATCCATCGAACAAAGCATAATTTGGTTTGATTCCGCACTTGAGATCTAGAAAGATTTACGAGATTGATTTGCTCAAAGAGATAACATTCGCGTTGCAGAATTACAAGGAGAGATTTATTCCTTCAAACAAGGTAGTCTCAGTATCACAGATTACTACACACTTTCAAAAGGTCTATGGGATAAGTTCTTAAATCTAAGACCAACTTCGATTTGTTCTTGTCAACCACCATGCTCTTTCGATGCACTTGAGAAGATGAAGATTTATAATCAAAATGATCAAATAGTCTGTGTTTTTAGAGGATTAAATGACAATTTTTCAAATGTGCGTTCACAAATCATGTTAATGGATCCATTACCAAAGATTAGTAAAGTGTTTTCAATGGATATATAATAAGAGAGACAATTTGCAGGGGAAGTTACTCAAATTACAGAGCCTAGTGTTTTCTCAATAGAGGCTATTCTAGAAAGCAAGAGGATAATTCATATCCTAAGAAGAATTTTCAAGGAAGTCAAGTAATAAAGAAATTTATGTGTAGCTTTTGTGGATATACAGGGCACACCATTCATGTATGCTATAAGAAGAATGGATATCCTCCTAGTCATCCAAAGAACAAAGTGAAAATAATGCAGAATGTAAACGAAGTACAGTTGTAAGGTAAAAACAATGAAGAGATAAATCCTAACTCACGTGGAGTAGTTTATACAAGTTCTACTATGGATGCATAAGTTGATCTATTAAAAATAGGTCTAACTTAAAAGCAATATGTGAGACTTTTAACTTTGCTTCAACAACCATAGGAGCCTATTAGTTCACCCTAAGCAAACATGTTTACCATGAGTTTCAATCCAACTACTGAGCTGAAAGGTAATCATCTTACTTGCTCTTTTGTGAGGTCTGGAAACAATAAGAATGTTTGGATTATTGACACTAGAGCCACTGACCATGCTACCTATATACTTGCATATTACACCAGTTATAAGCCTCTACGTAACACATTAATTCGACTTCCAAATGGTGATAGTATACCAGCAACTCATGATGGAATTATTAAGGTTTCATCTAATCTAATATTGACAGATGTGTTATATGTGCAAACTTTTCAAGTCAATCTTATTTCAGCTAGCAAGTTGCTCAAGGATTCTGCCTGTTGTTTAATTTTCAAGTCCAATTATTGCCTCATTCGGGATATACTTTCCTGGAAGAAGATTGGACTAGCTGAAGAAGTTCAAGGGTTATATCGTCTTACTCAACCACTGCCTTTGTGTGCCAATATATCACATAACACTCTGTCCATAGATAAAACAATCTCTGCTTTATGTCATGATGGCTCTTTAGATATTTGGCATTATAGACTAGGGCACTTGTCAAATAAAAGAATCAAACAGTTGCAAAATATAGACAATGACATATATTTTTCAAATAATGAACCTTATGAAATATGTCATTATACTAAACAGAGGAGACTTTCTTTCCCCTTGAGAAGTTCATCAGTTGATTTTATATTCAGTTTTTTACATGTTGATATTTGGGGTCCTATGTAAGTTGTCTCCTTTTATAGTAATAAATTCTTCCTGACCATAGTGGATGATTTTAGTCAATATACATGGGTATTTTTTATGCAGTCAAAGGCATAAGCTAGAGAGATTTTACAAAATTTTTGAACCTATGCAGAAAATCAATTTTCAACTTATGTTAAATGTATTAGAACTGACAATGGTCAAGAATTCAATATGCCAAGTTATTATGATTCAAAAGGTATTATGCATTAAGCCATTTGTCCATACACCCATCAGGAAAATGGGTTTGTCGAAAGGAAACATCAACATTTGCTTAATGTTGCTATAGCTTTAAGGTTTCAAGTGTCATTGCCACTCTTCTTCTGGTTTGACTGCATCTTTCATGATGTTTATTTGATTAACTGTATTCCTTCTCCCATAATTAATAACAAAAGTCCTTTTCAATTGTTATTCAATAAGCCTCCTAGCTTTTTAGATTTAAAAGTCTTTGGATGTCTATTTTTCATATCTACTACTGATATCATTAAAGGGAAATTTGATCATAGAGCACGTAAATGTGTTTTTGTTGGATATCCAGGCACTACAAAAGGATATCAGCTCTATGATTTCTAGGTTAATAAATACTGATCTCTCGACATGTTGTCTTTTATGAAAATATCTTCCCTTACTTTAAAAATTCTCATAATTCTGGTCATGAGCACAAACACACTTTTGAAACGGTTCATCATGATTTTAATAATCCTACTTCACATGCCAATCATTTTGTTGATGATTCTATCACCACACATTCAGTACCTACACCTTCACCTATTCCATCATCCGATAGTCCACTTACATCCCATTCTCAACCAGAACTCATGACTCCATCTTCTTCACCATCCTTACATAGATTTACTAGAAAAAATACTGCCTCAGCTTATCTCAAATTATCAGGTACAAATACATTCAACTTCTTGTACTCTCCATCCCATTCAATCTTTTCCGTCCTATTCCTATCTTTCATTTAAACATCATGCTTTCTCCACCACCATTACTAATTATACAGAATTAAAATATTTCTATGAAGTAGTTCAGTTAGACTGTTGGAGGGTAGTAATGAAGACTGAAGTCAACGCTCTTGAAGCAAACAATGTTTGGGTTGTTGTAGATCTCCCTCCTTCTAAGCAACCAATTGGATGCAAATGGGTTTATAAATTAAAATTCAATACCGATGGCTCATTGGTGAAAAGCTGGCTTAGTTGCAAAGGGATTTACTCAACAATTTGGTATCGATTTTCTTAAAACTTATTCTCCTATTGCCAAAATGACCACTATTAGAACATTGTTAACGTTGGCAACAACTAAAAGATGGTTGCTTCATCAGTTAGACATTAACAATGCTTTCCTCCATTGAGATCTTTCATAAGAAGTTTATATGCAGCTCCTTCCTAGATTTAAGGCTTCTAAACTTGGACAGGTTTATAAGCTTTTGAAGTCTCTCTATGACTTAAAACAGGCCAGTAGACAGTGGCATTCAAAGTTAACAAAGGCACTTTATCTTAATGGTTTTAATCAGCTCCGAGTGATCCTTCATTATTTCTAAAGTACACACTACAATCATTTATAGCTCTCTCTGTGGAAGTTGATGATGTGATCTTGGCTAGTGATTCTATTGCAGATATTGATCGTGTTAAAAAATTTTCACATGATAAATTTAGTATTAAAGATCTTGATGTGTTGAAGTACTTTTTGGGGCTTGAAGTTACGCGTACTGAAAAAGGAATTAATCTTTGTCAAAGGAAATATACGTTTGATTTATTGCAGGAAACGAGATTTCTTGAATGTAAGCTAGTTGATTCTCCTATGGTGGCTACAACTAAAATGTCAAATGATGACAATATGCCATTATCAGACCCCCAGTACCTATCAACGATTAATTGGGAAGCTTCTATATCTTACTACTACATGGTCTGATATTACTTTTGTTGTTCATCGTTTATCTCAATTTGTTGACAGGCCTATACAGCTGCACCTGATTGCTACTCATCGCATTCTTCGTTACCTTAAGCAAGCACCTGGTCAAGGCATTTTTGTCTAACCCAAAATGATCTTCAACTCAAGGCATTTTCTGATTATAGTTGGGCTACTTGTTCAGATACTCGTCGATCAATTACGAGCTACTACAGTTTCCTTGGATCTGCTCTCATTTCATGGCGTTCCAAGAAGCAACCCACTGTGTCACGATCATCATCTTAGGCCGAGTATCGAGCCCTTGCATTCTTCGCATGTGAGCTTCAATGAATTTTTTATTTTTTGTGTGACTTCAATATATCTCATTCCAATGCTGTTGTCATCTATTGTGATAATCAATCTACCCTTCAAATTGCATCTAACCCAGTATTTCATGAACACACCAAATAAATATAAATTGATTGTCACATTGTATGACAGAAAGTTCAAGAGGGTGTTATTCATCTTCTTCCAGTTTCTTCACATCACCAACTTGTTGATTGCTTCACTAAGCCATTGCCTTCTGCTCATTTCCATTTTAAAATTTCCAAGCTGAGTATACACAAGGTGTATTCTCTAGCTTGAAGGGGGTATTAGAGTATATATGGCGCCAATGTATTTATTTTATGGTTGTCCATATTAGTTTTCTGTTTTGGAGTTTGTTTTAGTTGTTAGCTGCTCTAGTTCTAGATCATTCCATAGTTAATTAGCAGCTCTAGTTCCAAAGCATTCCATGTAAGTTGTATATAAACAAGTTACAAGAAATAAAGATCGAGAAAACCTTTCATCAAACGATTTAATAATTCGTTCACTTGTTAAGAAGTCACTAGAGGTTTGCTCATTGTTGAATGTAGCTGAAGCTAAGTGGTCGATGATCAGGAGAGCTGTACATGATAATGGACGGCAGTGATGGTGAGATGGAGGAAAGGTTAGGCATGGTGCACGTGTTTTGATCAGAAGATGGAGAAGGATTTCAAATATGATGCTTATTTTTTTTTTTCAAAGGGTGAAGGCTTTTTCAAAGGACTTTCTATGTATAAAGTATATGATAAAATGTATTGGAGAATAAGCAGTTGTTGCAGTAGAAGTGCACTAAACCTATCTAGGAAAAAAAAAATCCTCTTTAAGACTTTTAGTAATTTCTTCAAGGCCAAGAGGCAAAACTACTAGCTACTAAAAAAATCTACACCTTTAAGATGTTAGAGTTATGATACAATAAAAGACAAAAGTGATTGAAAGTTTTGTTTTTTTACTCTCAAGAAGATTCATGTATATATACACTATTGAGATTGTAACTTAAGCATAATTCTAGGGTATAATTTGGTTAGTCAATGTAATTTATACAACTATAATCTTGAGCTGTTACAATACAAATTTGATTTCTATTATATTGACCATCATGACAGAAAAATTACAATATGATGTTTATGTCTTAATTAGAAAGATATTAACAAGATCAATGGTTGTATCTCAATCTTTAGGAAAGAAAAATAGTACTACAGTATGACTTATATGGATGAACATCTTGGTGAGCAAGAGATGATGAAATTTTATAAGAGGAGCTTATTGATGGATATCAAATACAATAAGGTACACTTTTGTAAACCTCAAGCACTTATCAAAAAGTCTAGGGTAAACTTCAAAGATGTAGTATCTAAGGAGTAACATATGTTGAGACAGACATATGGAAAGGATATGCCAGGTTCAATAGTGAATAATATTGGTTCAAAGGTGGAACTAGAATATCCTAAAATAGTTGCTAAAGTGGCCAGAAATTATAGTTTAAGTGATAGAGTAATGTCAGGAAGAAAGTATTAGCATGATATAGCTAGGGATAGAGCAAATAGAACCATTAGGTAGCCAAGAAGATATGGTTAGAGAGATTCAGTAGTGTATGCCCTAATCATCAGCGATAGGGATGAAAATATCTTTCAAGGTCTTAAGGAAATTCAAATGAAAGGTAGATGGATGAGGCTATGGTGAAGGTTGCAAAATTTTACAAGATCGAGTAAGTGATTGCATCTGATCAAATCTTATTGAAAAAAAATTCACACTTTAAAAGATGCAACTAACATATTGGTAAAGTTGTTATCCGTAGAAGTGTTAATTGGACTTGGTGAATGCTCACATAGCTTGTACTCTTTGGGGGCTTTCAATGTCACTAAGCATCTATGAAAATAAAGCTTTAGTGATTTTAAACTTATGTTGAAATAAATTATCAGTTACCGTAATTATAATTCTTACCTGTAACTTTATAATTAAATTGTTAAGGCTGAAGTAGTGAATGTTGTCTATCTTCTTTCTAATAAAAGTATCAACTCATATCAATTAGTTGAATCTCATAAATTTTTGTATTTTGTATTTCTTTACTTTTCATATATATTGTTTTCGTTGGCATTACAAATATGTCAAAAGTCATTAAGACTATTACGGAGATTTAGTCATACTAAAAATACCAAATTATTCTAATGGATTTAGCCTAATAATTAATGAGTTCGTTTATTATATTTTAATAGCTTCAATGTGTCATAAGTAATTAGAAAGAGGCGAACTCTGCTATGGTTTGTTTTGGTGTGAAGGGTAAATTGTATTAAAACTACTGTAGGATATATGCATATATACACATTTATAAGTAGTTTAGATTTTGTATTTCTAAAATCAAAATACGGTCAAACCAATATGATTAGGGTAAAATTTTTTACTATAATGGATCACACCAAAGGAAATGTTGAATTAATTCAGTGAGACTTGAAATTTCTATTAGTTGCTCCTCCACTGAATCATGCTATTATATTTGATACTGTTTTTTTTTTGTCTCCCAGGAGGTGTCTACTGGGCCAAAGCCATTGACTAATCCCCTTTCGCTACATGATGCATCCCCATTTGGGAGGCCATAGCTGGCTTAGGAGTTTGCTGCATTCTCAAGAGCAGGAATCGAACTTGAAACCACTTGGTTAAGTGACAAAGGTATGCACTACCTATGCCAACCCACTGGATTCTATTTGATATTGTATAACATATAAAATCTAACAGGATCGGTATGCGAAAATTTGTATATTAATATTTAAATGATTTCTTCGTAGCAAAAAGTTTTATCTTTAGAATTTAAGGATGAGATTTAATTTCTTTTTTAAACATAGAGCCACGACGAGACTTTTGTTTCTTTACTAGTTCTGTTCCCGTGATAATTGTCCCAAACCTCGGCTGGCCCACCATTTTGGTCAGTAGAATTGGAACGTTGCTTTGAATCTCAAACGGTCCACTGGGGAGGCTCTAAAATTGGACCGTTGAAGTTGAACACGTTACACCCATACGGCAAACCCATATATTTCTT
Organism: Erythroxylum areolatum; assembly: GCA_024520975.1. NCBI lineage: Eukaryota > Viridiplantae > Streptophyta > Magnoliopsida > Malpighiales > Erythroxylaceae > Erythroxylum > Erythroxylum areolatum. Next base: position 18,044,672 of record JANIJH010000008.1, read on the forward strand.
TACATGTGCTTTATATTATTCGTTCACATATTATCGTCGAAAGCTTTTCTTGAGGGTTCTTAGTTTTCAGTCTCTCCGCATCATCTGAGTCTGTAACAATTCTGCTATTGTAAAATTTCTTTCTTTGAAAAGAGGGTGTCTTAAGTTTTCGTCCGTAAACAGGTGACGTACATCTACAAACATATCCAAATGGAGAATCTGATCGGAAGTCCATTGAAAGAGCCGGCTCAGGATTGCAGAACACCAAGTCAGGAGCAGAGTACTGATTCCAAGTCTCAAAAGACGAGCAATGATATGCGCAAAAGCAGCACCCCAGATCGCCTCAAGGTTCCCAAGGCATTTAAGTACCCTGAAAGGCAAGTACATGCTCTTGACAATTTTCTGATGGTAGAAATATTGTTCGTTCTCTGCGTTCCATTGGCTTCATCTCTAAAACTTTCCAAGGTGCCACTTCTGCGACTTTATTTTTACTCTTTAATCTTTTCCAGTTATTTGGTCATTTGGTTATAGGTACAGGAGTCCGACCGATCTGATGATATCACCTGTTACAAAAGGACTTCTAGCCAGAAACACAAAGGCTGCACTCCTGCCCCCTAGCATGAATCTGAATCAGGCTAAGGTATTATCAAACCCTTTGTTTTAAGGTTGTCTTAATCATATCTTCCCCAGACGCAGCGTATATGTAGCTCCTTCTGTTTGTTTAAGATTTGTGATGATGATAAATGTCTTTTAGTTATGACGTCCCAATATCTTTCAGGCTCAAGATGTACAAGTTCAGGAAGTGGTCGCTTTCCAATTGGACATATGAACGCAAAAAGATGAAGCACAATGATCTGTTTTGCGGGGGATAATTAGCAGATGGATTCTTGAACTTGATGAATTTCTGTGAAAAGTAAACTGTCCTTATGTTTAATTACCTGGAACTATGTAATTGAGCGGTGTACCTCAGTCAATGGCTTCAACCATTTGAATTGCATAGTTTCTTTACAGAAAGAAACCTGAATTCTTCTCCATTTTCTTGAGTTTTTCGTTGATTAGTGCGCTACTTCAGTAATAGAAGCATTGAACTGCCGTAATAATTATGGTAACTCAGATACTTTTCACAGAAATTGCACTCTTTTCTGTGATTGTGCAGGAATTCTAAGGTATTAAAAACTCCTCTTGCCTGTTTTACTCAGAAAAGGCCGAAGAAGCTCAATTACTTTCGGCACTGCAAAGGAATTCGATACTATTGAACGGATCCAACATCCTCAATTTGAAGTTCACAGATAGAAATCACCAAAACCATATCAATCAGCGTACATAATGATTTGCTTCCTCTGTTAAATGTATATTCAAACGAGTTTGGAGGTAGTCGTAATTTAGGCTTTTTTCTTGGTGCAAATCCAAAATGACAAATAGACACTGATAACGATCTGCTAGAAACTTGATGCAATTCACTTCGTGCGGAAACTCTGGGATAAGAATATGAATATAGAAGATCAATTTCAACAAAACGAGAGCAGTGTCACGCAGACAAAAAAGATGAACGCTAATCTCCAAGGAAGAGCGTTTATTTTCACCACGAAATTGCAAGAAGTCCAGTTTAAGAAGAACGATTATCCTTGTTTTTATTGGAAAATTAATCGTAATCAAATCAAGAGTGTAACGAAATGTTGTATACAAATTTTAGTTTAATCGAATAATTTGAAAATATAAATTTAAGATAAAAGAATTGGCATGCTTAATTCAGATTTTTTTTTTGAAATTGTCAAATACTAATTATTCACATATTCAGCTTCTACTCGTATTCGCTGAATATGAAAAAATAATTTTACGATTGAGTGTAGTCTTTTTCTTATAAAATTTTTATTATAATTAAATTACTGATTATAATTAAATTCTTTAAAATTAAACTACTAATTATAATTAGATTCTATGTTAATTATATTTATAGTTTTATCGTAATAAAATCAAATATTTATATTTGATTCTTTAAGTTTTTAAACTTTAAAACTAAATTAAAAACAAAATTTTAAACTATTGTTTAGGTGTGACCTCCTAATATAATGTTAAATTAAAAACAATTATTCATAAGTGAAAGTAGATGAATTAGAACTCCTTTCAATTTATTTTTAATTCTTCAATTCTTCAATTTATAATTATAAATTATGATTGATGAAATAACTAGTTATGACTGTTAGATCCCGAACATTTTTAAACAGTTAGACCTACTAAATGAGAGAAATGAAGTAGAAAAGATTATTTAGGTGCAAGACGGGTTATATGTGAAATGTTAGAAGTTAAAAGCTGGAAAATATAGTTGAAACATGTTCACTGAGTATGCTTCTATGTTTTATCCAAATGAGACAAATTTTAATTTGGAGTAAATTAAAGACATAGGGCTACAAATTGTCTGATGAAATTGAGTTTTAGTTCAATCTCTAAGAATTTCAGTTTTTGGATGAAAGTTGAGCATAGAATACTATTTCAGCATAAGAACAGTTCAAAAATATTTAGGGGTATAACTTTTAGATTTCTAAACCAAATTGAATAATTTTGGTATTATTAGAAACTTAAGACAATGAGGAACATTTTTTTAGAAGGAAGTGCTATCAAAATCCTTCAATTACCTTATCAAAAAAGGCCTAAATTTTTGGAAGGAGTTAGTTAAAGAGTTAGAAGTATAAGATGTTAGTTTTAATAGACATAAGGGGTAAAATGGGAAGGACAAAGTAAATGAAGGGTAAAATGAGAAAAAGACCAAATAAATGGTCTTGAAGTAAGTAAGAAAGAAGAGAATGTCGTGAGTGTGAGAAGTGAAGAGAAGAGAAAACATGAGAGAAAGAAAAGAAGAGAAGAAAAATCGAAGAAGCTAGGGAAGAAGGAAGAAAATCGTGGGAAGAAAAAGAAGGAAGAAGATTTGTTAAGGTAAGTTCATCTTTTATTCTTACTTATTTAGAGAAATGGGTTGTGATGAGAATGAAGGGATTAGATAGAGAATGAAGGTTGTGTTGGGAGAAAGAAGAGGAAGAATGGAACTCATTTGATTTAGGGTTTCTAAACTAGAACTTAAGTTTTTTAACCTAAATGGACTATGGATAGGTTAGGTTTAAGTTCAGTTTTAGCATTTTTTTATTTTTGAAGTTTTATGAATCTTCATTTGAATTTGGATTAAATGAAAAGTTTGTTGTTTTAGGTAATCAAGAAAACCTTACTCAAAGGCAAGAGGAAAAGCAATCTTGAGCTTGGATTTTCAAGCGAAATAAGTGGATAATATATTTATAGTTATTTTGTGGTTAGGCAAATTCTTGCCTATGTATATGTATATATAAAATTCTTGACTTTTGAATTGTTATGAAGATTTGATAATGCATGATGATTTATGATTATGTTATACCTTGAAAAAGATTATAACATTTTGTATAAATGAAAAGAAGAAAAAGCATGAAAGTATGAGCACATGATAAATTGAATTAAGCATGATTATGTACTTTTGTTTAGGTAAGAGTGGAACTATTTTGTTTGTCACATATATTTTGACAAGAGCCTTCTCATGATTACCCGTTTGTGGCATATAAGCTCTAAAAATGAACTCATTTTTTTCATGATGTAAACTTCGGTTTCTCCATTTTGTACCCATGGGACCCCTCGAGCCATTTTGTTTGTGTATTACATCTTTGAATTGTCAAGTATGATGCATTTGAGTGCTATGTTTAATGACTAAAGTCTATGTTATGTGTTATGAGTTTTGGGCTAAATTGATTAGTGATTGAATTGCCAGAATAGATTGAGAATGCTTAAATTGATAGCTATATCTGCACATATGCTTAAATTGTGGTCAATTGTCAATGGTTATAAATGTATTAACCACTGAGCCGTGTAGCTCAACCCATCCTTTTTCCACTCCTCACGTGTAGAACAAGACGATTAGCAATTTTTGGAAGGCATCGGAAACTTCAAGATAGTTAGCGACTTTTGTACTAAGTTAGTAAACATCTTGAATAGCTTTATAGGCATATCAAACATGAGTATCCTTTGCAATTTGTTTTAAGTTAGTGATGTGTATATTGATATGTAAGTAAAGCTTGTTCAAATATTTACTTTGCTTAGTAATGAGAATGAGAATTTGATGATTTCTTTTTGTGTATGATTATGTTATTTTAAAAGTTGAGTATGATGGTTGTGGAAGTGGAATGTGTATGTGCATATTTTTCTTCGTTGAGATTGCAAATTGTTGTTTGTTTTAGAATATCATTTTAGAGATTGGAAAGGATGTATGGGATGAATCTTTTGAGGTGAGATTCAAGAGTATAACGAAAAGTACTTAGTATTTGAATTGATATGAAGAGATATTGCATTTTTTTCAAGCTTTCATAAGTGTGGAAATTGTGTTCTGAACTCAAAGGAAAAACTATATCAATCTAGGTAGAATTAGTCAAAGTTGTTTATCTTCCTAGCTTTCCAACGATAAAAAGTATGAAATTTTTGGATATCGAAGTTAAAAAATATGATCATTATAAGTTGGTGATGTTGCATAGGATGTATATACAGAACAACTATAATAAACGAAGTGATATCGAACTAGGAGAGTTGAATTTGGAAAGAATATGAGTGAAAGGGGTATTAGAATGGATGTAAGATCCATTGGAGAGGTCTTGGAGAGTGAAATTTCAGTAAAAATCTGAAGGTTACATGGTCAGGTCGTGTAAATCAACACTGACCGTGTATTCCAATAATGAAAAGGCCACCAAACCTGTGGGATACACAGTCTGCCATGTATTTCCACACGGCCCATATTTTAACCTGTCAAATGGCAAAATCTCTTTTCGAAGTCTTCACGAAATTGTAGATCTAGAACTCCTCTTCAAAACCGTCCGAAGACAACCTTAATTCGATATCTCTAGTAAACGTTATGCCAATTGTCCTAAAGTAGATACAATATGATTGAGGACATAAGCATGTTTGACTCTTTTTGTCATAACTTCATCATCCAACCTCCAAATGAAGTGATTATTGAACCAATAGATTCCTAACATATTTATCCAGCTCTCCATAAAATTTTTTTCCACTAGTATTGATTTGAAAAAGATTAATGGAGAGAAAGTGAGGGAAACGATCGGAAGAGCATGAATTGGTTGTTTTACTGAATATACTACGGTATTTTAATCATATCTTGATCTGTAGAATTCCGAATGAGATCATTCTTTTTTCAAAATAAACTAAAGTCATAGAGCTACAATTATTCTAAAAAAGTCAAATGGTGATTTGGGTGTTTGACTTGTGTGGGCTCGCCCTTTGTGGTTTGAGATGTTATGAGAATGATGATGAACCGATGATGGCTAAAGAGATTCCATAGGAATAACCCTATAGGATAATATACTCACGTCTTATGATATTCCGAATAGCCGGGCTCTGAAAATGGGATCCAACAATGACTATCCAAATATTAATAAAATCAAAATGATTTGACTTAGACTCTCTATGCATGATCATAATTTATAATTTAATCATTTTCCATCAAATGTTCTAATTAGATGTGGAATATGAAATTAGTGTCTACTCTGTTTAAATTTAATATTTTTTTGTTAATTAGCAATTAATTTATAACAAATATTTAAAATATTCTTTTCAAATCTTAATTCACTTTAACCAGTAAATTCCTTAATTCACTACTAATAAAGAATAGTGGAACATTCTCCTTTAATAATTTAAGGTTGCTGACTTGCTCAACTATATTCATATAGTTCTTATTATATTCAATTACTATCAACTGAGTTATTATGATTAGAATATATCAAGATAGTCTGTATACATATAGGATATTTAGGAATATGAGTCTATCTATAGTAGCCAACTTGTTTTGTGTTAAGAGCTATAAAAAGATGGACACTATAGGGGCTAAATTTGGGTCCCAAACTACCTTGGCCTAGCTCATATTTACCTCTCTTGGTTTGAGAATTCTCCTAATGGAAATGTTGATAAACACCCCATTTTGGTTTATCATCCATATATAATAGTCCTAACTATTCCTATTCAAATTATAGGTTGGCAAAAGTGGCCTCGACTCTATTGTATACATATCCCATTTATTGTTCTCCATCAACTCCTTAACCTTGCTGTTTAAGAGGAAGATGTTTCTAAAATAGAGAATAAGCTTGTATAGTCGATAAGTCATATATTGGACCAATTATTAAAGAAAAAAAGGTTGTCCTCTAATCCCCAATTTTGCATTTTATATAGTTTTCTAGGTTTGATCTCATCTTCAATAATTGTGCTATGCATTATAAGAAATATGGTATACAATTAACTTCCTATAAACCCTTACCCTTTAGGAAATAAGAATTTATCCATTTCATCCATAGGGCATTTTTCTCCATAAATACCCTCTATAAATTCTTGGTCATTAGAACTTTATTGCACAAGTTTATAGGTATAATCCTCAATCCCCCTCCTCATTAGGTCTTCATACATCACTCCATTTCACTTTCAACATTCCCTTGTTATTTCCCTTATCTTTCCATAAAAAATCCCTCATCAACCTTTCCAAGCTTTTGATAAACCCTTTGGCTAAGAATATATGTGAAGTACAGTTAACAAGGAGAGAGTTACAAATTGACACGATTAAAAGTAATATGCTAGCATGGGAGAGGTCCTTATTACACTATGAGCTAAGTACCTTTTAGATTTTCTCTACCAAGGGTAAGCATTCTATAAATTGCAACCTTTTAGTTGATAAGGGAAGCACTAAATATATAAAAGGGGGATTTCTCACTTATAGTTATGAAGTTGGAGAGCCTATCAGCCATGAAAATCTTAATTGAGTGGTGGTTAGCCTTAGAAGACAAAAGTAGATCATATGCAAATTCCAAGTTGAATAATTTTAGCTTCTTACGTTGAATATAGTAATTGAAATTAGGATCATTTTCAATATTATTCCTAATCAATATATTCAAAGCTTCCATACATAAGATGAATAGGTATAGGGATAGTAGGTCTCCTTGCCTCAATCTCTTAGGTCCTTTGAATATAAAAGAAGGTTCACTATTTACTAACACCTTAAAAGATAAAAGTTTTAATGCACATTTCTAATTAGTGTACAAATTTTTATGGAAACACAAAAGCCTCCAATAGGTGTAGAATATAGTCCTAACTGATAGAGTCCAAGGCCATGTTGAATTCTATCTTTTTCACACATTTTTTATGGTGTTTATTTGCAAGGTATCCTTTAAATAATTCCTATGCTAGCATGATATTATCCCCAATGTTTCTTTCCTCCAATAAGGCCTCTAGAGATTAATTGATCACTAGCTTGAGCACCTCTCTGTGTCTGTTGGCTAGGATCTTTGAGATGATTTTGTATAGGAAGTTACAATAAGATATTGGTGTAAACTCATAGATTCATGATTTCACAAAAAGAATTCATTTAGCCTATCAAGTATGGGGACATTAAGTGCCTCTAACTTAAAAAGAACTTTCTCCATATCTTGTGCACTAACAAGACAATCTAGGAACCCCAAGATATCAGGTTGGAATTGTAGGCAATGAAAGATCTTATTTGGTGTATAGAGGATCTAGCACTTGTTAGAGTCCTCAATGAGTCCTTAAATAAATCAAAAGTCATTTCCTTCAATTTATATTATTTTGCCACTAGTTCACCATCTTGTCTTCTTATATAGCATATTCAATTTCAACTTTTCCTAGCTAGAACAAAATTATGGAAGAACTTTGCATTCATATCCCATTTTTAAATCCAATTCACTATGGCTCTTTGATGTATCAAAGAATTATGATTCTCTAAGGTTGTGACATAATCCTTGAAGGCAATCTTTTCCTTCTCCTCCTGTACTATTTTGTCCCCAAGTTTTATTTTGAGTTTAGATTAAATCATTTTGAGGTTTTTCTTTGTCTCCTTAATTGTAGATCTCATACCCAATGCTTTACTGGAATTCAACTTCTTTAATTCATGATTTATCCTTTTCGGTTTTTCCAAACCAATAAAAGCTTTATAACCTTTTATTTGATATCTCATACCTACCTAAATTGCATTATTAAGCCCCATTTGTATTAACTAAGAAGTTATTAAACCTAAAAGGATGCTTCCTCTTGTATTTGGAAAGTATACATTAGATTATAATAGGGTATGGTTTGAGACAAAGGGTCCCCAAAATTCACTTTACATTTTGGGAAGTTCATAAGTCAATCCTAATTGATAAGTGCTCTATCAGTTTCTTTTAATAATAAACCAGTTAGAGCATTACTTGTTGCTCCATAAGAAGAAGTAGCCTTATAACTTTCACTTACTTCAAGGTCCTCCACCCATAATCTTAAATCTTCTATATAGTTCTTCATATTGACATTGCCCTCAGCCTCAAATATGTACAAAGTTTTATTAAAGTCTACTATCAAGATCCAATGCCGCTAAATCCCATTTCTAATGGTTAATAGGCTGCTCTATAAGTCCTTTCTCTAAAAAACTAGATTGTCTCTATAAACTAAGGTGATTGCAATTTTTATATTCTCCCGTAAAAACTAAGCTTACCAATGTATCAATCGATCAATCATTTCCAAAACATTGACTTGTATCCTTCTTATATCATATGCTAATTGTACCATAATGATGGTATGAGTGAATAGATATCATTATCCAATGGTTCTTAAAAAGCCTAACTTTACAATAGGCATCCTTACTATGCTTAATCTCAAGTATATCTACCAAGGATTATTTGTAATTCTTGATGAAGTTCTTATAGACTTTGTTTTTTGGGAAAGTTTATACTCTTTACGTTCTATGATGACAGGGATTTGATCTTTCTTCAAAGTTGCTCACGGTCGAGATTCCTAGTGCTCTTGCAAACTTGAAAAACATGTCTTCTCTGCTTCTCAAGCACAATAAACTCTCTGGGTAGATTCCCTCATCTTTGGGAAATGTGTATATGCTCTTAGCACTCAATTTGTCCTTATCTAGACCATTGCCATCAGGCAACAACTTCATGTAATGCAATAGTCTCCTTGGTAACCCATATTTATGCTCTTGCCGTGTGTTTTCTCTGATAGTTTCGTCTTCAAATCTTCAAGGTGTTGCTAATCTGACTCAAACTTATTTTGTTTCGCTACTGGTCATATGCAAAGGAAAGGGAACAGTGGTTTTACTTCAATTGAAATAGCATCAATAGCATCTGCATCAGACATTGTCTCAATTCTCCTAGCTCTGATTTTTATATACTTCTGCACCATAAAGTGGAGGCAAAGGTTGAAAATTACAGGATCTGCAAGAAAAGGAGTAACTATCTTCATAGAAATTAGGGTCCCCTTAACATATGATGATGTTGTGCGTGCCATTGGGGGTTTCAATGCAAGAAATTTTGTCGATTATGGGGGGTTTAGGGGCTGTTTACGAGGCAGAGATCTTTCTTGGACTCCTAGTTGTTATTAAACGACATGCAGTTGGAAGATTCTAGGGTGTTCAACAATTCCATTCATAATTAAAACCTTGGGAAGTCTGCACCATCCAAATCTTGTCACTTTGATCGGATATTGAGCCAGTAGAACAGAGATGTTCCTCGCTTATAATTATTTGCCTGGTGGGAATGTGGAAAAACACATATTGGAAAGGTCACCAAAGGGCCGTGGATTGGAGAATACTTAACAATATTGCTTTGGACATAGCTAGCGTACTTGCCTACCACGGGTACTGCATTGTGATGTCAAGCTGAGCAATATACCTCTAAATGATCATTTTAATGCCTATTTATCTGACTTTGATTTAGCTAGGATTTTGGGAACTTCAAAACTCATGCTACTACAGATATAATAGATGCTTTTGGGTATGTTGCCTCGAAATGTGCAATGACCTACCGGGTTTTTGATAAGACTAAAGTATATAATTATGGAATTATGTTGCTTGAGTTATTATTTGACTAGAAGACGTTGGATCCTTCATTTTCTCCCTATGGCAATGGTTTCAACGTTATGTCCTGGGTATGCATGCTCCTTATGTAAGCATAATTTATAGCATAAATATAACAATAATTCTTTAATCTAAATCTCCAAAATTCTATGTTTTACATCGAAATATAAAATATGAAGTACATACCTTGATTCGTGACTTTTGTTTAATCGTAAAATGAGAAAAATCCTTTTGAATAATGCTTGGATATAGAGAGACTTGAATTCTCTTCTCTTTTCCCTCAATAATCTTGTTTTCTGACGGTAAAAAATAAACAGAGATGTGTGGGAAAGAGAGAGGATCAGTTTCAAATAAAATAAGGATATCTCTAACCATTCCCATCAGTATTTTGAAACCCAGACTGGACATCGAATCGGAGGCCTTACTGGTCACTGGTTTGATCGATTCGACCGGTTCAACCATCGGTCGAACCGGTGTGACGTCATAATTATACAATAATTATATATAATATTTAAAAAATACAAAAATATACCAAAAAATAAAAAAAACAAAATTTTTTTATTGAACCAGTGGTCGGACCGGTCCGGTTTGACTGGTCCGATCGGTCAATTAACCGGTTTTGATCGGTTCTCACTGGTTCAATTGAGAACCGGTTTTAAAGAGTAAACCGAACCGGATAGCCGACCGGTTGGTCCCGTTCGGTTTTTCAAACAGAGGCAGTGTTTTGAAACCCGGATCAGTCATCGAACCGGAGGCCTTATTGGTCACCGGTTTGACCTGTTCAACCACCGATCGAACCGGTGTGACGTCATAATTATACAATAATTATATATAATATTAATAATATTAAAAAATACAAAAATATACCAAAAAATAAAAAAAAAACAAATTTTTTTTTATTGAACTAGTGACTGGTTCGATTGAGAATCGGTTTTAAAGAGTGAACCGGACTGGATAGCCGATCAGTCACCTGTTGAATTGGTCGAATTGGCCGCTTCGGTCCGATTTTCAAAACAGAGATCTTAGGTATCAATGTTCTCCCTCCTTTCGTCTTCCAAAAATGA
>JANIJH010000008.1:18055724-18090251 GCA_024520975.1 Erythroxylum areolatum
AGAGTTAACCAGATAGTATAACCGACTGGTCACCGGTCGAACCGACCGGTTCGGTCCAATTTTTAAAACAGTGATTCTCATTAAACGATAAGTTTAAAATAAACCTTATCTTATTTAATCAACATTTTCTTACTCAATAAAATTGACTAGTTAACATTTAACCTTTAATATTATTAAAACCACAAATATTTGATGAGCACGTATTAAATATATCGGTTTTACACCTTGGACAAGGCAAGGCGGTGGAGTTCTTTACAACGGGCTTATAAGAAGCAGGTCCCCATGAGGATCTTGTTGAGATTCTACTGTTGGCTAGCTCTCCGCCAGTCCTACGATGCGCTAAGATGTAAATCATCTAAAACAACTGCAACCTCCAGCGTGCTAGTTACTTGATCAGTCTTATTGATTGACTAATATTTGGCTAGTGATAAACCCAAATGTAGGTAATGCTAGCTACCTGATCAGGCTTACTGATTGACTAATATTTGGCTAGTGATAAACCCAATTGTAGGTAATCTACTTTCTTGGTACTCTGTGAACCATGAAACTTCCTTAGGTTATGTTTGGTAAGGCGGGTAATAATGGAATGGAATGAAATGTAATATTGTTTTATCATTTAGGATAAGAGTTTATAGTAGAATGAAATGAAATAAAATGAAAAAGGAGAATTTCACATTACATCATATTCCATCGTATAAAGTAAAACGAGTTACCTCTGATTTAGGATGTTTTGAATAAAATATAAAATGATAAATATGTACTACCTGATATGCTCTCAATAATTTTTTATAATATCAATTATACCCTCAATCCTATGTTTTATATCTGTTTTGTTTTTTTGAATACAAGGGAAAAAGAAAACTTAAAAACTCAATTAAGCTAACACACGCAAAGCTCGGCGGTAATGTGCTCCCTGCAAGTCCTGATGTAAGAGCGCAAGGATAGGAAATGAAGGGCCCTGAAGAATATGAAGCCCCGAGCTGCTCTGAGTAGCAAAAGTGGCCAACGCATCAGCACACTGATTGCCTTCCCGGTGGACGTGTTGGAATTGCACCTCTCAATCTTGTTGGAGTAATCTACGGGTGCCTGCCAACAAAACAAAATTGAAGTCAATCTCCATGACAGCAGTCGAAAGCAAATTAATGACTTCCAAGGCGTCCACTTCTAAAATGATCATGCGATGGCCGAGGGACCAAGCAAGTTGGAGGCCCGAGTGGACCCCTTGTAGTTCGGCTTCTAAGGCGAAGCTGCAGCTAAAAAGTTGGAAGAAACCACCACACCACTGACCATGATAGTCACGAATGAGGCCACCCGCTGTAGCGATGGGCGAGCCCCGCTGGTAGGCACCATTCGTGTTAACCTTAATCCAGTCCGTGGGGGGCTTTGTCCATCCCACACGACTCCCGAGGAGGAGCCCCTGATGAGGAAAAATACTGTCCTCCAACGCACGAGCGCGAGAGATCCACTGAACATACTCTAGGACTACTCGCGGGCCATTGTCCGGCCACACAAAATCTGCGACAAACAGGCTCTTATTTCGCTAGGTCCAGAGCATCCAGCAGGTAACCCCAAAAACGGTAGACCAGTCACCGGGCACGTCCGGGGAGAACTTCCGAAGGTTAGATTGTACCCAAAGCGCAGTATCGTGCTGGAAGAATGCGCGATCTACCACCCCGAAGGGGAATTGCCGCCAGAAGGTGATCACACGCGGATAGTCCCGCACAGCATGTAAGGAGGACTCATCCTGTCCACAAATGGAGCAGCGGCTATCGGAAGCAATATGTCGCCACACACGCTAAGTGTTAGTCAGGAGTTTGTCCTGGGCGAGAAGCCAAAGGAAGGTTCATATGCGCTGAGGACCTGCCCATTTCCAAATTAAAGGCCAAAGATTGTTCGGTGGGGTCGACGCACTGTTGACAATTAAGTCGTAGGCTGATGCTGTAATGAACCTCCCATGGTCTATGAGGCCCCAACTAATGGTATCGTCCGCTGGGGGGGCTGCAGGGGGAAACATCCCAGCTAGAGTCATACAAACCGAGTTGGGGAGGTAAGGTTGAATGAGCTGCCACTTCCAAGAGCCATCCTCAAGCTTCAAGTCCGCGACTGTAGCATACAATTGGTCCACCGGGATGGGAGTCGTCGCGATTGTCTGGAGGGCCCCCCAAGTTGGCACCCAATTGTCCAACCAGAAATAAATGCGTCGGCCATTACTACAATGCCATGCTAGACCACGGACGACATACGACCAGGTGGCCGCAATGCCTTGCCAAACACTCGAAGCGCCGGAGCGGTCCAACGTAGGAGGAGTGTGGTACGGGTCCATTCGGTATTTGGCCCGAACGATGCGGACCCAAAGCGCAGTAGGTTGAGTAAGGAGAGCCCAGCCCAATTTGGTTAACAAGGCATCATTGGTCGCTCGTATTCGCTTAAGTCCAAGACTGCCAGCTTTTTTGGGTTGACACACAGTCTCCCAATTAACAAGGGAAAGCTTTCGGTGCTCGCCGTTGGAACCCCAGAGAAACTTGCGCATAATTTGCTCCAACTCATCACAAAGACGGCACGGGAGGCGAACAGTCTGCATGGTGAAAACAGGGAGGGCTGCTAACACCGATTGAATTAAGGTGACGCGATCTGCGAGGGACAAATGTTTCGCGCACCAACCATTTAGCTTTCGTTGAGCGTTGTCCAGGATATGCTGATAAGTAGATCGTTTTGTACGCTCATGGAGCAATGGCACATCGAGATATTTGCCGAAATTTGTCGTACGCTGGAAGTGAAGAGCGTGACTAATTTGGCTAGCTGTGGCTGTCGGGACGTTTTTGGAGAAAAAGATCTTAGTTTTGGTCATGATAACCTTCTGTCGAGATGCTTGACAGAACGCTTCCAGTCCTTGCTATAACGTGGGCCTGCTGCACAGTAGCTTCGGCGAACAAAACGAGATCATCGGCAAAAAAGAGGTGAGATAGCGGGGGCCCAGTGGGACTCAACTTAATCGGTTTCCACTGCCCCCTAGCCACGTCGAGAGAGATCATATGGCCGAGCTGCTCCATACAAAGGACAAAGAGGTAAGGAGAGACGGGTTCACCTTGACGAAGCCTTCGGGTCGAGGTAAAAGAATCGGAGACGGATCCTTGACAAAGGACTTGCATTATCACCGTCGTAACACATTGCTGAATGACACTGATGAGCTTCGCCGGAAGACTTATTAGCTCGAGGGTTGAACATATGTTTTGCTCTATCAAGGGTAGAATAATTATTCATTATTATTATACATATATTACATTTCATTCTATCTATTTTCTAAACAACATTTAACTATATTACAGTATGAATTCTACCGAATAATAATTTTCTAATATTACATCAATTTATATGTCGTTCCATTATAAATCATTTTATTGTATTCCATTAAAAATTTTACGTCTAACCAAATATAGTCTTAGGGAGTGCCTAGTTGATGGGTTTGAGAAAGGGTTAATGGGTAAGGAATGAAAAGTGAATGGTTTGTTATTGATTATCATTATAAGGGTAACAGTTTGATATCCCACTTTTGAGGAATCCTTCATACCCTCCAGTTAGTAAAGGAATGAAACTTATTCTTTAGTAGTAACTCCTTTTTAAAAAAATTTTTTTATACTAACTAATTAAATACAATTAATTAATTAAAATATAATTAATTAATTAATTAAAATATTAAAATTAGTTAATTAATTAATCAAAATGATATATTATAATATAATTATTATATTATAATTAATTAAAATATAATTAATTAATTGATTAATATTAATTACAATATATGATTATTTAAAATATTATTTTTATTTAATTATTTACAATATAATTAATTAAAATATAATTAATAAAAATATAATTAATTAAAATATTATTATTAATTAATTAATTACATTATAATTAATTAAAATAAATAATTAATTAGTTACAATATAATTAATAAAAATATAATTCATTCATTAATTAAAATATTGTAATTAATTAATTAAAATATAATAAATTTTTATTTTTTAATATTTTTTACAAACCAACTATTATTAATAGTAATGATAATCATTCATTCCTCTTAACCAACCATCATAATTATAATGATAATATTCATTCCTATTTTTTACTATATTCATTCTCATTCTTATTACCATTCTTTCGTACAAACCAACAGCTCTTAGAGTTATTCCAGATATTGCAATTTGTACAGTGCAAAATAGTTATGCGCCCTTTCTTACAGATTCTGGAACCCATCTAAGGGATTCAGATATTGGCTGCTACTTGTACATGTATCTGAGTTTTACTTGCTTAATAAAGCTACAGAATATTTCCCATGGAATTCACTGCAAAGTTAAAATCATATTTGGTCTCTTGTTGCCTCCAGAGTTATGTTGTGCCATGATAATATTAGCTTCTTACAGATGCATAAGTTCAAGGTCTTCGAAGGATTATTTCAGCTCATCAACCTTTGGTGGTTCTCGCGTCCAATTCATTTTGCTTCAGTTAACAATCATAAGTACCGCCTTCTTCCTCCTGGCAGACAGCTAGCCGACCAGTACACGTACATGGGCAAGTTTCATTAATTAATGTAATGAACTAAAACTTGACCTGCATCCTTCCTTTCCCTCGCTGCTCCTCTCTGTCCCTCCTTTTTATTATTCGCTTTTTTGTCTTTATCGTTTCCAAACCTTTTACTCGCACTGTCAAATCTCTTAAAACCATCAGAATCACCACATTGCTTCATCGATGATCAACTTCAATATCCTGGTAGTACAATCATACGATGAGAACAAAAATTAATAGGGAATTTAGTGTCCTCTGGTGTAGTCGTTTAAGTGTGTTACATACTCATGCTCTCATTTTGAGCATTAACACGTACAACCTAATTCACCGGCCATAATCTGAAGGAATCAAGGGGTAAAACAAATGCAGGACAAAAAGAATATCACAAAAGAAAGTTTTGTTTAACACTTTTGTCTATGGACTCCATTCTCTTCCAAAAAGTCTTTTTGAGTCGGAAGTAATGACTACAAAAGCGGAGAAGGGTTGACGACTATATGCTTGAGAGGGTGGGCTACATCGCCCCCTCCAGCGTGCTTGACAAATTCAGCAGGCGAGAGAAAGGTTCCATGGCAAACACATACTATCCTCACCTCCTCACCGTTTCCATATTTGTATAGGAAACCGTTTATTATTTTCCCGTTGGGGCCATCTCCTCTTGTAGACACACACGGCATATCTTCCAATGACGTACCACTCACATTCTCTTTAGTTTTGGTGTCATTTACCTCAAATTTACTACATTTATTATCTTGGGTTGGAAGTTTTCTAAGACTGCCTGATACTGATCCTGGTGTCACCGTCAGCTTTTGCTCACACTCGGACATCTGAGCACTTGCAGGGCTTCTCCTATCTGCACACTGATTCATCCCTATGGAAGAAAGACGGAGGGAATTAAAGGTAAGGAAGACTGCGGAACATGTTATTCACACAGATTACCGGAAACCAAAGGAGATGAATAGGTTGTTGATACAGATAATAAGAAACCCAAAAAGAAAAAACATAGACATAAAACAGTCTTAGATTACAAACCATAAAGAATCAGATACCATGATGAGATGGTTGGCGTCTCACAACCAGGAACACCTGGCTGACATAAATTCATGGTTAGAGAATGAGCTTAACTAGCATCAGCACTAACATTGGTAATGTTACTTGGTAGTTCGGTGTTGAGCAAAACTACAAAGATCTAGGTTGAGTTGTGCTTCTTGAGGAGTTAAAATTGGATCTTCAGGTGGGTGTACTGCCCATGACAATATAACCTTGCAAAATTGGGTCATATCAGAAACCTACTTCAAACTCCCCATTTATGAACGGTGCTCAGAAGTGAATCAATTGAAAAAAGGTGAAAAAGTTAAAGACAGCATGATTCACTACTAGATCCCTTGATCAAAACCTGACTACAAGCTACAAATAGGTATTTGGTTCAAAACTGCAGTTTGAATCGGATACATTCCCACAATCCCACCTGTCCTAACAGACATAATTAACCACAATCTGATGAAAAAAACTTGTAGCATTACGATTCAAAGGTGCTGCATGGCAAAGAAGATGGAGCATTTCTTTTATCAACTAAAATCATTAAAAGAATCTCCTGGAATGTTTACACATATCATATGTACTTGTATCCCATTCCAACGGCCATGCGCCAACTTCGACATTCTGTTTCTCTAATATGCACAGCCTAACAAAACCTTACCCAATACTGACGTACCACACATGCCTAATTCTTAAAAAGATAATGAGCCGGTTCTGATGTTTCTCGTCGTTCTCGGACTAAGGAAAGGGAGGGAGACAAAAACTCCACTAGACTGGCACCAAAACTAGGTTATCTAGGAACAACATTTCTTAGGGGCGCTACAACTAGTAGGAAATCAATCGCATAACCATGAGTGAATAGGGCCATGGTTCCTGGTTCCATATCTAGGAATTAAAACAAAACTGCTCTATCTGTTGATACTTCACCAAAAAACTAAAGCGAAAGTTCCTATTGTTACCGAATAACTGACCAGAAAAGCACATAATTACCTTGAACTAGGTGGCACTCAGATTCTGATATTCCCGATGACCCACTGCCTTGTGATCCAATGGACCCTTGGGACAAAGGCACTCGCACCAGTTCCATACCGGCTCCTGAAGCCTTGAGAAGTTGTTCTCGATAATAATTAGGATCATTGCTAATAGTGCCATTATTTCTTTTATCATCCTCACATCCCTCTTCGCCAAACCCCCTATTTCTATCCTTCACTGCCTTCAAATTCCTTTGCTTCTCTGATCTCTTTCTTTTAGCCGCCATTCTCCTAATAGTCTGCATCTCTTTTCTCTTCCTTGTCTCTTCCTCTGTCTCGGCAGGCAAAGAGCAAGTCCTCGCAATATTTTGACTTGCCGCAGGAATCACAAAAGCGCTCCCATTTTTCCTACTTGGGTTAATGAAATCTGGTATTGAGAATGATCTGCGAAGCTTCTTGGCTCTTGGGTCTACACCAAATTTCCCATTCAATGAGAGTCCAAGACTTAGTTCAATTTCATCTCCCTCTGCCTCTTCACGTGGCTTGTGATTGAAATGGCTCCCAGACATCAATCGTTGCAACAAATCTACAGGGATGCTTCTGCTGTTCACAGAGACATGTTGATGCTGTGTTCCTGCGCTTTGTGGCCTGTCCGCTTGGGCCATCTGAAAACAAGAAAGTTGAGAACTTTACAGATATGCTATATTTAAAAGGCACCCAGATACCAAGTTTTTCTACCGGGCACGAAGATTCCAGCAGGGGAAAGCTCCGGAATCCATAGCTTCAAATCCCACCAACAGGATAAAAATAAAATTTAAGAAAAAACCTAAAGGAACTTGCACTTCGTGAGTCGGATACTCATCCTAATGCCCTCGTCATTACAAAGGACCAAAAGTTGATAAATTATTAACCAAAGCAGAAAAACGGGGCAAACAGAGCGCCAATAAACTGGAAAAGAAATTGAAAAGAAGAGACATAGAAAAAGAACGGCCAAGTTGAATCCGAGAAGAGAATGAAATGACCAGAAAAACCCTGACAGTGAAGGATAGAGGTGACACGTGGAGGGCATGAAGAGGGGTTGAGAGCACACGTGGATGAGTGAATTAGCAGATTCCAAGGAAGAGACGCCAAACATAAAACAGAGAGAGAGGCGTTACCAACTCTATTTGTTTGTTGGGGGTTGTAATGTGAGCGAGAAAAAAGGGATTGTCTCGTTGGATTGGGTTGTCTCTTAGTTTTACACATTCACACGTGTCGCCCAATCAAAATGCTTTGCTTTGGGACTTCCATTGGACCCACACCTGTCCTCTTCTCCTCCGCTCACCGCCTCCAGCTCCAATCCATTCTTAGCACACGACACAACCTTTCTTTTCTTATATATATATTTATAAAGTGTTCCTAAAAGATTTTTGAGTCAAATAGTATACAAAAATAAGATTTCATGTGATCGAATAACCTCAATGCTACCGCCTAGTGCTTAGTCGTTGAGGTGGTTTCATTAACAAGGCAATAGCCAGTAGGTCTTAATTTAAAAGGATAAAGAGTATTGGGCATTTCACTCTTGTGTGTCTCCTACAAATTTTAATTCAATATTTCTTAATTATTTATAGATTAGACAATCACCTATTTTCAGTTTTACAACCTAATCCAAGCTACCGATCTTATAAGTTTTCCTTTTACGATGTCGGAGATAAAAGGATAACCTTGAATTCTCATCCAGCTTTATTGAAGGAAAGAAAATCTAGAAATTGTCTTAAAATTGGGTCTTGCACATGCAAATGAAAAGAACAAAAACCAAGAAATGGAGTCAACGCACGAGGGCCCAGTTGGCAAGTTGCAACCTTTCCGTTTAAGATTGACAGAGAGACAGGAAAGTTACGTACAGTTGATTTGGGCTTACGACACGTGTCGAGTGGATGAGCTTACCAAATGCACCTGTCATAATTTGGTTTGAGACTACAGCTAAGCTCACTCGAGAACCAGAAAAGGTCGATGAGACCCGTCCCGAATATTATAGGGAAAAGGTCGTGACATGTCTTAGCGTGCCCAACATTCGAGTCGGTGTATTGTATACAATGATAATCTGTGTCTTTCCAGTAATTCACGGTTGTAGTAAAAGTAAAATAAAGGAGAAATCAGTTGGATGGATTAGCATTCAATCAACTTGTAAGACCGTAGGGTTTCAACTGCTGTTTAAGTTCTTCCAAAAGACATGGCTGGTGGGGAAAGATAACCAAAGCGACTAAATGACAAGGCAAGATAAGTTTCATCTTATATCAAAAACCACTAGCCTCGAGTGACGGCAACCATTTCGATGATACAATCTCAATATCCCAAAAAAGGATTTCAACTGGATAAGGAGAACAGCTAAATGGCCATGGCCACATTTTGGTTTTATTTGAGAATCAACTTATTAAATTAGTTGTTAGTTGATAGTTGATTATATCAACTGATTTGACCAGTAAATTATATTTGATATTTGATAAAATTAGTTATTTAATATTAGTTGTTTATGTGTAAAATAACTTATAAGGACACGACTTTAAAATTTTTTATAAGGGTATGAATGAATTTATTATTCGTTAAATATTCTTATAGTAATTTAGATTTTAGATATTTAATTCCACAAAAATTAAGTGTATCACTCTAATAAAAAAAACATAGAATATAATATATATATATATATAAACAAAATCCAAATCCCATCTCTAGT
The DNA here is from genome assembly GCA_024520975.1 of Erythroxylum areolatum. Classification (NCBI taxonomy): domain Eukaryota; kingdom Viridiplantae; phylum Streptophyta; class Magnoliopsida; order Malpighiales; family Erythroxylaceae; genus Erythroxylum; species Erythroxylum areolatum. The sequence goes on from JANIJH010000008.1 coordinate 18,065,010, forward strand.
TTTATACCTTGTATTGTCTGCAAACTTAATCGATGAATAATATCTTGCTTGTCAATTTAAGCTACCATATAGACATTTTGACGAATTTATAGATAACAGTTGTAGTTAATCTCATACATTTCAGATAGGCTAGAAATATGTTTGAGGGTACAATTGTCTTTCAGTAAAATTTTTATTAGCTGATTGGTTGCAAAGCTACTCCCAAGTAACTTTTCAAAAAATGGCTGGTTGAGTTGAATTAACCAACCCAACTAGCTTCTAACCAAACAAGTATATTAGTTGTTTGATATAATCAAATAACTAATACTCTTTAATAAGCTAAAAAGCTATCTACCAAACACCCCCTTTTAACAACATCGATATCCAGTACTGAAATTACCAGCAACCATTGAAGGGTTGCACGCATTTTGTACATGATACAAACGAGGCACAACCATCACCTATCAATCATGCCTATGCATGACGGATGGAAAAAAAATGGCACTCTTGGTATTGTTATTCCAAAACTTGTCAATTAACTATTAACGTTACCAAACTTTTACCACACAATAACGCTTATTCATTAATTCCCATTGTTGCTGTTATACCCGAATGTTCACCATGGTTATTATTATACTTTATTATACCCAAACATAAAAAAACGTCCATTATCAATGTTATTATACTTTATTATATCCAAACGTTCATTTTTTTGTTCAATATGTCGATGGATGGTTTTTTTTTTTTTACAAACACTTGATAGACGTGTAGCTCCTAATACACACACATCTTCTTTCCATCTGATCTCTTTGTTCTTTTTGTTGTTATTACTTCTCGAAGACAGTTCTTGCTCCTCCTTTGGAGTACATTGAAGTTGATGAAGGAGGCGTTAATCTTAGGGTCGGATCATATTGTCCTGCTACACTGTAGAGGAGAAATTTTTGACTTAGGATAATGATTTTGACGATGCCTTGTCTTTACAGATATGCTGTTCCGGTTTAATTATTTTTGTTATTTTCCTTAGCAATCTAAGTAGGAAATATTTATTGCGTTACTACTGTTGTCAGAAATTGTGTTGTTCTACTTGCTTTTTGTTAGTATATTTTCTATTCTTGCTACTATTTTCAGAATTGCTAATGTTTGTTGGAAATTATTGCGTTCTTGCTACTATGTATTTATTTTGGTATAAGTCGAAATACTGTGTTGCTGCGTGTTAGTCTCAGTATAAGTTGGAATATTGTTATGTTCTTGATGCTGCGTTAGTCGAAATACCAGTTGCTCTTATTGTTGTTCTCTTCGTATTATTTGATTAATTTGTGTGAGACATTTTTGCTTTCAGATTTAATATGTTGACTGCGAATAAAAGCAATGTAGGTTTTGCCCTTATAGTTTCTCACATAGGTTCTACCCTATCACTATAGACTAGAGGATTATACCTGACCTAATTAGATTAGAGCCTCTAGATGGAAGAAATTTTAAACGATGGTTTGAGAACTTTTTATTTTACTTTCAGCGATACGAAATTGATTATGTATTGTTTCAAGAATTCCTATTGATAATATCGACCTTAAGACAACTAAGGATAATTGTACCGTTAGGGGAGTGTCACTCAACTATATGATAAACTCATTGTTTGATATCTATTGCAAATACAAAATTGTCAAGGAAATTTGAGATGTCTTAGAATTTAAATATGGGACGGATGATGCCGGTACTAAGAAATATGTAGTTGTTAGGTGGTTAAAGTTTACTATTGTAGACGATAAGCTCATTATGGACTAATTACATGAGTATGAAAACCTAGTTGCCAAAATCCTTACTAAGGGTATGAATATGTATAAGTTGTTTAAAGCTAATGCCCTTATTGAGAAATTGTTTGCCTCATGGAATGGGTATAAAAACTAATTGAGGCATAAGAAGGACATGAAGCTTCAAAAATTGATCGGGCATATAAAGATTGAGGATGCCAACCGTATACAAGATAAGGCCAAATAACTTATCCTTGTCCCTACTTTTAAGGCTAATGTTATTGAGCACAAAAATGTAGGGAACGCTAGTAAGAATTATGGACATAGCAGGTCTTTCAACAACAACAAACATGGTAAGCTCAAGCGTAAAAGGATTGATGGTAACTGTTGGTGGTGCCACAAGTCAGGCTATCTTGTTGCTCTTTGCAAAGCTAGAATCAATCATAAGAAGAAGGACTAAGAAAAAAACCATGACAGTTCGGGAAAGGAAACCATAAGGGATACCAATGAGGTAACCAAAAGAATGTTGGTAAGCCTCAAGCTAATTTGGTAGAAGCTATTGGTGGTGATGACAAGGAGAATATCACTATTGTCGTGTTTGAAGTTAACCTTACTGGAAATTTGGTCAAGTGGATGATTAGTATAGGAGCCACAAGCCACATCTGCACCAACAAGGACCTATTCAAGGAGTTGACCGATGTTGCTGATGGTGAATTCGTGTACATAGGCAACTCCAGCAAAGTTTCTATCCAAGTATTGCAAAGGTCACTCTCAAACTCACTTTTGGAAAAACTTTGGCTTTAGAAAATGTTTTATTTGTTCCTGATATTCTTAGAAACTTGATTTCAGGAGCATTACTTAATAAGGCTGATATTAAATTTATTTTTGATTCTAATAAGCTAGTTCTTACTAAGAATGGGAACTTTGTTGATAAAAGTTTTTATAATGAAGGCTTATTTGTACTTGATGTTGAAATGAATGCATCCAGTTCTTCTGCTTATATTATTGAGTCTCTAGACCTATGACACTATAGAATTAGGCATATGAATGTGAGGTTAATTGAAAGGATGCAAAGCTTAAAATTGTTGCCTAAGATTACTAATGAAATGGAGAAAAATGCCAAATTTGTGTTTAAGGCTAAACACTCTAAGAATCCTTTCAAGTCAGTGGCCGAGAAAGAGTCACAATTGTTGGACTTGGTGCATATAGATTTGGGTGATTTTAAAAATTGTGTGAGTAAAGGAAGAATGAAATATTATATTACTTTTATGGATGATTGTTCTTGATTTACTAAGGTTTACTTATTAAAAAATAAAAGTGATGCAGAGAAAGTGCTTATGAAATATAAAGCTGAGGTTGAAACCAATCGGAAAGGAAAATTAAGAGATTAAAGTCTGATCGAGATGGTGAGTATGGTACTGATTTCTTTGCTAATTTTTATGAAAATTTTGGTATTATTCATGAACTTTCAGCCCCTTATACTCCTAAACAAAATGGAATAGTCGAGAGGAAAAATCGAACACTTAAAAGATATGATCAATGCAATGTTGATTTCCTTGGGTTTATATGATTTTATGTAAGGGGAAGCTAGTCTTTTAACTTGTTATGTTCTAAACAGAGTCCTTCATAAGAAACTAGATTAACCCCTTATGAAATTTGGAAAAGATATCCACCTAACTTGCATTTTTTGAAAGTGTGAGGGTCTTGCTAAGGTTGCACTACCTAAACATAAGAGGAACAAAATTGGTCTTAAGACCATTGATTCAATTTTTGTGAGATATACCTCTAATAGTGGTACCTATAGATTTATGGTTAAGGAAGAGGAATCTTACACTTATGGACCAATTATGTAGTCAAGAGATGTAGTATTTTTTGAGGGTATATTTCCCATAAAACTGAGTGTGCAAGCTCCTAGAGAATCTTTCCCTAGTTCTTCCACCTATGACGACATAAGGGAAGAGGAAATTGTTGAACTAAAGAGAATTAAAAGAGCTAGAGTATCCACTAGTTTTGGTTCTGATTTTATTACGTCCTTTGTGGTGAAAAAACCTAAAGAGATAGATGACGTTTTTGTGATGACTTATATTATTGAGGAAGATCCCAAAACTTATGAGGATATAATAAGATCTATGGATGCTACATTTTGACAGGAAGACATAGATAGTGAATTAGAGTCAATCATGCCTAATAAAACTTGAGTTTTAGTTGATCTACCTCGAGGTTGCAAGCCTTTAGAGCGTAAGTGAATTTTTGAAAAGAAATTGAGACCCGAAGGAACCATTGAGAGGTTCAAGGCAAGACTTGTGATTAAAGGTTTTAAACAAAAAGAAGGATTAGACTTCTTTGATACTTACTCTCTTGTTGCTAAAATGGCATCTATAAGGATGTTGTTTGCTATTGCCTAGGTGTTTAAGCTTTATGTGCCCCAAATGGATGTTAAGAAAACTTTCTTGAATAGTGATCTAGATGAAGAAATTTGTATGGTCCAGCCCGAGTGGTTTAGAGTGCCTAATCAAGAACAAAAGGTGTGTAAGTTGGTTAAATCTTTGTATAGACTTAAACAAGCTCCAAAATAGTGACATGAGAAATTTGAAAGTGAGATTTTCAAATATGATTTCACCTTTTATGATGTTGATTCTTTTGTTTATGTGAAATCTGATGTTAATGGTTGTGTGATCACAACTCTTTATGTGGATGATATGCTTATTTTTGGTACTAGCTTATTTGTCATTGATATTACCATGAGTTTGCTAAAGTCTTCCTTTGATATGAAAGATCTTAGATCTGTGGATTTTATTTTGGGAGTCAAAGTTGATAGGACTAATTCTAGTTTTAGGTTAAATCAAACTCATTACGTTGAGAAAAGTTTTGAAGAAGTTTGGTTACTATGATATTGAACCAGTCAAGATTCCCTATGATGCTAGTGTTGATAGTGTAAACCAAATTAAGTATGCTAAATTTCTTAGTAGTGTCATGTTCTTGATGAACTATTCTCGTCCTAATATTGCATACTATGTGAGTAGACTTAGTAGGTATACTCATAATCTTATTCAAAAGCATTGAAATGCCTTGATTCCTTTGTTGAGATATTTGAAAGGTACTATGCATTATAGATTATCTTTTGGTGGTCATCATCCTATATTAGAGGGGTATTTTAATGCTAACTGGGTTACGTAGATTGATAATATACACTCTACTAGTGGTTATATTTTTACCTTGGTAGATGCTGCAGTATCTTGGAAATCATCCAAGTAAACATGTATTGCAAGATCAACAATGGAGGCTAAATTTATGACTTTGGAATTAGCATGATGGGAAGCTGAGTGGTTAAGGAATCTCTTAGCAGATTTCCCACTTTAGAAAAAACCAATTCCTTCTGTGTTCGTTCATTGTGATTCGCAGGCTACCATTTATGTTGGCAAGGACAAGACATATAATGACAAAAGTAAACATATTAGATTGAGACATAAAATTGTCTATACTTTAATTAGACATGGTGTAATATCTCTAGATTATGTCAAGTAAGAGAAAAACGAAGCAGATCTGTTTACAAAAGCTTTAAGTATGAAACTAGCTTCAGAGCATGCTAAAGGAATGAGGTTGAGCTCAGTTGCATAGTAACCTCGTGATGAACACCTGTCTTATAACACCAAGTTCAATAAGTCAAACGAAGTTATGTGGTGACTACTTACTGTACATCGTTTGTGGAATAATATTGAGATGCATTTAGTTGTTGAATTGCGTCATTAGCATGACTTTACTGCGTTTGATGTTGTTGGATTGTTTAATCCTTAATGAGTTTTATAATCCAAGTTTGGCTAGTATGAGCAATACACATTTGATGGACTTACCTATGTGATTATGGAGGGCTAGCTACCCTCTTATGAGAGCTTTTGGGCTATCTCTTATAGCGATTATGAGATTAGGGTATTTTGAGGCCTTTATTTCTCTAGCAAGTTTTATCTCTAAAATCTCTTAGATACCTAGTTTAAGACTTAATTCACCTTATTGTTCGCCTATTTTTCTCCTAAACAGTTACACTTTGTTTATCAAGTTGTGGACCAAGTGGGGATTATTGGTGTCGTTGTTCCAAAACTTGTCAATTAACTATTAACATTACCCCACGTTTATTACACAATAATGCTTATTCATTAATTCCTATCATTGTTGTTATACTCGAACGCCCATCATGGTTATTATTATACTTTATTATACCCAATCATCCAAAATGTTTATCATCGTTATTATTATACTTTATTATACCCAAACGCTCATTTTGTTTGTTCAATATACATTCACTGTCAACGGATGATTTTGTTTATACACACGTATCTTCTTCCCATCTCATCTCATCTTTGTTTTTCGTTGTTATTACTTCTCAGAGACAATTCCTATTTCTCCCTTTAGAGTACACCAAAGTTGGTGGAAGAGGTGTGAGATCAGATCCCGTTGTCCTGCTCCACCGTAGAGAGAAAGTTTCTGACTTAAGACAGTAATTTTTATGACGCCTTGCATTTATAAATAAGCTATTCTGATTTAATTATTTTTGCTATTTTCCCTATCAGGCACAACATGCAATGTTACTTGTAGCACACCCAATAAGCTAAAGATATACCTAACATTGAGACAAGATCCTTTCATTCCCTCTGGTTCTATTTTGTGCTATCCACTCTAAGCCACAAATTTCTGTCCCATTTATTTATTGTGAAATTTGTGACTAAAAGTAGATGGCACGTAGTAGAAACAAAAGGGACGGAACAAAGGATCTCATCCCCCTAAAGCGGATCTCATTCCCCCTAAAGTTCTACAGATATCATCATTATAGTACTACAATTTTCAAATAGGTTCCAGTATTTGGGTTCAATACTCCAGTCAATCAATCCACTGAGATATTATGATCAATTGAGCTACTCAAAACTACAACTATGTTACTTCAATTAACATCATAATGTTAGGGGCACTTCAATTAACATCATAAAGTTAGGGGCCAACCACACGATATACATAGTTGCAATGAGACTAAGGAGAGAACTTTTTAACCTATCCCTACTGTAAAAGGAGATCCTAAAGTAACGTAATCGCATCTTAATTGAATATTAAGCCAATTTCCTTAGTCCCCAAAGAAAGTACAGTTTGAATTCTTTAAAATGCTCAGGATCAACCGTATTACAAAATTTGCTGCAGCAAAGAATGGTCAATGAGCCAATTTTCAAGTTGAAACAGCATTCTGCTTTGCACCACCTGATCGACCGCCTCTCCCCCTCCCTCGCCCTGATGAACCCCTGCCTCGACCAGAAAATTCACCGCGGTTTCCAAATTCAGCTCTTATGAAGCCCCTTCCGGCACCATAATTGCCACGGCCTCTGAAGCTTTCATTTTGATATCCTGGCCTTCCATAGAACCTACCTCTTCCACTAGCAGCTGCAAGAATAAGCAGTATCAAAAGCTTCATAACATGACATCTGATCATCATTGTAAAGAGTTTGAAATAATGGATAGGGAAAAGAGTTAGTAGCTTCAAAACTACATGCATCTTGATAAATGAGCATATACTCGCATTATTTTTCATTCCTCCAGTTATCATGCTAAGTTATACATGTTTAATGTTCATCCAAGAAATGTATCAGAACAAGACAAAAAACAATTACATCCTACCTACCTTGAGTTGTAGTTCTTTTCATCTCAATAACTGCTTGACGCCCCCCAATGATCATAGGTGAAGCCTGAAAGGTCAAATGAAATTACTTACCTAAGGAAACTCAATATATAGCCACAAGATTTTAGAAGAGAAAGTTAATTCTTTTGGACAGAAATTTCAAAGTAAAAGGAAAGAAATTTCAAAGTAAAAGGACAACCAAAAACAATTCACTTCAAGATTTTGACATTACAAGGAATTGAATACACACAGCTTGTTCATCCATAGCATGCACAATTAATAATATTAAGTTGACAATAATAAATTAAAACAATCTGATTTTCTAGTTTTGGCAATAACCAATTTCATTTTTTTTTTGGACAAGGTGTACTCAAATTTGAAACATTTTCAAGAAATCTTTCAGGAAAAGAAGAAAGATGGACCTCTTTCCTTCTTTACGACCCCATGTCCCTCCCGCCTGGTGAAGTCATTATACTAGTTATTACTACAGGATGTCCCATCTCATTTTAGAGACTTCCTTTTCTCTTTCTTATTCATGGATGGGTCTTAATTGACTATCTGAAGTGAAATTTATCAACTTTGAAGTAATTTATAAGTCAAAGTACAAAAGGCGATTCAGCTGATATTAAATGCTCATGGCTGTAAAGAAAAACTTTTCCAAACTACTCACCGTAAGACTATCCCTGATGAGTTATAATTTTCACAGAGCTCACTTAACTCTCTGAAATAACCTTTTGGAGTAATGAAAATCTTGGTTTAGGTAATGACACAGTTCATGGACAGATTAGTTAATGCCCAGATGAAGCCCAAAACATGTATTGTTGTTATACCAATCAAATGCACGTTATGGCATTCTGGAATGTAATTCCTTTAGTGGATCTGCATAAAGGATTAAAAAGCACACCCACAAAACCATAAGGATTTTTAATGCAAAAAATCTAGCCTCAGAATCTTCATCATGGAAAGCATAAAAAGTGACCTTCCTGAATATTTAATGCAACATTCGGCATGATTGCTGAGAATTTTCCACCTTCTACGTTGCAAAAACAGGGCACAACTTTTCCAATGTTTGGATCATAGGAACAGAATTTAAAATATTCTTTGGTATAACAAGTGCAGTTCATTGCTACAAATTGTTGGACAAGTGCAAGATCCTAAACCCACAAAACCGTCCAGCCTCTTCCAAATGAAACTTTAAAACCTTTTACTTTTTCCAAAGTCCCATTTGGCGCCTTTTGTCTTCTTAGCATTTGAATTCTCCCCAAAAATTCATTTTAAGTGGCTGCCTGGGGTATTTCTACTACTTGAACAATATTATATAGACCACAACCAAAGCTCTCACCAATTTAACAGATCATTCTGATTCTTACATAACTGATATATCAGCAAGCCTGATATGAAAGACAGTTTTAAACAATGCAATGATATTAATTTGAAGCATTACCTATAAACGGGAGACCATCAAACCTTAACATCCAATGTCTAAGACTGCAAAGTAATCCCACTAAGAAATTCAATGTTGATAAGGACAAACCTGAATTGCATCCTGCATCGATCTCAAAGAAAGGAATTCCACAAAACCAAAGCAATATCCCTGTTGCTGTTATATCCAAAATATTGCTGTTAGATAATTAGGAATAGATGAACATTACAAATCAAGAAAAGTCCTCGAGGCCAACCTTGTTATACCTAACTTGTATACCTCCTTCCTTGATTGGACCGAATGTCCTGAATTCCATCTCAAGCTGAGAATCTGTCATATTGAAAGGCAGGTTTCCAATGTATATGGAATGACCCTCAACTGACAGCAGAAAATAGTATTCAGAGACCCATTATTAAATAAGATATTCATAAATATAAAACAGAAACAGTCAACAATTTCATCCATGTAATTGTTTCCTATCTAATGTCCTTATTGAAGCATGATAATGACTTACATGCAATTAGAGACACAAACCATCTTCTAAAGAAACTTTTAAATCAAAACCATCACAATTACCAAAAAGCCACAGATTGATAAATGTAAAATAAACATAAAACAATATACCTTCCTCAGTAATGCTGCTAGTTTCAGGGCTCTCATTGCCACTCAGCACCGCTGCTTCCGGCTCTGTGAGAGGTATTATTGCGCTTACAGCCTGATTCTCAGTTTTTTTTGGAGCCAACTTTGTAGTACTGGTAGGTATGTAAACCTTTGTGGTTACCGAACTCCCCTTGGCCACTTTAACCTAATATAAGAATCAATGCACATGAAGATGATATTCACAGGGATCAATTTAATTGAAAAGTTTTCTGAGCATAGACTCACTATGGATGCATAAGATTTTTTGGGAGCGTCCTCTTGGGTTGAAGAAGTTGATTCAAAAACTATAGGAACACCATTTCCGTTGGAATGAGATTGGGATTCAGCAACCGCTTCTTTTTCAGGGATTAACTGTTTGTCGGAGCCCACTGCAGAGTTAGCATCCTCAGCAACAATTTTATCCTCTTTGGAAACAGAAGTTGCAGGGTCTGGCGCAGAAGGATCAGGCACATGAGAAGTCTCTGTAAGAAAAAAATTAAAAAAAAAGGGAAAAAGTTCTTAGTTTTGGAAAGGAAAAGAAACAGGGCAAACAGGATAAGTAAAAGATATGGTTGTTGCAACAGTGATATCATACCAGGATTTGGGATTACAGGAACTGTTGGAATATTATCAACAACACTATCTTGATGATTATCAAATTGTTCACCATCTTCCACATATCTGAAAACATCATTCAGGACAAAATATCCATTGTCTTGTGGTGCAAGAAAGAATGACTGTACAAACTTTCTTCTCAGGTTATCCTTGCCTGTTAAGCATCCGGTTACTAACACAGTCACACCTTCCTTATAAGATTTCTGAGCATCTGCAGTTTTTATTTCAGCCTTGTAGTCCTTAAAATTCAAGGAAAGTATCTTCTCATTGATACCCTTTACCAAGAGAAAACCACCATCAGTGTTTCTACCGGCTCTTATACAAATCATTAAGAACTTAGGCATTTATGCTATTGTTCTCAATGGAATCTTTGGTAATGGAAACAAGGTTTTCTTCAATTTTGCAGGAGGGTGTGAGAGAGAGAATACATGCACAGATTAATCATTCAAATTAAACTAACAAACAATAAAACAAAGAGATTATTAGATTCTAATTAAACCGACAAAACAAACAAAAAAAATCTTCTGGCATCAAAAGGCTACAGTTCGATACCTGCCTGTCAGAAGATTGGTAGAATGAAAACATGCAAAAACTTAACAATCAATATAGGAAACTAAGTTACTGTTGTAAAGGACAGACACTAAGTACTGGCAACTGAAACACTTGTCTTGTCTATGTCAACAAACTATAACCCAGAACTATATTTTGTTAGGCAGAAAAAAATTGCAGGAGAAATGATAACGCTCGCTATTGAGAATTCCATAAGACCTCTGGGGCCTGCATAAATCACATTGTATATCAAGAATTTCAGCACATCAATCATCAACAATCCTTCAAACAGTTGCAGATTGACAAAGGAAAAAACTTGAACTGATTGAATCAAGAAAATGTCCAGAAGTCATATGTCAAGTAGCTGAATTGCAAAAGTTGTTAAATAACACTGCCTTTTGGTCCAACAATACAAATTAATTGTGAAGTCTGCTAGAGGCACAATCAATTACTAGTATCAAATAGCATCCAAAAGGGAATGAGAAATGCGTCTTACTTGCATGGTTGCAACTGATGTCATTACACCATTAGCATCTGGTCGGCTTAACACACTTGAGTCCTGATAAAATCTGTAAACCAATTCTGGTGACGTATGAAGAATATGGTAATATTGCTCGACAAAGGCATTTCCAACTACTTGGGCCGTAGGGCTACCAGGGTCACTTGCTGTTTGCATTGCCATTCTGTTAAGAAAAATAATAAAAATATTAATATGAAAGCAACTCTACACCATATATAGCACATCGATAAAGCTATAGCAACCCATATGCTCAATAAAAGATTATTAACCAATAAGCAATTTAGCAATGTAAACACAGTTGACAATAACATAGAGAAAAATAAACTAATTTGAAGCCCGTCCTTCATGTAAATCATCATACAGGAACAACATCATGAATCAACAGAATTTAATGCACTTATAATGGAACAATAGGAATGGACGTACACTATATAGTATAAAACTAATTGTACAAAGTACACAGAGAGAAGCCTCAAATTTTATGGACAAACTACGAAACCTCAATATGGAGTCAACTATCTTGCAGCTTTAAGAACTAACAGGAGCTCACTAAAACACAAGCTTTTTTTAAGAAATCAAAATTATTTGGTTTTGGAAAGGGGGTGCAGTCTATTTCTTGCGTAGAACCACAAAACTAAACCCTAAAGCTCCTAGCTAAGCACAAGAAGATAGTGCACCCACAAAACAAGAATCAGCAAAAAAGAAAAACCCAGCATCTTGGCAACATTAAAACCAACAATACAACCCATTAGAAATGCCAGTAGACCAGTGAAACAGAACTAATCAGTGAAAAGTAGCAGTTACCCATTATAATGTCTGCTTAAGGAAAAAAGGACAAAATAGACTCGACAATGAAAAACTCAGAAAGGAAACAATAGATACCAACATGAATAAATTATTGAAACAATGTGAAAAACAAAAAAGGCGAAAAAATGTAGGTGTGATCTGTAAGGAAGAAGGTGCCAAAAGCTACCTGGTAAAGGAAATGCTAGATCTTGCAAAGGAAGGATATGATGGTGGTGAGATGGCACAGTGATTTCAAGCGAACAAATTGGGGTGAGAACGAAAGGTACCCTGTGAACTGGGAACGATGTGCTCTTTCTCTAATTTCTTTTTGGTTTCCCTTATTGTTGGGAAGTACAAGTTTTGGGTCCAGTTTGTTTCCGTGCTGTTTGGTTACCGGTATGGGTTTTTCTAGTACAAGGTCAGGATCCAATTCCAACCCTATTTAAAACGTGTAAACGTGTAATTCTATCTTGTCCAAAAAATCATTTTAGTAATTTCGTATTTAAATTATAGGTGGTGAATATACTAAAACTGATTTTTTATAAAGAAAAAATCATAATGATTCATTCAAAAGTATATTGAATAAAATTTCAAAAGTATATGTATATTATGCTTATTTTTAGATAAATTAGTCAATAAATTAATAATTTTTAAAAAGATATATTCAACAAAATTAATCAATATAATAAATCCCAAAAATTTGTGCAAGTCTTCTGCCTATTAATGCGTAATTCTTTGAAGGTTTAAGAATTTGAACCAATGTTTTAAATAGTGTAATAAAGTTGAAATCAATTTTGGTTTTGTTCCAATATAGTATTGATACTAGTCATTATCAGTTTCAATCTAATTTAGGGTAAAAATGATAGGAGTTTCAATCTAATTTAGGGTAAAAATGATAGGAGGATATACAGAGCATTTTTATTAATATTGGGCTATATCAAGGTTTTTCATGGAGTCCCTTTTTAATTGCAATAGTGATAGATGTGCTAACTAAGAATATCTAAGGGGATGTGCTTTATAAGGCTGCTCTTAAGCAATGGTAGGAAGGGACCTCGCCCAAGGCCCACACTTACAAGGGGCCTATTAATTGCTAGTTATTTTGATTACATAAGAGTTTCACTTGAGCTAAAAAGCAGGTATGGAAAGAGTTGTCCTTTTAAAAATAATTAAAGGAATTTATTTAAAGAGCAAACATTAACATCAATTTAGTAAAAAAAGATAGCTTGAACTATCAACATACATACAAAAAACTTTTTTTTGAAAGGAAAAACAAAAATGGAAGTGGACATTTTAAAATAAAATTACTACTATTAAATGTCATGATTCACATTTTTTAATTAAAATTCAGTGAGAGAAGTCCCTAAATTTAGGGATTTTGCATTGGCCCTACCTCCATCAACATTTTTTTCATCTAGGTAAGAAACACATCTCATTTGTTCTCTCAATTCTCATTTTTCTTTTTTTTTTACTTTGAATTTTTTTTCTCAGTAGCTCTTTTAATCTAGAGAATAGGTTAAAAAATTGAAAATTGAATATAAGTATGATAACATTTGCTCTAGGTAGGATTTTCTATTTTAAAATTGAGACTTAGATTAAATTCTAGGTATGGTTAAATTCTAGGTATAATTTATCACCCATTCATTTCCTGTTACAATTGCAATTTATTTGGATAAATTGAAATATGTCGATTTAATTATAGATGATATGTAGTTTATCTAGATAAATTGAAATATGTCAATTTTATGTATAATTTCAATTCGTATTGAAGTTTATTAGGGTTGTTTATCTCTCTTTCATTCACAAATATCATAGTTGATAGTTTTTATATCTTATTTCCTTCTTCAATTACAATTAATCTCTCTCTCATTTATTAAGTCATATTTAACATTTTTTTATTTATGGATTCAGATAATTTTGTATGTATAAATTTAATTTTGTAAATTATTGATGAAATTTGGTTTCACTATTTTTATAATATGGATATTGCTGCCAATCTCTGTTCTCTTTGGTGAAAAGTTGATCACTATTAGTTTTAGATATTTTAGAATTACTTAAAAAATTGAAAATAAAATTTGAATTTGATAGCTTTTATCATAAAAGTTTGCCTTTTGTTTTCTATTTTTAATACAAGATATTAAATTTGACTCTTTATTTTTTATTTATCATAGATACATATACCACTGATATATCTTTGTGATAAATGGTCGAGTTATTGTTGTTTTGTTACGCTTACTTGCTTCTTCTAATTCTATACATATGTTTCTGATCTTTTTCTACTGCAATTGTGTTATAATTATTTCATATGATATTGTCTAAAAAGTATTTATCTAGAAGTGAAAAAAGAAAAAAAAGAGTACAACAATTAATAGAATCCTAAAAAGGAGTTACTGATTAATTTGAAAGTATTCTCCTCTAGTAAGAATTATGAGGAATTAGTGGAGATAGTTTTGAAAACCTAATGAAATTTAAGAAATGAAATTCATATTCATAAGAATGTTAGTAATTTCAGTAATCATGATCATATATCAAATGCATCAAATTTAGAAAATTTAAGGTTAGATAAGTAACTAATCATTCTGTTGAATATTTATGATCCCAAAAATTGAAATAATCTTGATAATAAAGTAAGGAACATTTTAATTGAAAAAGAGCTTGTAAGTGAATTAAATCTTGTGTTTACCTCAAACAATACATATTTAAGTATTGTCGACTTACTAGGGCCCTTCTTTTTTACTTTGTTACGGGCTTATAAAACGTTAGGAACAACTTTGGTGCCTTGTTGTATGTTGTTTGTTGATGGCATTGTTTTAGTGCATGAGACAAAAGAGGGTGTCAATGTCAAGCTAGAACTTTAGAGGGATATGTTAGAGTCAAAGGGTTTTAAATAAAGTAGGACTAAGAATAAGTACTTAAAGTGCAATTTTTTGGGCCATAGGGTGGCTTCTAATATGGAGATAAAAGTTGTTTCAAAAGTTATACCATAGAAATAGTGTTTTAATTATCTATGATACATCATCCAAAGTAATGGAGAGATCAATAAGGACATTGTTTACTGTATCAGATCAGGGTAGCTTAAATGGAAAAGTACATTAGGAGTTTTGTGTGACAAGAAGATACCATTTAAGCTCAAAGGTAAATTTTATTGGGTAAAAATTAGACTGACCATGCTCTATGTTGCAAAATATTGACCAATCAAACAGGTGTATAGTTATAAGTTAATGGTGGTGAAGATGAGGATACTTCGTTAAATGTGCAACCTTACTAGAAGAGATAAGGTTAGGAATGTATTAGTAAGAAACAAATTAAAGGTGACCAATATTAATGAAAAATTAAGAGAAACAAGGCTTAAGTGGTTCATACATGTTAAGAAGAGACATCATAATGCTCCAATGAGAAGATAAGAGATGATTGTACTTAGAGATTGTAAGAGGAGAAAAGGAAGATCTTAGAAGAACTAAGAGAGGTGACAAAAAATGATATGACTCCGTAGGAACTTACCGAGAAAATGACCCTCAAATATACTAGGATACGAGTAAGGGATTTCAAATACTATAGTCCTTAACTTTTCATAGTTCTTTTAAATATTTTCCTTTGAATCTTCTTTCATGTATTTAGCCTAATATTTAAATGTGTAGTTCTTTCCCCTTAGGAATTTAGTCTAAACATTTCCTTAACCTACAAATTTCCTTGTAATGATGTGTTTGTTTTTATTATTTACTTGTCTTCTTTCTTGTTTATGTATTTATTTACCTATTTTATCATGTTTATTCTTTACTTTGTTTTGTATTTATTGTATTACTTATTTTTATATTTTATTTGTATGTTTTTTCATGTGAGTCTATCAAAAATAACATCCTACTAGTGAGAGATAAGACTGCATACTTTTGGACCTCTCCAAACCCCACATTCAGTGGAATTTCTAATTGATTATTGTTATGATCAATATCGAATACAAATTTGCATACTTTTTTAAAATTATAATCAATCCTTCAATTGTATAAAATTAAAAAAATAATCTCTCAATATTTGTGTTATATATAAATATATATACTCACACACACTTTTTATTAATCAAAGTCACCATAATTTAAAAAGGAATAAGTTTTTTCATATATTACTCATATAAATAAATAGTTACTGAGAGTATAAACATTTGTCACACTAATTTAAAAATGAATCATTTTTTTTCACATATTACTCATATAAATAAATAGTTAATGAGAGTATAAACATTCACATAGGTTATGTTTTACAAAATTTACTTTAGAAATAGTAATTTACAAATTATTATGCTTACTCGATTGGTTTATTCAATAATGACTATGAATTTCACCATTATAAAAATAATTTTTGCATATTTTTCTTAGTAAGGCAACAAACTATGATTTAATGCATAACTAATAATGAGAATTGATTTACTTATCTACATAAAGTTCTATGACTAAAAGTTATGGTATAATAAATAGTAGGTAAAAATTTACTCTTCGGTGACTTAACAATTGATTCAATATATAATTACATGAATAAAAGAGTCATAAAACCACCCAAAAAGTGATTAAAAATACTAAATATCTTTTACTAAACCTTTTGATCTCTTTATTCATTTGACCAATAAAGAATTAATCTAAAAATCTTATAATCACACAAAAGAGACCCAAATAAATTTCGAAAAGTTATGGAAACATTATTTTCAATGAAAAAATGGTTGGACTAAGCAAAACCGTACCTAAGCATATGCATAAAAACTAGAAACCACTTAGTGAAGATGAAAGAGCATAATATACATAAAATAATTTCTAACATTCCCACAAAATACCATCTTCTTATTAATGGTTTCAAGTTCTGGGTTATATAAAAGGACCATAATACATCCAAGCTCTTAAAGTTTATACATTTTGTAAGTAACAAAAAAAAGCCTAGTTCAAATATTTTATTCTCGACTATAGAAACAAACACGACATTTGGCCTCAAAATGATTTTATCATTTGACATTTTTCCCTTCACAATAGAATGACTAATAAAAATTGATAAAAGATCTTCCAACAAAACTCTAGCAAAATCCACTAATTTAACAAAACAATTGATTGTTTTAAGTAAAAGGTACATAATTTTAGTCCAACCTTTAATTGTGTTACCTAACTTAATTTTTAAAATCACTACCTAAGTTGTTGCCTTCTTGAGCTGAGTCTCAATTGATTTTTTTCTTAACATTTGTTCCAAAAAAATACAATCCAAAACACTTTTTTCTATACGTATCAATACTCAAATGCATCAAAACAAACACGAAATTTTGGTTACTGTATTTTTTAGTTTCCATATATTCATGATTAGAGGCATAAGAATCATGAATTTCCCAAACTTCAAAGATTAAGTCATCGAAAGAAATGATATGGATTATGATTGAATGAATAATAACCTATGTTGATTAAATATTTGTCATACTAACCATTTAAAAAATTCTAACTGGAACATACATTTCTTATTAACAAGAATAAACTATCCAATTAATACGTTCAATTCCAAGATAGCCTAATACTACAAGAAAAATGAGGTTTAGTGATAGAAATTACCAAGGAATGTGAAGATTTTCTGTCAGTAAGCTAAGTTTGCAATGGAATTTATCGATGCAATGATACGTTGGAGAAATGGCCATAGGTAATAATTGGCAACAGAGTTCAAATTTTCTGTCGCTAAGTTACCAAAGGATATTTTCTATTCTGTCACTATATTTAGCGATGGTAATTTTTGTGCTATCGGTCTTGGTTAATAAATTTAGCGACGGACGAGGCTACTCTGTCGGTAACTTATTGACGAATTTCCCAAATCTGTCGATAAATTCACGACTAATTTTATTGATGGATCTTAGTTGTCCATCGGTAAATTCAATGCAATTTATCAACAGATTTTGGTAGTCCGTTAGTAAGTTCACTGCATTTTACCGACGAATTTTATGTTTTCATCAGTAAATTTACCGATATTGTTTTTTAATATTTTCCTTACATTTAATTTTATTTGATAGTCTTATGATTGATGTATAATTTATACAGTTATCAATTATTTATTGCTAATATTTTGATTTGTTTCTATGTTTAATTTGATAAAATAGAAAGTTGATTGATGATATAAAGTAAAAATTATCTTAATTGATAATAAAAAATTTATTATCTACAAAAATAAGTATTTAATTTATACAATACTGTTTCCAATAACTCTATATTTCTTCAGAAATATAAGGAGGTCATACACCGGTCTTGTGTATCACATCAACAAAGTCTCTATAATGTGTACGAGCTTGTCTCTCCCATACTTATAAATAACCTCGTCAAATTCAAAATTCCAAAAAAATTCTTTCTAAAAAAAGAAAAAAATCATACAATAAGTACTTATAACCTACAATATTTATCTAATTAATGAACAAAAATTAATAACAAAAAATACAAAAAAATATTTTTTTAACCTCAAACTCCTAATAATAAAAATCCCTTGTCGCCTGTGAGATATTCTTCTATTTATAACCCTCAATCTTCTCATTGAACTTGATGTCATGTTTCTTGAGCACGGTCTAGATGGAATCAACCAAATATAAAAATAGTTTTATATCATTTTTAAATATAACTTAATTATAAAAATATGGTGTTTCATGTATTTTCACTTACAGATTATTGACAATTGTGATGTAAGTTCTTCTATTAACTCCCTCAGTTCCAGGTTGGAGGCCGCCTTCTTCATCTACAATGTTTACCCCTAATATCTTTGTCGGTATAGGGGTGGTGGATGGTGTAGTAGGAGGTGCGGAAGGTGATGCCTCATTTGTATGAGTAGTAGTTGAAGGTACAACATCTGATTCTGTTGCAATTGTAGAATGTGATGCTTTACCTGGAAAGCTACTGGGTCCAAATCGTTGTCTGAATCTTAGTCTCATCATATCCTATTTTCTCTTTGCTATCATATTTTAACCTGAAATTCATATTTTATTGAATATTCTAGAAATATAACAATTTCAATTCAATAAATAACAATATATTGTTGATTCAATAATTGATTTATTGAATATAATATTATATTACAAACATAAATTAACCGCTATCAAAACTTAATTGTAAATCAAAATCATCATCATCATCTTTTTCTGAAGAATTAGAATCAAACTTAGACTCCTCTTCAGATCTCTCGCCCTCTTCATCCTCTCTAGATAAAATTTCAACATATTCAATATTTAGATCGTTCAAAGGTTAATTCTCGTCATATGTAATAGATGCATTTATTTTATAAACATCTTCTTGAAATGCTTCACTTTCATTTCTCTGTTCTCCTTTTCCAAGTGATTCAAAAATACCTCTAGGTTTAATATCTTGTTATAAGCTGGGAAAAGGGACATAATACACTTAGATCGCTTACATCGTTAACCAAAAAGGTTCAAATTGTGTAAATCTTCTTCGTTGGTTGATTTCAACTAGATCGTATCGGCTATACACTTTTATACCAACATTAGGAGTTGAATCAAACTAGACACACTTAAATATCAGAATCCATTTTATTGGCAATACAGGGTACTCAATTTCAAGTATCTCAATAATTTTACCATAGTAATCCATCTATTATCCTTATATGCAAACCCCACTATTTATTATTTTCATGCTATGACCATGATATTCTGTATGATATTTGTATCCATTAATGAAATACACCAGATACGATTTAATAGTTTGCAAAGGTCCTTTTGCAAGATCACATATGAACTTCTTTTCTATTGGATTTTCTAAGGCCTACATAAAAGAAATTGTCATATTAAATAGTATAACACCATTCGAACACTTTAATCTTATAATTCAATCATTTCAATAATTGTAAGTGAAAACTTACATATTTCTCGAACCATCAAACAAAGTGTCTTCTAACTTCTTTATTAATATTATCATGTGTTTTCTTGGGCATTAGCTCATGTAACCATTCCTTGTATACTTTAAAAACATTATTATGTATTTCATTTGTGAATAACACTAAATTTCAAAACCCAAGCAATCAATTTTAAATTCAACTTCAACTGTTGCACAAAAGGTTGAACCTCTTGACAGTTCAATAAACTTTAACCATGGGCACCCTCTATTTCTTGCTCTATTAACATTCTTCTTATTGAATATCCATATATTTATCCAGGATATGTGAAAATGGATAAGTTACCATCAACATCACCCATTCCTCCTCTATTGTCATAATGAGAAACTTTTCTTTCTCTTGTGTGCGTATGCGACTTAAACTATTGTCAGCAAAATGTACTTATTTCCTTTACTAAATTAGCATTACATATCTAAACTCTGGCCTTGTTTTTGACATTTTTCTTCAATTCATGCAAATACCTACATTAGTGAATAGGGTTATTACAATTTTGTTATTAAAACATGTTATTACTTCAATTTAAATATTTAATACAATTACCTCTCAAACGGATACATCCATCGATATTGAACTGAACTAGCAAGTTTAGCCTTATGTGCTAAATGCATAGGTAGATGCTCCATACAGTCAAAGAAGCTTGGAGGGAAAATCCCTTTTAATTTGTACAAAATTATTGGAATTTTCCTTTCTAGTTTTTCAATTTGAACCAACTTTATTTCAGATGATATTAAGCTTTTGAAAAATAAACTTAATTATGTTATAACTTCCTAAATCTTATTCGGTAGCAACTCCCGAAATGCAATTGAAATTAGCCTTTGTATAATCACATGAGAATCATGACTTTTCATCCCAAATAATTTATATTTCCTCAGGTCCACACACCTTACCAAGCTTAAAACATAACTATCTAGAAGCTTTAGGCTTTTCTACCATTCGCATAATATTTCCTTTTGTTTTTTGTCCAAAGTGTAACATGCTTTCGAATATTTACCAGTGTGAAGATCTTTATCTAACCCATTTCTTCTACAAAAAAGTTTTAAATTAGCTCGTAATTTTGTATTGTCTTTTCCCCCCTTCAATGTTCATTATGTTATTGAACAAATTATCAAAAATATTTTTTCAATATGCATCACATCTAGATTATAATGTATCAAATTAGTTTTCCAATATGGAAAGTCCCAAAAGATGCTTCGTTTTCTCCAACCAAAGTTTTTACTAATGCTTGTATTAACTTTATCAACTTCAAGTTATGTAACTTTTAGCAACCCTAATTCATCAATCTCCTATAATATCTCTTCACCAGCTTTGTGAGGGGGAGGAGGTGTTTGTACCATCTTATTCTTAATAAACTTTTGTTTATTGCATCTAAATGGATGATCTAGAGGAAAAAATTTCCTGTGGTTGTCAAACAAACGTGTTTTGCCTATGTTTGGAAGATAAAATACATCAGTATCATTGTCATAATAAGGACAAGCCAATTTTCCTACTATGCTCCATCCGGACAACATAGCATGTGCTAGAAAATCACTAATAGTCCACATCAAAGTTGCTCTAAACACATAATTTTGTTTTAGAGACACATTATATGTCTCTACACCATATTCCCAAAGATGCTACAATTCAAATACCAATGATTGTAAGAATACATCAATTTTATGCTTTGGATTTGTAGGCCTTGACATAATCACTGTCAAGAACATATATGCCTCATTTATACACATATATGAAGCAAAATTATAAGGAGTAATTATGATTTGCCATGATGAATATTGTTGGCTAGATTGACCAAAGGAATCCATTTGTCGACAATCCCAACTTAACATTTCGACTTATTGAAATGTTTCCATATCAGTATATCTGATGGATGACTCATTATTCCATCTTCCTATTTGTGTTCATTATGCCATCTCATGTGAGATGCAGTAACATCAGAAGCATATAATCTTTGAAGTCTCAGAGTTAGCGGGAAATAATACATCTGCTTTTAGGGTATTGATTTCTGTTTCATAGAATAGTTTCTAGGCTTAATCCTAGATTGACCATAAAATTTGCACTCTTATAATTTCACATCATCTCCCCAATATAATATACATCCCAATTTGCAATACTCAATTTTTTTAACAGGAAAACTAAGACCCTAATAAGTTTCTTCATAGTAAAAACTATTAATCAATGTATGATCAGGAGGCAATTGTTCATTATACTATCTAAGAATTTTATCAAAACTATGATAAGAAATATACCGATTAGACTTTATGTTCAATATTCGAGCAACTGAAGACAATTGAGTTATTGTCTCATAATTTGACTATAATTCTTGGTCAGCTGAGTGTAGTAAGCAAAAAAATTATATTGCATATGGGTTTGGTTCTTCTTCAAGATTTTCTATAATTTCTTAAAAGGTATAATTGATTGCATTATAAACCATTTTCATGTAAGGATTTTCAGTTGCATCTATATTATTTGTTCTAAATCCAATCCCCCTTCAAACTCATCCACATTTACTGACGAGTTTACTTCATTACCCTTTGAGGTGCTACAAATCAATGGCTCTACATATCGTGTCCACTCAAAATAATTTGGAACAAACCCCTTTTTTAGTAAATGGCCATTCACTTCATCAATAGGAAGGAAACGAATATGTTTGCACTTTTTACATGAACATTTGATCTTTAGGTCATCCTTATATGCTTGAGAATATGCATAATGAATAAAAGCTTCAACTCCCTCAACAAACTCAAGATTAATGAAACCATCACGTGTAATCATCTATACATCCAAGATTTATTAACATTACTCATTTCTACAAAACTGTTAATTTGAAAAAATAATTTCATAGTTAGTATCCTTCATGTCCCTTAAGTTTACAGAACATTTAAACTTTACACAACATCCCTGAAGTATTAATCAATTGAATTAATCACCTACAATTGATTTCAATACTATGTATATGGCATTGTTTACACCTATAAATCAAGAAAGCAAGTTCTCGTTGTAACTCCTAGGCTCATGGATTTTTTCATCGATAAGCCTCATGGGAGTTGCATCATAGGTTTTCAGCCTATCTACAGTTTTAAGGTTTTATTATGCAAAGAGTTGTCATGTCTATTAAACCTATAAATTTCTTGTGATAATACTAAGTTTGAATTAATCACATTGAAGTTAAAGTATTTATGTTTGAATTAATCACTTACAATTGATTTCAATACTATGGTACGTAAAACTGTTAATTTAAAAAAAATAATTTCATAGTTAGTATCCTTCATGTCCCCTAAGTTTACAAAACATTTAAACTTTACACAACATCCCTAAAGTATTAATCAATTGAATTAATCACCTACAATTGATTTCAATACTATGGTATGTGGCATTGGTTACACCTATAAATCAAGAAAGCAAGTTCTCCCTGTGACTCCTAGGCTCGTGGATTTTTTCATCGATAAGCCTCACGGAAGTTGCATCATAGGTTTTCAGCCTATCTACAGTTTTAAGGTTTTATTATGCAAAGAGTTGTCATGTCTATTAAACCTATAAATTTCTTGTGTTAATACTAAGTTTGAATTAATCACATTGAAGTTGAAGTATTTATGTTTGAATTAATCACTTATAATTGATTTCAATACTATGGTACGTAAAATTGTTAATTAAAAAAAATAATTTCATAGTTAGTATCCTTCATGTCTCCTAAGTTTACAGAACATTTAAACTTTAACAACATCCCTAAAGTATTAATCAATTGAATTAATTATCTACAATTGATTTCAATACTATGGTATGTGGCATTGTTTACACCTATAAATCAAGAAACCAAGTTCTCGCTGTGACTCTTAGGCTCGTGGATTTTTTCATCGATAAGCCTCACGGGAGTTGCATCATGGGTTTTCAACCTATCTACAGTTTTAAGGTTTTATTATGCAAAGAGTTGTCATGTCTATTAAACTTATAAATTTCTTGTGTTAATACTAAGTGTGAATTAATCACATTGAAGTTGAAGTATTTATGTTTGAATTAATCACTTACAATTGATTTCAATACTATGGTATGTGACATTGTTTACACCTATGAATGAAGAAAGCAAGTCCTCACTGTGACTCCTAAGCTTGTGGAATTTTTCACCGATAAACCTCATAAGAGCTACATCACGAGTTTTCAGCCTATTTACTATCCTAAGGGTTTATTATGCAAAGAGCTGTCATGTCTATTCAAATCTCATTTTTCTTTAGTAACATGAAGGCAACATGAGTTATTAAAAATAAAATTTAATATTGGCTCACATGATTGGTACGTACCAGGATTAATTATTGCTTTGATTCTCTATCATATTAATTGTTAAATTTCTCATCCAATTTTTAAGACATTAGTTGTACACCTGCTAACATACTGCTTCCTCATTTTTAACCTAACATCATATTAATAAAAATTATTTGTAAAATTTCAAGTCAGTATTAGATCAATATTAATTCTATTTACAATTTTAAAAATTACGAGTTTTAGAAATTTTAGTTTATAAATTCTTCATCTTCTCTCCCACTTTTCTAACATAAAATATGAAACCAACGTCGACATCATAACGTTATTCTCAGCTTTTGTAACAAATTACGCACCTCAAGTCCATTATGGGATCATCTCCTCTCAGATATAAAATTTATAAACATGAGCCTTAGAAATATCTTTGGCCACTGTCATCCCTTGATTCTTATTATAGTGTGTTGAATGCAAAACACACTACTAGTCTTACGCTCAAAACTGCAAGTATACGAGTCATACTTGTAGTTGAAAGTAGATATCGATCCCACGAGGATTGTGCTTAGGCATCACATAATTCAGGTTGTTCTTTGTTTAAGAAATTGTTTCAATCAAAATTTAAAAAATAAGTAAAATAAAGACAAACTAAAAGTAACAGGGAACAACATAACCTAAACCAAAATTGTAAATTAAGACATGGAGAAAATTAAGATTAAACATTAGGACTTGTCATTATCCTTATTTGCTCCTTCTGATTAATTGATTCAGTTTAAGATTGGCCCAAGATTTCCTAAAATTCTAACTACCCTCTCTCAAGGTGTAACTAAATGTCACTAGTTAAATAAATTAGAATTAACTTTGGGATCTCTCGATGTGCCAAGCCTTTCCTAAACATTCAACTAGATATGAAGCTATACTATAAGCAATGTATTGACTATTGATGTAACATCCCCTCTCCTATAGGGAAGGGTATTTTGATAATTAGGATGGGTTCGGGATACTTAATTATATCTCGGCATGCGCATACAGCATATAGCCTCTATAATTACTGATTGGTCGCACATGCACGTAGTATACATGCATTCATGTCATTTTCCGGCATAGGGTTGAAATTGGACTTCTGTG
This sequence comes from Erythroxylum areolatum, assembly GCA_024520975.1. Classification (NCBI taxonomy): domain Eukaryota; kingdom Viridiplantae; phylum Streptophyta; class Magnoliopsida; order Malpighiales; family Erythroxylaceae; genus Erythroxylum; species Erythroxylum areolatum. Next base: position 18,090,191 of record JANIJH010000008.1, read on the forward strand.
TGAAATTAATGGGGTAATTGAGTTTGGAAAATTATTTGGACCGCACCATAAATCGTTTTAC
>JANIJH010000008.1:18125080-18135159 GCA_024520975.1 Erythroxylum areolatum
CGTTGTACAATTAACACAGATTACCAAGCTCACTCTCTCGATTTATTGCAAGGTTTAAGCACAATAAATAACACAAACATGTATATAATTAAATTAATAATCAAAGGTTCACAAATAGTTGAACAACAAACCCTAAAAATTGTTTTAGCCAATTATAATATCCATAACATCCCCATCTGTCAAATAATTCATGATAAATATGCTAGAAGAGAAAGAAATTGAAATAAGATTGTATGGGGTAACTCCTCCTCTTCTTTGCCCAATTTGGAAAATCTAAATGACGGGTTGCTCTTTGCCCAATTGGGAATGAAACCTTGAATCTTCCCTATCCCTAAGTTCTCAATTTGACTTTTAGCTCCAGGAACCAAGTTCCATGACCCTTTAGTGGCTCCCGAGATTTTATGTCTTATAATAAAGTCACGAAAACCTTAAAAAAATACATGAAACTCGTGTGTCTCTTTGACTTCCAGTTCCCATGATTGTGGGAATTATACTTATGTTTCCCACGATCGTGTGTTAACTTAATAAAAACTTTCTCCATAGAATTCCCACGATCATTTTTCCACGGTCGTGGGTTCTTGTTTTCTAGTAGCTCCACTTCTCTTCTCTTCTCTTGGTCAATTCCTACCCTAAACCAATATCGAACACAAAAATGCAACCATGAAGATCAAAGTAAACAAAAACACATAAAACATGTCCTAAAACACAATAATACTAACTTATCGTGCAAGAAATACAAGCCAAATACTTAGAAAAACACATATTAATGCATAACTATCATGGTGTAGCTAAAAATACAAAGACAATCAATCATACACAGAAACCACCAAGCATAGTTCAAGCTTATGATCTAAATTCACCTTTGAAATGCTCAAAGTGTAGGGCCACCTAAATGATGAACTGTATATGTTTTTAGTTTTATTTTGAAATTTGGACATAGAATTTGGTCAATCATACTATAAAAATTCACAACACTCATAATAGATCTCCAAATAAATTATAAGACATCATCTGTTAAAGTTTAAGCATTAGTTGAATCCTCACACATTGTAGTGTATGCCAAGAAGAGAAGAATATGCCTCATTCTATACCTGAAGTAGATGCGACGAGGATGCGATGGCATAAGCGACAGAGGAGGGGGGCTTTGATAGCATTATAGATAATGACATTGGGATGCCAAGGACGGTGAGATGATAAGGACGCATAGTGGGACGACAAGGACGGTGGGATGACAAGGATGGTTAGTGGGATGGTGAGGATAGGCGGTGGGATGGTGATGACAGTAGAGAGAAAAAAATAGGCAAATGCAATGGATGAGGGGGAAAGGGGGCTGTGGTAGTTTTAAACACCAAACGACATCATTTTTGTTTTATTAAAAATGTTAAAATCGAAGCAAACGATGACGTTAACTATAAAATTTACCGACAAAATGATTTCCGTCGGTGAACCAACACGATGTCATTTTTGTTTTATTAAAAACATTGAAACTGAAGCAAACAACGACATTTACCCTAAAATTTACTGACAGAATAATTTCTGTCGCTAAACCCCAAACATATTTATTCCACCAAGCATTTTTGCCTTCTTTACTAATGGTAATTTTCTACCGTCACTATATTCCATTGAAAAATTTGTCAGGCTTATTTCCCTCCATATATACCAACGGATATATTTTTCATTGTGAAGTGAAATTTTTTCTAACAATTTTAACGATGGAACATCATTTTCTGTCAGTAATTTGCTACGACTTTGTTTCCGTCACTAATTGTCCGTTGCTAATTACTAATTTTCTTGTAGTGTGACAACAATGAATCCGATGTGGAATACCTAGAAAAAAATGAAAATATGAATAATAAGCACTTTGAAACTCGAAATAATTTGAGAACAAACTATCCATCAATTACAAAATGTCAAAACCTATTTAATCGTCAATCTAAGAAAAACTAGACCCATATGTTAGTTTATGCCTTACAATCAATTAGTTGATTATAGTTTTACTGACATAATTATTTTAAAACATTCTTTATCTTATGCATATTTGTTTAATTAACTGACGTATAAGATAAAGTCTATGAGATAAATGTAAATTGCAAATGAATTTATAATGAGATTCATATTACATTTATGTGTTATCCTTAAATTGTTCTTAATCATTATTATATTGAGATTGGACATTGATAGAACAAGTGATATTTCTTCTTTATGAAGGAAGTAGTTGATCTCATAGGCTAAAGTATGTAAATACTTAAACAAATGGAGATACTTAAATAAGTGTGTGGGTACTTATTTGAGAATAAGTTTGCTAAATTAACTATATATGATAATTTCATTTGCACATTAATTGTATGTATATGAAAATTCTCATTATGATTAAGATCTCTAATATATCTCTTATAAGTATTATTATATTTTGATACTACTTATGACTTATCCTTCTCAAGGGTATCTCATTTAGTAGTCATTAGTTATAACATGAATTATATAAAGATAGTTAAGTGATTAATATAGGATTCATCTCCTTAAAGTGCTTAGAGTGAATGTTTCATTGTTTCTGATTAATGTTGATTTAAGAAATCCTTGGCTAAGGTGGAACGCTACTTTGAAATAGTTTTCAAAGTCATTAATAAAATCAATTACTAATAGTGAAGAATTAATTTTTTTTAGTAAATCAGTAATGCTTTATACAGATAATAAAAGGTTATATACAGTAACCAGGGATTTCTACATTTGAATCTCTTGGTGAACCGATGGAGAGCCAATAGAACCTACAACATTCCTTATAATCTAAATCCTAGCAGAGAATTAATATAATTGGACTCAAATAGAATAGACATTAACTCTATGCTCTATGTCTAATAATAATATTATGTGATGAAAGTATTAAATTACATGAAAAAAATTATGCGTAGAAAGGTTAGTTAAAACTACTTTGATATTTCCAATATTTAAGAAATTGTGACTTGTTGCTAGACACCAATCTTGATTTATGAATATAAATTATTTAATTAAAGAATTAAAGACAAATTAAAGAGTTTAATTTATCTCTAATTCTAAATATAATTTAGGGTTATAATTTATATCTATTCCCATCATATTTTGAAACCTAATATATCATACATAAAGAACGATTAAAGAGAGCAAAAGATAATTTATTTAAGTTAGGTTTAATTGTAAAATTAGAGAAACTATAGGACTAAATATGATATATTTAATAAATAAGGATGAATATGAAATATTTAGATCTTATTTAGGCATAATTGACATTTAATTAGAATTATAATTTAATTAAAATTAGAAGTACATTTTAGTTATATTACTAAAAGGTCTAAACACTATTATAAATAGGCTTAGACTCTAAAGGAGTTAACACTTCTTGCCCACCATCTTTATACCATTTATAGAGTTCTCTTAATTTGTTCGTATGAGTATTGTTAGCTGCTAGACACGTATATGATTATGGTGATCGGGATGAACTTATTTTAGAAATGGCTTGAGGGAAACATCAACAAAAGGATCAATATATATAATAAGGTACGAATTTATGATTTATGTTTTACTGTGTTCATACATTAATCATTTATAGAACTTAAAGTGATTATTTAAAGAATTGGACCTCGTTTCGATTTCCAAACAATGGTACCAGAGTTGTCTTTAATTTTATGACTTGATTATCTATTTAATTGTTATTGATATTAAAATTTAAAACACAAGCTAGTGTTTCTCCTACAAACCATGTTATGGACTAGTGATTGGTTGTTGACATTGGTGAGGAGATAATGAAAATGGCAACATTAGTATGATGGCAATAATAGGTGGATATTGGTGGTAGCTCCTTAGGTGGTAGTAACTTTAAAGGCAGTAGCAGCAACATTAGAGGTATCAATAACTTGCTTTGGGGGACTATAGTTTCATAAGATGAATAGGAGGAATGTTTAAATAGAGGTTTGCATTATTATAGGATAGGAATAAGGAATGCTTGTTTAAGATTAACATGTGTTTAGTAATAAGATTGTTTAAATCTAAAATTAGAATAAATGTTAACTTATTTACTTTTGGGATTAGTGTAATCCTAAAAGTTGAATAAAATTATTTCAAGTATGGAATAATGTATTGTTAAATTGAATAAATTAAATTTTATACCAAAATTAAAATTTAAAATTAATCTAGTATTAATAAATTTAGTTCTTAATGTTTAATATTAAGAATATGTCAGATGAGGACAAGTTATTAAGCTTTATGTCCAGAATACAACCTTGAGCAAAAATACAGTTATGGTAGCGAAATGTCAAGGATGTTGTGGGTGTTATTGCGTTTGTAGATGCTTTGGTAGATTTCAGGGTGGTAAAGGAGACCAAAGGCTCGTTCTCTTCTCAAAAATAAAAAATAACTCACCAAAAGAAGGGTGAAGGAAAGAAAAAGAAAGACCATGGTGAGTAAAGGGAGAATGATTATAAAGGGTGTCTAAACAAACTGGGCAACCTAAACAAGGTGAGAAATCTTCCAATAAGAAATGTTTTCGTTTCTTATGAAGTGGCTCTCATTATGCTTTTGATTGCCTAAAAAAGGAGACGTTGAATATGTTGAAAGTGATCATTCAGAAGTAGGGCTTAATCCCATTTGCTTACTCAATGCAGTTGGTACTAAAGTGAGTCCCTTTGAACAACTAATGTATATAAAGATATGAGATAATAGAAACGAGATTAAGGCCAAAATGGAAATGGGCACCACTCATTTCTTTTTTATGAAATGAATGGTGAAAAATTTGGGGTTGAAATTGATCAAGACCTTTACAAAGACAAAAACTATTATAGCAAAAGCTAAAGCAGTTATAAGAGTTATATACAATGTTCTATAGCACATGGGGAGTTGATGAGGGAAATGTAAAATGATGGGATACCCCTCAATGATTTTGACTTGATCTTGGGAATTGATTTTCTTAAGGTGGCAAAGGTAGTGTTATACCCACATCTTGGAGGTATTATGCTAATAAATGATCAAAATTCATATTATATAAATTGCTATAAATTTGACAAAGGAACGATAGACAAAACAGTGATGGTAACATATATGTCTAGCATGAGCATGAAGAAATGCCTTAAGATAGGTATGGAGACTTACCTTGTAGCCATGTGGGAAATTGATTAAGACCATATGGTGGAAGTTCCTAATGTTGTTGCAAAAATATTAAGGGAGCTCAAGGATGTAATGCTAAGAGAGTTATCAAAGACTCTTCCTCCTTGTTATAAAATTGATCACAAGATCGAATTAATACTAGGTGTAATTTCCCCTGCTTATCCCTTTACAAAATGCCACCATTGGAGTTGATGGAGTTATAGAAACAACTTGGTGAATTGTTGGAATCAAGATACATGCAACCATACGAGGCCTCATATAGTGCTTTAGAATTTTTCCAAAAGAAGCAAGACAGAGCCTTACGTATATATATAGACTATTGAGATTTGAATAAGGAAACTATGAAAACAAATATCCTGGTCCTTTAATTCAAGACATAATGGAAATAATGTCAAAGACTACATTATTCATTAAGTTAGAGTTACAGAATAGGTATTAGTAAGTGCAAATTATCAAGGGTGACAAATAAAAGACAACTTGTGTAATATGGCATAGATCGTATGAGTTTTTAGTCATACCATTTGGTTTGACAAATGCCCCTACAACATTTTACAATTTGATGAATGATGTGCTACATCCCTTTTTGGATGAGTTTGTGGTGGTCTATTTAGATGACATTATGGTCTATAGTATTAATATAGTAGAGCATTTATAACACCTAAAGACAATGTTTTAGCAGTTGTCACAACAGAAGCTTTTTATGAAGATGGAGAAATATAAGTTTGCCTAATCAAAAGTTAATTTTCTAGGACGCTTAGTGAGTTAGGGCCAAGTGTGGACGGACCATAAAAAGTACAAGAAATAGTTAATTTGCAGGTTTTAAAAATGGTGGAAGAACTTTAGGACTTCCTTGGTTATGTGAACTATTATCTTAAATTTATTATTATATACTCAAAGAAGAAGCACCCTTGATGGATCTATTAAAGATGAAATAATAGTGGTACTAGTCAGAGACATGCTAAGAAGCTTTTTAGAGGATAAAAGATGCCATTTCAATTGAATATATGCTAAAGTTTCCCAATTTTGATCTCCCTTTTAAGGTGAATATGAATGCTTTAGACAAAGTTATTTGTAGAGTCTTACTATAAGAAGGCCATCTTGTTACTTTCAAAATTTGTAAGATCATTGATATAGAGCAACAATACTTAACCTATGAAAAGGAGACGTTAACAGTAATGCACTATCTTAAAGTTGGGCTAGTTTACTTATTGGGAATTAGATTTGTTGTCTACACAGATAATGTAGCTAATATCCTTTTCAGGATCCAAAAGAAATTACTGTAAAGTAAGCCTAATGGTTAGAGTTTTTTTTATCGAGTATGACTTTACGTGGGAGTATAAATTGAGGAGGCATAATAATGTGATAGATGCATTAAGTCAAAAAGAAACTGTTGTGGCCTTATATGCTAACACTTGAGTGTAATTAGAATATTAAAGAAAATCAAACTAGCAACTCCTCTTTATAACACATATAGTCGAATTGTGCAGTAAGTAAAGGATGGAGTTGTGTAACGATTTTAGCTTGATGATGATGGGCTGTTAATGACAAAGAATAACTGATCGTATATGCCAAGTTTTGGAGCCTTTATAAAATAATTGATTAAGGAGTCACATGACTAACAGTAGGGTGGTTACCCTGGTATTTAACAAATGTTCTCACTCCTTTCCCATTCTTACTATTGGACAACGATAGACAACAACCTAAAGGTATATGTTAAAATTTACCTTGTTTGTTAATTGGATAAACCTAAAAGAAACCAGGCATGACTGTTGTAACGCTTACACATTATTAAAAAGTCATAGATGTCAATTTTGATGGACTTTATTGGTAAGTTTCCAGAAGTGGATGACATAAATTCAATCATGGTAGTGCCTAATAGGTTCTCCAAGTACGCAGTCTTTATGTAAACTCTAGCTTTGTGCCTCTTAGATGTTGTTATAGAGCTTGTCTACAAAAATATGGTGAAGCATTTTGAAGTCCTAATGGATATTGTAAGCGATTAAGACACCCGATTTATTAGCCAATTTTCAATATCTCTCTTCAACATTATAGGGTGTGAATTTACATTTTCTATTATAAATCACCCATAAGTAGATGGCTAAACAAACATGATCAATGACTTGTTGTAGGAATTCTTATGACATTATATAAGTGTAAGTCAATGAAATTAATTAATTTTACTTGATACTGCACAGTTTTGTTATAACTTGTATAGATCCTCGACTATAAAGAAGAGTTCATTAGTTGTACTAAGAAATTAATCCCTTGCCCCTCTTGAGATAGCACAACAAATTTTAAGAGAAAAATGCCCATTTGCCCATCAGTTTTACAAGGGAAAACATAACTTATTAGATAAAGCAAGAGATAGTCTCCATAAAGCTTCCAAATGAATGAATAGGTATGCAAATTAATGAACTAGGCCTCTTAAATTTGAAATTAAGGATAAGGTAATTCTTAAACTTACTCAAAAGATTTGAAAAAAAAAAAAGTAAGTAGGTGCACCAAAGGTTAGTGTCAAAGTATGATAGGCCACTTAAGATCCTAGAAAAGGTTGAAAATGTGGCATATTCACTTAAGTTATCCAAATGGTTAAAGGTACATCCAACTTTTCATGTTAGTTTTTTAAAATCATGTCATAAGGATGCAATAGATCCAATGATAAGTTAAGATAAAAGGGCTCTATTGGTTGTAAGGAACCAGTTCAACCACCAAATTGAGAAGATTTTGGATCATCAAATAATAAGGAAACATAAGAAGAATCGAAGAACATAATTCTTGATTCAGTTAAAGAACAGACTCATTTAGGAAGCTACTTGAGAGAAAGATACTACCATATGACAGTTTGAAGATAATGTAAAGGACTATTTTTTAGTTATTCTAAAGAGGGCATTGAGTTCATATGATAGGGGTGGTTTTTTAACCCTTAACATTGAAAGACCATTTTTCTAGTTATTGGTGAGCCTTGGACAATGTCTGGCATAGATTAGGCATAAGGAAGGCATGCTAAAAGAGCCAAGGTGACTGAACTAATTGGGATCAAGCATGGTTTGAGATTCAGTTAGCTTTGATGGAATGTGGGGTATTAATCAACTTGGCTTAGGCAAGTTGGCCTTGCCTTGGATTTCTTTCGAAGGAATAAGGACTTGCCTTACTTAAATGATGAACTATGGATGAACAGATCAAACTATAGGTATGCATCAGATGGACCATATACGGATTGGGTCAGAACTTAGCTAACTTTCACCTTTAGATGAAGATCATTGGTGATATAGCAAAGATAGTGGGGTAAATCATCAAATAAGTGGAAGGACATGGTCATAACCTAATAATATGTCTTACCTTCATTAATCACATGTATCTTTTACTTAGAAGTGAGTTAGCAGTAAGTTATGTAAACTACCCACTAAAGTAGTGCCTAAAGAGGTTGGGGATGTCAACCACCAACTAAGATAGTTGTTTAGTGGCTTTATACCCATATTCTTGTATGCTTGATGAACAAGTCTACAAAAGCATATAAATAACCATTTGAGCAAAGTCTTCATACATTAAAAGAGTTAGAGCTTTTTGTACCATTTATATCTACTGTACCTAAAGTGGTTAGGGATGTCAACCACCAACTAAGATAATTGCTTAGTGGATTTATGCCCATATTCTTGTATGCTTGCCAAACAAGTCTGTAAAAGCCTATAAATAGCCTATTTAAGCAAAGGCTTCATACATTAAAAGATTTGTGCAACTTTCTCTTCCTGTTGTTGTCCTATTTTCTTTTTTTTGGCTTAGTGAATCACATTAGTTTGTTTTATATAGAAGACATACGCATGTTTTTAGCTAATTATATCTTTACTCATATTTTAGCATTATGATTCTTTGTGTCCTAACACTTTTATAACATAGAGTCCACATTCAATTTGTTTAGGTATATACTTAAATCAAGCTTGCATGCAATTTTTCATAATGGTTTATGTTGGAAGATAGACCTAGTAGGCTTGGTGTTGTCTTTATAGGGGATACATAAGTGGAAAATAAGTTCTTTTTTCCTATACCTTGAAGATGGTGGCTAATGGCACTATAGATCTATATGAGGGTGACATAAAACCCTACTTTGGTAAGAGCTACAAAAGGTAATAGGTGTTAGTAGAGCAATGTTTTGTATTGCTTGACAATTGTCTCTTCTACCTCTTAGAGATGTGATGATTACCAAGAATGTATTATTGCTAGTTACATTTTCAAATAAGCAGCTTGTAGTTTTGAAATAAGTTCTTTCTTCCTAAGTCTAGTGTCTTTTAACTGGATTTCTTATGGTTGTAGATATGGATCTCCTCTGCTTGATTAGAAAGATCTAAACAAAGTGGCTCCAATGCTACAAATTCTTTAACTAAAGGAAAGAAAAGGAAGAGGGATACTCCTATTTACTGAGAAATCATCCCCTAAAGGAGGGATACAAAGGGTTGTAGAGCCTCAGGATTGCTTGACAGTTTCAAATCTTATAGAAAATTGTTGAGGATGTATTCTGCCCCCACCATTTCAGGATACATCTTAGTACCAATAATGTTGGTTCCTAGGTCTGTCAACATATTGTCCTCCCTAATGATATAAAATATTTGAATAAGGCTCATAAGAGTGTCAAGATCCTTGTTATTCATAACATGGATTGTGTGAGTAACTACTTACTTCATACTACAATAAAAGGGTGATATTAGAGTTAGAGAGGTCACTCTAGATATAGGGACAACTCTTTAAAAAAAATGAGAAGTTGAACTAAACTTATATAACTTTGCGAAAGACTAAAGAGAGAAATTATAGAGATGAGATGGGAGCATGAGACCCTCCAGTTTAACCATAGAAGGTTACATTGTAACACCCCACTCTCGTAAGACCCGAACCCGATATCGTTGGTGATATCCGAGTCCGTGCCCCGCGAGAGTGGCGTACTACATCAGTCGATT
>JANIJH010000008.1:18203786-18213855 GCA_024520975.1 Erythroxylum areolatum
CTCTCCTCAGCCCGTCCGCATGTGAGAGAGTCCCATGCAGACGTGAACTCGTAAACCTAGCACATGCACTATATAAGTTATTATTCTATCCTGACGAAGGTACGCAATCATAACCTAGTTTTCTCTGTATTCAGCAGTCTCACCTTCACAAAAAGACTGACTTGAGCGTCGGAGGGGCTAATCGGGACACGACTTCCAACGTGACTTCTTTGTTTTGCAGGGATCTCACCGTCGGAATCACAAAAAACAGCAGTCAACTCATGGACTCAAACGACAACGCACAATTCCGCCAGAATCCGGCTGAACCAGAACCCTTTCAAAATATCTAAAGGCAACTGAAAAAAAGTCGACAAGCCTCTGTCCCTAACTAATGCTGTTAGTGGAAAAATCTTGTCCCTTCTCCAACGACAAACTGTCACCAACAAGACTATGATGGAACAGCAATCACATCAAATACGTGGGTAAAATTGAACTTGAAGAGCCATTGTATAATTTTCCATCTATATATGTTAAAGACAAAAGAAGACATCAAAAAATGACTATAAACGGAGGCATATCTAAGAAAGAAGATCAAACTTTTCTAAGCTTCCTTCTTTGAAGCCCTCGGGGAACTCTTGCCTATTATTTGGTGCATTTAACGCACACCAAGCTAGTCTTTATACTGTCAATGGGTTCGTCAAAGATTAACTGTGACGACCTGACACCCGCTGGAAGGATTTGCCTTCATCCTGAGATGGACTTTATAATCCACTGTGCATTGGGTGTTAAAAACCCCATAGACGTAGACTCCATAAAGGCCTTCGTTAGAAACTCTCTCATGGTGGAGCACCCTAGATTCTGCAGCCTACTGGTTCGCGACAAAAAAGGAGTTGAGCACTGGAAAAGAACCGAGATTGACATTGACAAACACATCATTATCGTAGATCCCACCACCAAAGACGCCGTCGAGGACGACGACAACAACCACGTTGATTCCTCAGATAACAATGACGATGTAGAGAGAATAGTGAATGACTATTTAGCAGATTTATCGGTAACTACTCCACTCAGTGAAGACAAGCCCTTGTGGGAATTGCATCTGCTGCTGAAGCAGAACTGCATCGTTTACAGGATCCATCACGCTCTTGGAGACGGTATTTCGCTGATGTCATTGTTCCAGGCTGACTGCCGGAAGGCAGATGATCCCAAGGCGGTGCCTACGGTGGTTAGTGGTGGGCGGAGGGATTCGACCTGTTCGGGTTTGAGGGGGAATAGCAATGGTTGGATAAGAGTTTTGTTGGGTTCCTTGAATATGGTCTTGTTTAGTTTTGTGTTCTGTCTGGAGTTTGTTATGAGGGGTTTTTGGCTTCGCGATCGGAAAACAGTGATAACCGGCGGTCCTGGGGTGGAGCTGTGGCCGAGAAAGTTGGCAACTGCTAAATTTCGGATGGAAGACATAAAAGTGGTGAAAGAGGCAATTGCTAATGCGGTAAGCACATTAAGTAGTTTTGATATTTTGGAACAATTTTTAGTAAATATCAGTGGTTAATTTTTTATAAATAACGACTATAAATTTTAATAAAATAATTTTTATAATTAAGTTCATAATTAAATTATAAAATGTTGAAAGAGTGATCTTATAATTTTAAAAACTATTTAAAATACTTGCTTACAGATATAATTAATTTTAAGAAATTTTTAAGATTATTTATTATTTTTAATTATTGGTAATTAACATGTCTAACATTTGTTATATAAATAAGATGAAGTGGTTAAAGCTAAGTAAACAATCTTTTTACAACGGAAGCATATTTCAAAATAATTAAAAATATATTATTTTGAATTGTTTAATTATAAAATTTTAAAGTATATATTTTAAATTTATTTTAATAATTTTTATTATTAAAAATTATTAATTAATATGTCTTTTTTAAAGTTAAATATTAGAACAAGTAGCTAATTTTAATTTAATTTTAAATTATTGAACTATTCAATTTTTATTGGATAATAATGTTTCTAAGGGTCTAATATTATATGAATATTTTAAATATTAAATTTTTTATTTTACAGATTTGGCAAGTAGTATACTAATAGTCTAATACTAGTTAAAATTAATAATTATATATAAAAAAGGACTGTCTCCTGACGTGCAGACCATTAATGACGTTCTCTTCGGAGTGATTTCTTCCGGGTTATCAAGGTACTTGGATCATCGATATCCCAATGGTAAATACTTACCAGATGCTCTTTGAAGCTACTTGACTCATACTCTCGTAGTATTTATAATCCTGAGATCTGAGTATTCAATCCGTAACTTTCAGCTCTGTCAGATGGACTTCGACTGACTGGGTTGGAAATGGTAAATTTAAGAGAAAAACCAGGTTTGCAGGTTTGTGCTGAAACTTTTAATTTCTTTTGTCTGTCGCTTTGGTGCGAATGTTCATCCGATGTTTTGACGGAACTGAACTGACTACTTGGGTTTTAACAGGATATGTCTGAATTGATGGAAAACAATTCAAGATCAAGGTGGGGGAACAAGTTTGGAGCTCTTCTCCTGCCTGTTTATTACCAGAAAGGTGGTGTTGATGATCATCTTGAGTACGTGAGGAGAGCGAAGAAAATGATAGACAGGAAAAAAAGAACTTTCGAGGCTCGCTTCTCATATTCTATTTCGTGCTTAGTCTTGTCTTGGTTAGGATTAAAGGTGGAATCTTTCTTTTTTTTTTACAGAAAGCTGAAAATTTGGTATTATTTCTATAGAAAGTAATGTGGTCTTGTTTCTTGCAGGCGGCTTATCGTCGTACTTACCGTTTAATCTGTAATACCTCGTTTACTGTCTCCAATGTGGTTGGACCAAAAGAGATCATTATAGGAGACAACCCTGTTACATTCTTAAGAGTCAATGTATCTTCCATGCCCCAGGTAAAGGCTCTGAAGTCCCGACTTTTTGGTTGCTGGCAAATATAAATGTATGTGTTAAAAGTTCATTTTGTTGGTGGTTGGAATAGGCACTCGTAATGCACATGGTGAGCTATGAAGGAAGAGCTGATATGCAGATTTTGGTGGCTAAAGACATTATACCTGATCCTGAATTTCTTGCCAGATGCTTTGAAGGTGCCTTACTTGATATGAAGGAAGCAGCTACTCGCTCTGCATTGTTTAATCCAATCGCTGATTCCTCTTCAAATAAATAGAGACTTCAATCATTTTTCTTTTTATGAATGCATTGCATTGATTGATATTGTAAGACTTCAATAAGTCAATGTTATTGCAGAACAATGTAATATCAGAAATTGTTTGTTTTAAAGATCAAACTACCATCAGTCCACCTGATTCTAAGAATTTGATCTCCCACTTCTGCTCTTTCACAGTATATTATGTGGAATTTTGCTTTCGTTTTATTATGATAATTAAGCGTTTAAATTTTTAGAAATTTGAAAAATCAGCATAAAAAATTATCATCAATAATATTTTATTGATATCATTAACATAACAATATAAAGGTTGATATTTAAATTGTCAATAGAGTTTTTGAAATTTTACGTATTGAAAATACAATTATGAATTGCATTTTAAGTTATTTTTAAGCATTATTTAAAACTAAATATTGTTGAGATGTTAATTGTAAATAGAAATCTGACGTTGGAAAGATATAAATTACTAAGGGACATATAAGTAGAAAAGATCCATAAACCTAATGTCTTAAAATTTTGAGTTGAAATGTGATGTCAAGACCTATTAGTATGTTCCCTCACTAGGCCCATGAGAATAGTCCCTCACTAGGCCCATGATGAATATCTCCCATGCAAGTGAACTCCCTATAACCAACAAATATATCTCCCTTTTAAATTAGAATAACACTTGTAATAAGCTTTTCTATTTTGAACCTCTTTAAAATTTTATTAATATATACTTTCTGAGACAACTATAATATTTATTGTGATTTGTTACGGAATATTTCAATTTCTATCATATAAGATGTCTCACTCATATCTTTTATTTTGAAATTTTTAAAGAAACTTCATGATCTTGTATAATAATCCAAGATCATTATTAGCAAACAAGATATTATTAATATACAGGACTAGAAATATAAAATTGTTCTCACTAATCTTCATAGATATACACCAATCAATGACAATTACTTTAAATCCAAAAGAAATAATGATATCATTATATTTGATATATCATTATAGCCTATATAAAGGCTTGTTTAAGTCTATATATTGACTTCTTAAGTTTACATATTATGTTTTACTTTCCTTTAACTAGAAAATCCTTATATTAATTCATATAGATTTCTTTATTTAAATTCTCATTTAAAAATAATGTTTTCACATCTATTTGTTCTTCTTTGGAATTTCTCCAATTTCAGTTTTTTTTAAGTAGACTAATTGAATCAAGGATATTTATATGTCATCTTAATTATAACTTTTTAAATGAATTAATTAAGATGACAACTTTCCTTGAAATGAGATGCTTGGATCATTCAATATTGGCAAAAATGTGAATTACCATGGATAAAAGTTGTCATTGGGATTTGTTCTACCTCCTCTTTTTCTCAGTTGTACCATTTCTACCTGACGGTACCAATTAATACCTATTGCATCGTCCAAAAAATGGTATGGTATGTACTAATTTCTTATTGTTAATTGGTACCACTTGGTACCAGTCAATACTGAAATATCGACGATTTTTCAAGGTTGAAATGTAAATTTAAAATTTTTTGGACTAAAGTATAAATTAAAATAAAAGGCCCCAAACATTTTAACCTACCTATAACACCTAGCTGCCTCTATTATACTTCTACTTTAATCACCCACCCAAGTTACCTATTGTGTCGCCTCACCTTGTTTCACCTACAACTTACTTGCACACTGCAGTCACCTAACTTGCCTCGCCTTGCTTGTGCAGTCACCTCACAGTCCCACCTCCACCACTATCACCTATTCAAGCCTCAAAGTTGCAATTGTAAGATGCAAATAAGCCATTATGATTCATCCTTAAACAATTGAAAATTTAAATTGTGTGTAGTGTAGTGTGCTGACTGTTGATATGTATTATATTGTGTTGTGTTGCTTATAAGAAGTTACTAACTTTAATATGTGTCTTCATTTATTTTTACAGATAAATGGAGAAAAATTCAAGTACATCTAATAATTCAGTTATTTCAGGTATATGAGGATTCAATGATCCAGCTTAGGCTCATGCTATATTGATTCATAGAATGAAAAACTATACTATTTGTTTATATTATAATAAGCATTTGAAATGTGAGGGAATCACCATATTAAAGAAGCATTTGAAATGTGAGGGAATCACCATATTAAAGAAGCATTTAGTTAGGATCAAAGATGATGTGGAGCCTTATAAGAAAGTGAGTCATAATGTTAAATGGCAAATGAAGACTTTGTTTGAAGAGTATCAGCATGAGAAAGATGAAAGGAAAAGATTGAACTACAAAATTAGTAGTGGAAGTTTTTTTTGTTAGTGCTCAGGATAATAGTGGAGATGTTTAAGGTGATAGTATTCCTACCCAACAAGAAGGAAATATTGCACCTGATGTTAGAAAAAGAAGAAGACAAATGTATAATTTTTTTGCATCACGAACAACTTCTGAAGCTCAGCCTTCAATTCGTAATGACTTACAATTTAGCAAAGCGGTTTATAATGTGGACATGACAATGGCTAAATGTTAGTATAATTCAAGTATAACATTTAATGCTACCTAATCTTATTATTACAACTTATAATGGATGTTATTACCTCATGCAATCTAGGATACAAAACTCTTTCAATTAATGACTACAAAGGTAAACTTCCAAACAAGTCTGTTTATGAAATAAAAAGTTATTGGATGAAAGAAGAATGACTTGAGTTACTTATGGGTGTTCAATCATGTGTGACGGTTGGACGAATAAAAGACATGAGCCTATTATTAATTTTTTAGTTTATTCTATAAAAGGGACAATGTTTTTGAAGTCTATAATGCATCTGGCCTTGTTAGGAATGTTGATACTCTATTTCAAATATTTTTTGAAATTGTGAATAAAGTTGGGCTAAAAAATATTTTTCAGTTCATTACCGACAATGGTTTCGCTTATAAAGTTGCTAGAAGAAGATTGCAAAGCAAGTATAATTCTTTTTATTGGACTCCCTGTTGTGTCCAAATAAGTTCTAAAAATACCCAGGCTATTCTACGCACAAGTATATGAGGTAGTTGTAAAGATTACCCAAGGTTGTCTCTCACGGAGGTGAAATTGCTCCACTTAAAATATCTTTGAACAAAAGCAAAAATAAAAACAGATGCAATTCTAAGCAT
The DNA here is from genome assembly GCA_024520975.1 of Erythroxylum areolatum. Lineage (NCBI taxonomy): Eukaryota > Viridiplantae > Streptophyta > Magnoliopsida > Malpighiales > Erythroxylaceae > Erythroxylum > Erythroxylum areolatum. The sequence continues at coordinate 18,210,088 of JANIJH010000008.1, forward strand.
TCTATCCCGATTTGTTAAGTGAAGAATTTAAAGAAAATCACAAAATAGAGTGAAAAGTATATGGAATCAACTGAAAACAAGGACGAATAGATTAATCAAAATGGAAGATTCTTGATAATTAATTTCACCAATTTAATCTCCTATGCATGATAAAGGGAAATTTATTGGAAAGTTGTCTTACTAAAATTAACAGTTGGGTTCTAAATTGACTCGAATAATGAACTAATCTAACTCTTGTATTCAACAAGTTATAATCTGAATTAATTATGAAAATTTGACTACTAATTACCACTTAGGTTAATATATTTCTAGTTCTTAACCTAAGCATTCATAGTTTATCCTTCCATATTTAACTTCCTTTTTTGATCCTTCGTTTGATACTAAAATGATGCAACGTTTGGTCATGTCATTACATCCATTCAGCTTAGAAACCACAACAAGTAATAAGACAACAAAACTATAACTCATTCGTGCATAGTTGATTAAAATAGCTACATTAATCCTCAAGAAAAAGATTCAGCCATCATAGCACAAATACTGTTTATCATTCTCAAATACTTAAAACCCATCTTATCAGTCTAAAAAAGTATTCAAGCAACAAACCAAGTGTTGGCCCCCAATTTTTTTTTTTCTTGAGGATCAAGTATGATTTGAATAAATTATGAGGTCCTTAAGGGATTATTTTGTGGGGTTAATTATTATGTTAATGTTGGTAAGATTTTATGACATAGATTAATTGAATTGAAGTATTAATGTTATAAGAATGTATGAAGGGCATTGTTGGAAGTTCACTTAAGGGTATAAGACATAAGGCTTAAAGGAAGGGGCAAAATGGACATTGCACACTCATTAAGGCTATTAAAAGAAGAAGAAGTTATTGTCTTGTATTTTTAAGAAGAAGAAATCGTGGGTGAAGAGAAGAAGAGAAGAAAATAAGAGAAAAGCTAGGGTTTGGAGATTCTTGAAGAGTTTGGAGAATTTGGAGCTTCAACAAGTAAGTATAAGCATTTTTCTTCTTGATTAGATGAATTTAACATGTTTTTGATGTTAGTTAAGAGATGAATATATGTAGGAAGTTGTTGAGAATGGGTAAATGCATATGTTTAGTTTTTAAGTTTAATGATCAAAGATAGATTTAGATGTATTTTGTCAAATGATATTGGGTTGAAATAAAGTTAGAAATGAAGTATAAGTGATGGTTTAGTGTTTATATGGGTTATATGTGAAATATGGGTAGTAAAAGGTTGGAAAATGTAGCAAAAAAATGTTCCCAGAGTATGTTTCTGTAAAAGTTTACCGCGGCGAACTTTCCAGCGCGAACTTTCCAGAACAAAATATGCTTTAGTATTTTGGGTATAACTTTTTGTGTAGTTATCCAAATGGAGTGATTTTTAATTTGGTATAAACTAGAGACATAGGGCTACAAATTGTATGAAGGAATTGAGTTTAAATTCAGCTTATAAGGATATCAATTTTTGGAACGAATTTGAGCATAGAATATTGTCTTAGTATAAGAGTAGTCTGAAAATGTTTGGAATATAACTTTCAGATTACTGAACCAAATTAAATGATTTTGATGTCATTGAAAACTTAAGATAATTAAGAACATTTTTCTAGAAGGAAGTATAATCAAATTTCTTCATTTCCCTGATCATAAATTGGAATTCTTATTGAATGGAGTTTTGGCTATTGTTAAAGGAAATCAAGGAAGGCAAGAGGAGCAAAGGATGAGGCATCTTTGAGCAAGTTATAAGCAAGGATATAAGGTGGGTTTCATGTTTATAATAGAGTTAATGAGCCATGACTATGTTTTCAAAAGCAATAGAATTAAATGATTTCATTTTGTTTTATAAATGTTGCATTATTGTTACTTGAATGATTTGAGAAATGTTCATATGTTTGGTATATGAATTTTGTGAATAAATTATGACATGGAAATGCATTTGAAACATTTCATGCTCATGAAAAACAAGTTTTCGAAAAGTACCTTTTTGGGCAATATGTTTTGCAAGACATGAAATACATGTTATGTGAGTTTGTGGTGGTCCCCTAAATTAAGTCAAGTGCACTTCGACTAAAGGCTTCTCCCGCCCGCCCGCTAGTGACATGAAGCTTCTTCATGGACTCCAATAAGTTTACGACTACGTAAAACCATTATGTGGGATTGCGTTAGTACATTCTGTTCACGGCTACACAGGACCCTTATAAGAAATGTGTAGTACGTTCTATTTTGGATCCACAAAAACCATTCTGATTTGCTTATGTACTCATGATATGTTTGACAAGATGGATGCATACATGATTTGTACTATTATGAATTGTTTGACAAATTGAGAATTTCATGAAATAAGTGATTTATGATTTTTAAATGGTGAATTACTATGTTTATGAAAAGATTCAATGAAAATGAGTTTTATAAAAGGGTTTTTGCTTGTTTCTCGATTATAAACTTATTACCCACGAGCTTTTAAGTTCACCCCCCTTCCGTCCCATCTTCAGGTGAAGAAAATGAGATCAAGTGATCAAGAGTCAAGGCAGCGCTTCGAGTCTTGATGTTTTGTATTTTTAAGCTAGATTTTGTAAATACAAGGATTAGTCACATCTCAAGGATTATTAGTTCATGTAACTTTTTTATTTTTGAGATTTTGGATTATTGTTGTATTGTGGCTTGGAATGCCATTAGAGCTTGCAAAATTCTATTCTTTTGATGTTAATGAATTATGAATTATGTATGGATGATGTTGAGTGGGAATATGAATTTGCATATGGATGAGATTGAATTGAAATGAGGTATACTCGAGGAAGTTACCGATGTGAGATGATTATTTTGTTTATGGAAAAAAGAAAGGTAGGAAATTATGAAGAATGAGAATTCATTGTAAGAAATGAATTAAACGAGTGGAGATTAGAGAGTATACCGAAACAACATTGGTAGTTGAATTGTCACGAAATGATGTTACCTTAGAGGGAGTGAATTCAGGACAACTAAGAGTGAAAGTAAGGTTTGGATAGATGGAGAAGCCTAGGGAAGGCTCTTGAGTGAACCTTCCCGAAAGGTGTTACTATGGTTAATTTTGCATTTTCGCAATCCCGAGAGGAGCGGGAGGGAAAATATTGGACCTTCGTCGAGGCGAAGGCAAGAGTTCGCCACAGCGAACTTTTCCCAACAGGTTTCCATGGAAGTGCTCGTTCGTTTGGCGAAACATGAAGTTTGCCGCGGCGAACTTCTGGACCCAAGACCCGATATTTATGGTTTCATGACTTAAGAGTTAGACTCCAAAACCAAGGCTCACAAGTTATGGTATCGAAGCATGAAGATGAATCAATAATAGTTCTGGTGTTTTTAATTGGAAACAACTCAGGTCTTATGATTTTTCGCAAGAGTTGGACTTCGGAAACGAGGTCCAGCACCAATTAAATAACCAGATGAACTATGAAAAGAAAACAAGTAACAATCAGTTAAGCTATAAAAGTAACAAGTTCAGTAAATAACAAGAAACACTACAACAAATGAATAATAGAGTAAGCAAACAGGGATCGAGTGAGCTTGTTCTCACCAGTGGTCAAAGGCTTGTTTCTGCTTCCAACTCTCTGCCATGTTTCTCTCTTCTTCACTGACTCTCTATGTTCTCTTCTCTTCTTCCCTTCTTTCTCTCTATTTCCTCTCTCCCAAATGTGCCTCTAGTGTGTTTAATGAAGAATGTAGTGAATGGAATCCATCCTCCCCTCTTCGCCGCCACCCCTCTCCTTCTATTTGTAGTATGCTCC
>JANIJH010000008.1:18213955-18229801 GCA_024520975.1 Erythroxylum areolatum
TGAACATTTTCCAGATCAACCACCCATTTTGTTTCACAATCTTTCCTTAACACAACTCATACCAAGATCACCTTTTCAACTTCATTTGTGCTTTCATTTTACTTCTAACTTTCTCCTTAATTCTTCCCATTTCAAAATCTCTTATCCACCAAAAACACCAAAGCAAAACATGAATTTATCCATATTCCTCATCCACTACTTTACTCTTGTCTATCATTTCTAACTCAAAAATTTTCATTCATTTGTTCTTTACTTATGACTAATCACCAAAATTTCTCATTTAGTAGTTCTAATCTTCTAAGAAAAGTTTAGGGTCCAACAAAAAAGCTATAAAATTTCCTGAAGAGGTAGAAATAAATGCGCTAGGAATATATTGGTCTAAGAATCACTTCGTTTGGAGGTCAAATAACACAGTTATGATCGAAAGAATCAAACAAGACTTTGTCCTCAATCATATTGAACATATTTCGGTATAATTGGAATAACTTTCTCTATAGGTATCAGGTCAAGGTCATTCTTTGATGGTTTGAAAGAGGACTTATAGATATACAACTTTCATGAGACCTTGAAGATAGATTCTATCATATAAAGGGTCAAACTTGGACCAGAATATGTAAGATGAACAATACCCAGAAGAAGTTTATGAATAGTGCATAGAAGCTGTCTAACAATTAACATAACTTTCTCTAGAGATATCAGATTAAGGTTTTTCTTTGATGGTTTGAAAGAGGACTTCAAGATCTACAACTTTTATGAAGACCTTGAAGATAGATTCTGTCATCTAAAGGGTCAAACTTGGACTAGAAAATGTAAGATGAATAGCACCTAGAAGAAGTTTATGAACAGTGCATAGAAGATGTTTAACAGTTAGCATAGCTTTCTCTAAAGATATCAGATGAAGGTTATTATTAGATGGTTTGAAAGAAGACTTCAAGATCTATAACTTTCATGAAGACCTTGAAGATAGATTTTGTCATCTAGAGGCTCAAACTTGGACCAGAAGATGTAAGACGAACAGTACTTAGAAGAAGCTTCAGTCAACATAAGAAGAAGTAGAAAGTCAACCTAAGAAGAAGCAGAAGGTCAACTTAAGAAGATACAGAAGGTCAACATAAGAAAAGCGGAAAGTCAATATAAGAAAAAGCAAAAAGTCAACCTAAGAAGAAGCAGAAAGTCAACCTAAGAAAAAACAGAAAGTCAACATAAGAAGAAGCAGAAGGTCAACATAAGAAGAAGCAAAAAGTCAACCTAAGAAGATACCTCAGTCTACAGTGCATAAGAAGATGTTACTTCTACTGGGTCTTCCTCACATCCTTAAACATTCTAAATCACTAACTACACTCTCCAAAGCACCTCCACTTATAAAGATCATAATTTTCGACTTAGGTGTCCAAAAATTACATACTATATACTATTAGAAAGCTAGAAAGATAAGCTACAACTTTCTAGAGACAACTTAGTATAATTTAGCCTATATCAATACAGTTTTTCTTCTGAAGTCAGAATATGAAATTTACCCCTATGGAAGACTTAAGAATTTGCATTGTGCAAACTTGGAATGTCCTGAGCATAACCATTTAGCTACCGAATTGACTTCATTAATCTCTCAAATCTCAACTCAATAGAGTTTTCAATTGAAAATCCCATGAAGCACAATCACTAAAATTGGTTCTAGAATACTTAAACACATGCATTTTCTAACTTTATGAACTAAAACCCTTCCAAAAATCCAAAAGATTCAAAATGATCTTACCTTGATTCTTTACTAAATAAAGAGTTTCTTCGCTCTAATGGAAGCTCTCTTCTTCCTCAACCTTTTTTTTTCCTTTTGAACAACCTCAAAATCTCTCTTGAAGGCTAATAAAATTGAAACCCTAGCTTATTTTCTCTTTTTTTTCTCCTTCTCTTCTTCTCTTCGTATTTCTCTCTCTTCTTCATAACACTCTCCCTTTTTCTCTTCAATTCACGTTTTCCCCCTTCTTGAAAAGCAAGACTACATTTCTTTCTTTCATTTCTACCCTTAATGAGCCCAAAAAGCCCCTTTTAACCTTCCTTACAGGTTTATGTTCTTTTACCTTAAGTGTCTTGCCAAAAACACCCCTTGAACATTCTTATAACCTTTACACTTTAACTCAATCAACCTATATCATATAATCTTTCTAACATCAACATAATAATTAATTTCTACAAAATTTCATAAAGACCTTATAATTAATGTAAATCATACTTATTTTGAGGGCCAACATTTCTCAATATACTCACATTTACAAACAATTATACCCGGAATGTCAATAAATGTGTGTACAATCATTTTTATGTGCAACAATTCAATATTCATGTGCATGAGCATATCATATAATGCATGAGCATGAAACACATTTCTAATCTCTCAGTGAATCTCTCTCATTTACAATTTTAGCCTTAACATGGGTAACGGGATGTTACACGGCTTCTTCTCTACTTCTCTCTTCCTTCTTCTCTTTCTTAATCTCTCAACAATTCTTTCTAGGGTTTTTCTCTAAAGTGGTTGATGCAAAAGCTCCTTCATCTTCTTTGTCTTATTCTTTATATAACTTTTGTGTTCTATGGAACCCTATGGTTTTTCGTAGTCCAAAAGGTCCAAAAACTCTCTCAAAACTTGACGTTTTTGAATGTATACATGTCTGCCCAATGCAGGCCACAATCATGGGCTATATTTGAACCTTCTATCAAGATTGGGCAATCAGGCCACAATCATGTGCCATATCCTGGGCTTCTGTCACGATCATAGGTTGACTCCAATGCTTCTATCATGATCGTGGCTTGTTGTGCCACGATAGTGGGCTGTTGTTTTGGCCCGAGTGTCTCCGAAACTTCTCCGCTTTTTTTATGTTAACCCTGAAACACTAACAAACACGTTAAGGTACCTCAAAAACATAATAATTAAGCTCAAATACTTGTACTAACCCATAAAAACACTTAAACACAATTAATTAACAAACTATCACAATTCTAACCTAAACACATACTAAATGATTAAGTTAACAATTAAATACATATCAAACTAAGCCTTAAAATATGATGCAATTCGTACTTATCAACATCCTCACACTTAAACATTTGTTTGTCCTCAAGCAAACAAAACAAAAAAAATTCACATAGCACACAATGTTGTAATGAGACAATGGTTTCAACTTTATGAAATAAATTTAATTATAAACACAATTATTCGAGTCATTTCAAATTATTAACATGTAAAATTTGTGACTTGAGGCTTTAAACTACATATACATATTAATTCAGACTTAAGTGCTAAAGTGTTTTACCCTTTTCAATTGCACACATAAATTAATAATTCTTTGGTCATTAAGACTCTATAACTACTCTTAAGTACGTTTTCATGAAAAGTCAAACTATTACAAGTTTGGTAAGTTTTTATTCGAAAACACAATTTTATTTACTTTTTGTGAATATGGACTTAATCTTTTTATACGAAGGCAAACATTAGTAATGAATGTCAATCCGGTTACTCAACTAAGTCATTTTTTATTAAGTTACTTGGTTAGAATGCTGTTATAGCCTTTTTACTTGAAGGCACACATTTGTGATGTGTGTCGATCCAGTTACTCAGCTATATCACGTTCTAAACTAGCTACTAACTCTATTTATAACCTGAAGTCTAGCGAAATAGTTACTTATTTTAAAATTAATGAACATGATTTTTTTTATTGCCTACTTTGTTGCTTTAGCTACTCATTTCTATGAAAAATACTAGCAAAGCTACTTAAGTCGAAAGGCCTCAAATTATAAATGAATGTGACAAGTTAAAGGGTGACAAAATAACATTGAATCCTACTTAAGTTGCATATTTAGCCAAAGACCTCAATTCACTAATTTTGCGAACTAATGATTCTTCACAACCTAATAGACTATGTTCAAAATTAAATCAATTCCAATTCATCTAAGACATTGATACATTAACACAATTCACAAAATGCAACCTAACAACGATCATATAATATGCAAAACCACATTCCAAGCAAAACATATATCCCTCCCCATACTTGAATAACATATTGTCCATAATTTGAGAAGGGGACAAACAAACATATAAGGGAAGAAAAAACATAAATTAAAGTAAAACAAAAACAAAAATAGAAATGAAGACTAAATTTAAAAAGAAAAGGGGGTTAGAACAAAGCCTCATGATGATGGAGGTAGGGATGGTGTGGGGGTGGCAATTAAACACCTTGAGCCTCGAAATAACGATGGATATGATATATGTCTTAACTCAAACGTCGTTAAGTTTGGGCCATCTCTTTCATCCTTCTAAAGTTCTCCATAAGTGTATCTATAATTACCTTGGTGTTTACAGAGATTGTATCCAATACTTTCTTCCAACTTGTTCCTCTATTTCTTCTTCTTCCTCAAATTCCGTGCTAGTCGAATCCTCTTCTTCTTGTTGTTGAGCACTTGAACTCACTTGACCAGTCCTACCCTTGACGTGTGTTTTAGCACTAATATCCAGAAGTTCCATATTATGGGATTTCAAGATTTCAGCTCATCATTGATGATGATGGTTTATGAATTCATGACAGTAGACAGCAAGTCCGTTGCACTCAACTCCATAGTTATTAGCTATGGCCGAAACCAAGTAACCCATTCCTAAGTTATTGCTCCTCTTCTTTCAAGCAGTAATAATTACGTTGAGGGTGTGGGTGGTTGTGCTAACTGGGATGCCATGATCCAAGTACCACAACATGAAAAGTTCTATCATCGAACACTTGTTGGTTTCTATTTTGTCAAAAACAATTTGACACATGAATTTATGCATCAGGTGTTCGTGGCTCCTAATGATGATGTTGCGTGCGTTCTTAGCATCGAAACACTCTAACATAATCAAGCCTATAAGGTTATCCTCGTAACCTAAACCACAATTCCCTAGGTTTGTTATATTCCTATTGAAGGGATGTAAAAAATTCTAACGTAAGTTCTTCGTAAATTGGGAATTGAAATTGAATGAACTGATCCCATTAAATTTTCTCTACTAAACTTTCGACCTTATCTCGCAATTCTAATCTATCTAAAGTTTCAAAATGAAAATACTTTGGAACCATAATTTGTTTATTGCAAAGAGAATGAAAACGAGTACCTTCCTCATCTGAGAAGATCGAGAAAGGTGCTTCTTAATAGGTTACCCTATTCCTTTTCCCTTATCCCAAGACTCAGTTTTGCCCAGCTAATTGATTGCGCTTTATTGTTTGCTGGATGCATGACATAATGGCTTACGAGTAGGTAGAAGTTGGAAGAAACTGGAAGTTTGAAATTTAGGTAGAGAGCAGTTAGAGTGTTTGGAGGTTTAAAGCTTAGAGAGACAAAATAAAACTGAAAGTGAGTGAAAAAAGTGAAGTTAGAAATAAATATATAGGTGATTGGAGGGTAAAATAGTAAAATTTGATAATGACAGTCATATATCCTTTTTTTACCCTGCCATAGGCCACGATCATGGCCTACAAATTTCCTCCATTTTTAAATTTTTTTCCTTTTGTCCTTCTCCACTTTCCGAAATCACTTATTAACAATTTATGGCCCTTTTACCTCATTTATGTACTTTATTAATCATCAAATTCATGTTGAAGTCTTATACCTTCCTGATTTTATTTAGAAATGAAACAATCCTAAAATACAAAATTTAAACTTTCTAAAAACAATCAAAGGAAATAAAATTCCATAGGTTGCCTCTTATGCAATGCTTCTTTTAACGTCAGTAGCTCGACACTCTTCTTTGCTCACAGTGGTTCAAATGAATTGTGCAATAGTAGTCACTGATATCATAATTTGCACATGAGCTACCATGGTCTAGATTCCACCTTCCTTATGATTATGCTTCCTTCACCTTCTTCTACGCGATCATTTCTTTCTGAATGCATTCCTAAGATCCTCAATATCTTCCCATTGTCCTTGAGGTTCAGTTTCCTTGATATTAGTTAGAGGTAAAGGAGAATTGTTATCTTTCTTTAACACTTTAAAGGTTATTTGTTGCTTTCCTACCCTCAGAGTTAGTTCATCCCCATCAATGTTAATTATTGAGCAAGCAGTGGCTAGGAACGGTCGTCCAATACCATAGGGGTTTCCACATCTTCTCCAATATCTAATATATAGAAGTTTGTGGGAAAGATAAATTTATCAATTTGTACTTGCACATCCTTAATAATCGCCTTCGATTGATGAACTGTTTTATCGATCATCTTTACTAACATCTTTGTGGGTTCTAACTCTCCTAACCCCAACTTTTGACTAAAGTTATAGGGCATCATATTGATACTCACTCCTAAATCCACGAATGCCCTGTCTATGATGACTCTACTAATACTGCAAGGAATGTAAAAATCCCCTGGGTCCTTTTTCTTCTGTGCTATGTTAGGGTTTTCTTTCGCTATGTGCTCCTTAACCTTCTTCTTAACTAATTCCTTCAATATGAGCCTCATTTATAAGATATTTCATTATATCCTTAATCTTGTTTGATTCAACCTGCTTAAAATTCCTCGTTGCTCTACTTGAAATTGACTTCTACTGAGCTGGAATAGGGTATGGAATTTTAGGTTGAGGTTCTTTGATTGGCACAATTAGGAGCTCACTTGGAAAGAATTCCATAATTACTTGTCCTTTTCCTTTATCTCCGTCTTCCTTCATATGTTCAAGTTTCTTTTCCTGGGTCTGAGTGATGGCCATGATCTGTTCCTTAGGGTTAGACTCGGTATTGCTAGGAAGGGTTCCCGCATTCTGAGTAGATATTGCCTCCGTTAGTTGACCTACTTGGACTTCCAGATTGTGTATTGAAGAGGCGTGGTTCTTGGTGACTTACTCAAATTTGCTTTCAAGCCTCCTCTCAATGCCTCCAATTTTATCTAAAATCTTATCCAACTTGAATTCCATTGAGCTTGGTTTATCTTGATAGAAGCCTGATTGTCCTTGAGGTTTGAATTGTCCTTTAGCATTGTTCATCCAAGAGAAGTTAGGACGATTCTTCCACCCAGGGGTATAAGTGTTAGAGTAGGGATTGATTCCCCCTCTTTATCCATATTGAGCTCTCGTATAATTCACTTTCTCTGGATCGCTTTCCTTCATCAAGCAACAGTCCACCGTATCATGATCCATTTGTTCACAAAGTTCACTCTTAAGTTACATGACTTTCACCGAAGCTGAGGGCGAAGCCTTTATGTTATTAAGTTTTCGAGTCAAGTTATCAATTTTTGTTTGCATTTCTGTCATTTGATCAACAACTACAATTCCTTTTTTTCTAAGAAGATGGTAGTTAGTCTACTCCACTTGTTCATCCATAAGTAGCTATTACCTACCATCTCCTCTGTTAGCTCTTCCGCTTCATCAACTGTCTTTCTCATCAGTGATCCTCCTAAAGTTGCGTCAATCGTGCCTCTTATATGTGAGGTTACTCCATTATAGAATGTTTGCAATAAGAATTCCTTAGGTAACTCATAATGTGGGCACTTCCATTGTAAATCCTTGTATCTTTTCCACGCTTCATAAATCGATTCCCCTTCAATTTGCTAAAATTTGGTAATTTCCTTGATGATCTTAGTAGTCTTATCTAAGGGAAAAGTTTTGTCTAAAAAGGCACGAACTAGCTAATCCCATATCATGACATTGGCTGAGTTAAGAGAATGATACCAAGTCTTTGCTCTATCTCTAAGGGTAAAAGGGAAAAGCTTAATTCTGACTGCATCTTCTGACATCTAATGGTACCAAAAAGTATCCAGATTTCAAGGAAGTTCACTATATGTGCGTTGGGATCTTCACTCGCTAGTCCATAAAACTGCACATTCTGTTGCAGCATGTTTAGGAGGGCTAGTTTGATTTCAAATGATGCTGCTTTTACAGGTGGCCTAGCTACTCCTTGGTTAGTCACATTGAACCCTGGTCTCATGAAGTCCATAAGGAGTCCGTTGTTGACGTCCTTGGTTTGCTTCGTGGTCCAAATTGTGCTGAAATTCCTTGATCATTGTCAATTTCATGATTTCTTCTTCTTCATCATGCGAACTTTCCTAATGGTTCATTCTAGTCGAGTGATGTCTAAATCTAAGGTTTTAGCTGTGCGACTTGAACCTCTCATGACTCTTGTGTTCATGCAAGAGCATGATTTCAGAAGTAGAAAAGAAAGAACGAAAACAAAAATTAAAAACTAACTAAATGCCTTACAACGTCAAAAAATTAATTGTGGTTTTTTTATATGTGTAAGTTCTAATTAATAACCTTGATAATCTGCAAGCATATAGGTCGTTCACGTAGTACCAAAGGTGTCAATCCCACGAGGAGGAGTAATATAATCCTAAAATCTAAGGCCAAAACAATTCACAGTAATTCAAAATGTAACAAAACTAAAGTGAGAATTTAATTCAATCATACAACTCAATTTCAAGAATAAATTACGGAAATATAAACAAAGTAGCAGTTCCAACCACGCTCAAGAATCAACCTAAAGGAACTATCAATTGAGAGAAAAGGAAATTTTTGCCTCTCTTTAATGCTAACCTAATTGATTATGAATTATTGGATTATTGGTCCTAGACGATCCTAGAGTTGATTACTCTCTCTCGAGTTATAACCACTAACCCTAAATTATAAACCCTAATGAAATTAAGAAAAATTACAAATTTTCAATTAACAATCTATCCAAAACCCTAATTAGATTTGAAGTTGTCTAATAGACTATTAGGAACCTATACGAGATCTCTCTTCACACAATTACTGATTTGATTAATTTCTTATCCTTATTAAATCACCTAACTCTCGTTAACCCAATTTAATTATTTTTTATTCAATTCACCCTCTCAGTCTATTACCAAATTATGCAATCACAGAAATCAATCATAATAAATCCAATAAACATAAACATTCAGATTTTATTAGATTAAAGATTAAAAAACCCGAAGGTGAGTATAGAATATCTTAACATTCACAATCCTTTCATCAAACTGTTATTCCCAATTCTATACAATAATAAAAATAGAAAATAACAGGAAATACGATTCTAAATGGAGACGGGAGGTAGCAATGTCGGGAAACTCCAAATCTGGGAAGTACGTCGATGTCGGCTTCTTCTCCACTTCTCCTTCCTTTTTCTCTTTCTTAATCTCTCAACAATTCTCTTTAGGGTTTCTCCCAAAAGTGGATGATGAAAAAGCTCCTTCATCTTCTTTGTCTTATTCTTTATAAACCTTCTGTGTTCTAGGCGGCCTTAAGGTTTTTTCGAGATCCAAAAGGTCTAAAAACTCCCTCGAAACTTGACGTTTTTGAGTGTCTATGCATCTGATCAATGCAGGCCACAACTATGTCCCTGTATGCTACGATCATGGGCCACATCTGAGCCTTCTGTCATGATTATGGCAATCAGGTCACGATCGTGGGCCATGTCCTAGGCTTTTCTCACAATCGTGGTATATGGGCCATGATTGTGGGTTGACTCCAGTGCTTTTGTCACGACCACGATCACAGGCCTTTGTTTTAGCTCTAGTATCTCCAAAAACTTCTCCGTTCTTCGATGTTGATCTGGAAACACTAACAAACACTTCAAGGTACCTTAAAGACATAATAATTAAGCTCAAAGATTTGTACTAACCTATAAAAACACTTAAACACAATTAATTAACGAACTAACCCAATTCCAACCTAAACACATACTAAACGATTAAGTTAACATTTAAATATCAAACTAAGCGCTAAAACATGATGCAATTCACACTTATGAAGAACCTTTATTAGTTTGATTCCAAGAGCAAAGAATTTCTATCTTACGAAGCATATTAAAATGAATTATTTTAAAAAAGTTTATAATCCATTATCTCCATTTGTAATACTTAATCATGATGATGGATCTCTTAGACTGATCCAATTAAGTATCAATAAGTATTGGGCTATCTTCAAAACTTTTTTAAATCATATGACTTGATTTTAGCTATGTTATTAATAAGTTAACCCACTTCATAAACAAATCAACCTCTAATCATTGGTTTATAGTGAAGAGATTCCTTCAACATCTCAAAGTAATGTCTTATTATGATGTCTTTATCTCAACTCATTCACCCCTGATGCTTCATTCCTTTCCTAATAAATATTAGGATAATACTTGTCACTACATTTTTTTTGCCTATTTTGTCCTTCATGGCTCCAACTACATTAGTTGAAGCTCCGAAGTTAACAACACTGAGCATATTACAATAAGTACTAATCTTATTTCACAAACGATATAAATATTAATCCTAATTTAACTATCCTATTTTCTATTTTGTTATCCTATTTTCTTCTTCGCATACAAATTAAATGACACTATACTCTTTATTTTTTTCATTAAATAGTGTTTCTCACCATATGCTTATTGTAAGATTATGTTGTCATATATCTTATTATAAACCAATTACATTCTTTGGTAGAATACAAACTTGGTATATCAATTTTGATTTTCCATTATGTTTTTTATAACTTAAATTACATTAAGTAATTTAATAACTACTTATAATTGTATAGCTAGATGGACAAAAGTTAGACGAGTCATCAAAAATGGTCTAGTCAATATTTAGAAGGAGTGAAGACTTTTATAAGATTTGTAAAAGATCAAATGCATTTATAATGTGAAATTCATTGTCCACATATAGATTGCTTAAATTTCAACAATAAAAGTCAAGATGTTGTATATAATCACTTGCTAATATAAGGCATAGATAAATTATATACTCAATAAAATTATCATTGCGAACATTTTGATGCAAGTAATGCTAAATGTCTTGATACAGGTGATGATGGTGATAAAAATCACAATGTAGATGATAGTGATAATAATGACAACATAGATGGTGGAATTGGAGAAATGTTTAAGGATGTGGGGAATTGTACGGAGAATATGGATGATAATACTTTGACTAATATATTAGTTATAATTACACAAGATAATTTTAAGAAGATATTGAAAGTAGCTTAAGAAGAATTATATCCAAGGTGTTATAATTTCTCCCAAATATCTTTTGTTATGAAGTTGTTGTAATTAAAGGTATATAATTAGTGAAGTAACAAATCCTTGTTGATTGAGTTGCTCAATAATGCATTACCGATTGGCCACAAATTGCCTAAATGAAGCAAAAAAAATTATTGAGGGACCTTGGATTAGGATATATATCAATACATATTTCTAAGTATGATTGTGCTATCTTTTGGACGGATTTTAAAGATCTTTAAGAATGTCCCATTTGTTATCAAGATGGTAAGTGGATGATGCAAAAGGGAAAAAGATACCATATAAAATGTTGAGATACTTACCTATTAAACTGCAATTACAAAGGCTTTTTATGTAAACAAAATCAACCATAGATATGAGATAACATAAAAGCAGATGCATTGATGACAAAGTTGTGCATTATTTGGTGGACTTAAAGGCATATAAAGACTTTGATAAGAAGTTTCCACAGTTTGTAGAGGATTGTTGTAATGTTCAACTTGGCTTAGCCTCTGATGGATTTAATCCATTTTGTTAAGATTGATACACTTACCTAAATCAAATAAACATTTATGAATGTTGGAAGCACCAAAATAGTATGGAATAGGAAAAGTACCAAAATTCTTTAACTTTAGAGGTAGTTTGTTTCGTAGGCTACACTCCTCAATTAAGGTACCATAGCAAAATCCTAAAGTTGGTTTTATTGGAGATTATTTACTTCAAAAAATTTTCATATAATGGCATCTAAGCTAATGCTTTGATAAAGGGGATGTTAAATGACTACTTAAAGATATCAAGGAATTTCTTAATGTTATTTTCACCCTTCATTTTTTCCAACCTTTAAGGATATGACATGAGTAGCATATATGGCATAACATGGTTTACGAGTTTAGCTCAAGATTGGTTTCATATGAAGATGATGTTAATCTTGGTATACTTTTGCTCACTCCATCTTCTTCCTTAAGTTTGACTAGCTTTTTGCACTTCCTCTTATTTATCAACTACAACATCAAGTGTTTTGTCACTACTCAATGTAAAGGTTAACACTTGACTTATTGGGATACCTCTATAATACTAGGAAGCTTGTCTTAACCTATTTCACCTAACATCTTGACTAGTTAGTTCACTTAAACCTCCAAATTATGAAATGTTGCACAATTTAACTCCACCCCATCTTTAAGCCAACCCACTTATGGCTCAACATTTTCCAAATTATCTAATTTTTTATTGATAGAAGACATATATTCCTTAAGAATCTTTTCCATCCATTTTTATATAGATATGGCAGTTGTTAAAATATGGGTCTTTGTTGAAACACAAGGGGCCTCCATTTAGGGTTATATGTTATAGAGAAAGTATCATTCTTAACCATTGGTATCCGCCCTTAGGTAGCCATATCATTTACATCTTTATAATAATTCAAGGTTGGCTTAACATTCATACATGTATGGGAAGGATGCCCATACATGCCACATTGATAACGTGCATCCCTACTGCCTTTGTCTGAGTTTAGTAAGATCTTCATCTAGTTAGAAATATTTGTAACTTATGATGAAGATGCTTTAACCTTATAAACAAAATCTTTTGCTTTTCCCCATAACACTTTAGTTGACTAATTCTTGGTTAGGGTCTTATTAATCTCATTGAATTTCTCAATAGTTTTTATATAAATATATATGGTCCCTCTTACAACTGTGTCAACCAAATTCTAACATGTGACAGTGAAGCCCTCATATAAGAATTGCATAGCAAAATTGTAGTTAATATTGATGGTGTTTGCATTTGTTATATAAAGCTCTATATCTCTCCTAAGCTTCATAGAATACTTCTCCCTCTTTTTATATAAAACTTTGAATTTGTATCCTTAATTTATTGATCTTCTGTAGAGGAATGAAACACAATATAAAAAGCATTACACACTTAACTCCATTTATCAAAAGAGTCTACCTCAATTAAAATCAGTCAAGTCTTTACTTGATATCGCATATAATAAGGAAAACATCTAATATGTTATATCATCTTCAGTAAAGCCATTCAATGGAAGTGTCTAAATCACAAAATAAAATTATTTGATGAAGGTGATGGTTTTTTCCTTAGGTAATCCACTAAAAGTTAGGTGTAAGTGAAGATTGAGTTGTTTTATCTTATAGTTCTTTTCTTTCTAATTTAATCTAATACATATAAAGCTAGCATAATTATAAGCATTGAATGTTCCTTATGAGAATTCTTTGTGGTTCTTGTTTTGCAACACCAATAACCATATTATACTAATTTGAAGCCATCTCTGTCTCCTTCTTACTTTGTTTTATCCACAAGTTGTCTCAATTTTAGGGTTAATAAGAGTCCAAGTGCTCACTTCTTGATCTCCTATCTTACATTAACCACCTAAAATAACTAATAGAAAATAAGAAGTAATCCTTAACATTGATGCTAAAAATTTGATTAATCTAATCTATATGAACACATAATCAACTATAGAAAGTTTTAACTATGAAGTATTCTAAGTTATTGATCTTACAAGAACTACTAAGCTTATTAATCCTAGTAAAATTATGAAATTGAAAGTATCTAAGTTACTAAACTAACTAAGGCAAGGTGAATAAATATAAAAAAAGAAATCAATATAAACAAATGTTAGGATTTTGGCCTCACTTAAGATGAATTTCAATTATTAAGCAATATTACTTATGAAAGTGGAAATGACAACTAACCTAAGGTATCTATTCCTTTTCTTGAGGGACAAAAGTATATCTAATTAAGGAATTACCACCTCTTCGATAGACAAGTAACATTAATAGAACTCATTAAAAATAGTTAATATATTAGTTATCACAACAGTATAAGATATCTCTTCCTCTAGATCTAAAATGTTTAATAAGACATAGATTTTATTCTACTTTTATTCCTTTATACAATCCTTAAAATTAAATCTATTATGGCTAATATAAATTCAATAATCAAGATCAAAAAGAATAAATACAATATAGGCAATAACTAATCATATGTTAATAATTGAAATGTATAACATAAACTACATACCTAATTATAAATAGGGATTTAGTATATATTAGAAAGAAGGAAAGTAACAATAAAAAAGGAAAGAAAACAAAATGTAAGGACCCATTCTCATTGATATTGAAATCTTGATATTCTTTGTTTGAATCTTGAATTTTTCTCCAAGGTCATACCTTTATTGTTCCAATTCACTTTAATTTTCTCCCTTTCTCTTTTTATAGCACAAAACTTTATAATTTCTACAAATTTTAATGCTAACACAGATTTGTGTTGGCTTTCCCAGTTGCTTAGCACACCTCTCTTTAGAATTTTTGTGAAAATCACTACCAATATTGGTCCATAACATAGTATCGTATTTAGAACATATTAGATTAATAGCTTCTTTATCATAGATTGTAGGTTTTATCTAGGGAACATGAGTTTATGCATAAGTCGTGTTACAGAACATGGATCCTTATTTGACCCACGTTCTTTATATAGCAAATTATCCTAAAAAATAAAATGAACTAATGTAGAATATAGGAGGAACACAAGAATGTGTTTGAGCCACTTTCCTTTATATGCCAAGTTATCGAAGAAGCCAAATGTCCTAGTAGCCCTAGTAGCCTACTCGAGGTTAAACATAGTATTGTGCTTGTGATGTGTTAGTAAACATAGGACCATGTTCAACTTATGTTCATCCAAAATCACTTTAAAACTTTCTTAACTTGGCTTTAACTTGCCCAAAGTCATTCCTTCTTTGTTATGGAGCTAAAATAAGGCTATAAACAAAAAATAAGTGACATTAAGTATAAATCATATAAAAATAATTAAATCATAAACAAAGTGCTCTCAAAATCATGCTAAAAACATGGTGTAATTAGCGTTTATTATAATGAATGTTGGATAATTAAGAAAACAATCCTCAATAAGCTAATTCTAAAGGATAAATGACTTAACTTATGACGCATATCATTTAGATACTAATAAGATAGAAAGTGCTAATGGTCAATAATCGATGTTACAATAACTAACAACTTAAGGACTAAAAGAAGATCTAAAATAAAAAATAAGAAGGATACTAGAGCCACCCATTCAAGCTTTTAATGTCATTCATCATATGAAATGTGAGATGACTTAATTGCTCTAAAATTCAAGTGCTAGAGCTAATAAAACATTTTATGTCGGACCCCGTTCCCAGAGCCCAACTCTCGTAGTCCTGAAGCCTTGTGCTTATAACCTTGCAGGGTCCTTAACTGTAACACCACTTTCGTGGCCAGCGCACACTATTTAAACACCAAAATCATAAGTTGACTTATTCATATAAGTTGTAGCTTTATTCCTCAAGTTCGTTCTGAAAAAAGAATCAACTCAAACGGAGTTATATAACTCAAGATATGCATCAAAAACCTAAAAGAGTTCATAATCGAAACATGCTCTCCTAACCGACCATTCACTTACTTTAATGCAAACTTCTTCAATTTAACTCCAAATGATACCAATTTTTATGGAGAGGAAGATATATGTCTTGGGAATCTAATGGTTCAAGTCTCACCTCAATTGGAGGTCTTATGGGGGAGTTAAGCACAAAAGAATAGACTATACTCACACCCAAAATCAAATTGAATCTCTTTTGGTACGATTTCTATAACTTTTGATCTAGATGTCTAAATGAGTTCGTTCTTTGGCCATTAGAAAGAAGACATCTAGATATACAACTCTCATGAAGACCATAAAACGATATTCGGCCTCTAACTTTGTCCAAAATCACCATCTTTCCCGTAGCTGTCCGTTTAACGGACACATTCGGGTGAAAGTGTTCCAAATGCTTCGAGAATGTCCGTTAAACGGACATGCAAGTCCGTCTA
>JANIJH010000008.1:18243359-18254603 GCA_024520975.1 Erythroxylum areolatum
TGTTTTTCGAACGCGTCACCAATTGTTGTGGCGTTTTAAAAAAATAAAAACGACGTCGTTTGTTTAACAACAAACGATGTCGTATGACACTTAGTGCTATGCGGATAGACTTGACCCCCCTTTTTCCTACTCTCTCACCCGCTCATCTCTTCTTCGTTTTCTCCCGACAGGATGACCTTCTATCTTCTGGGTTTTGCGTGCTTCTATTTTGTCCCATTGTCGTCGTTGTGATTGTCCATCAAGGTAAGTCACGGGTCCTTTTTATTTAAATTGTTTTGTGCTTCCTTTCACGTGTTTTGGAGGTGTTATGTTTGGTTTTGAAGTGGAGATCATATATGCATTCATTACGTATTTTTGGGATGTCTGTGAGTGGATTTCCCATGGAATGTCTTAATGTTAGTGATGGAAGGGAAAACACGGGGGTTTGAATTTGAATCTTGGGATGAATTTGTCATGTCTATAAGATGTTTGATGAAATGCTTGTAACAATTTGCATTTGAAAAGTGTTTTGTTTTGGGTATTATTTATGCCTTGAATGTTGTTGTTAAATGGTATGTGAATGGTTGGTTTTTGGGTGATACTTTTGAGTTTTTCCTGTATAAAAGGAGTGTTAATTTGAATTTGTATGTGTGAAGGAAAGGAGACGACAAATTATTTGTTATTAGTTGGGCTTTAATTTTTGAAGCCTATGAGGTGTTTGATGAAAGTACTCTTATGTATTTATTGTTCTATTTCAATAGGGAATTAATTTTCCAGAACACACATGCTTTGAATTTGATAGGTTTAAGTGTTCAAACATTCAAGAAATAAAAAAAATGGTTGTCCTACTATTAATGTATAAACATTCCTGAAATCTAAGCATTAGGAAACAATTATGATCTTTAGGGTACAAATATGACAAGTCCATAAAAGAAAAGATCTTTCAATAGACTATCGAAAATAAATAATGGGTATAGTGAATTTTAAAGCTAGGTATTCGAAAATCATGGGAGAAGAATGTTAGAGAATAAGGGAAAAAACAAAGTTAAGAATTTGGATGAAATTTTTTTAATTAGTCCTAGAACATATAATATTACTGATTGATAGTAAATTTACTAGTTTTATATGATGATATAATAATTTTTATGTACTATTTATTAGTGGAGGTAATGGTTTAAAGGAGACAATTTTCTATTAATTTAGTGAAGTTAGTAGAAGAAATACAAATTTAATGGGTTAGTGGAGAAAATGGTTAGTTTAGCTTACTTGGTCTATAAATTCTTGTAAGCTTATATAAAGACATTATTTGTAAGTTCATTTGTATGAAATTATACATTCATTCATCCATAAAAAAAAGTTGAGAACTTTAAAAGAAATTTTTTGCTAAGAGTTTTGAGTAAAAAGATTTTGTTGGAAAATAATTCAAGTTGAAAGTAACTAGACTCTTTTGTATTATTTTAGTATATGAATAGATTAAAAAAAGGTTATTTTTTTCTCCATATTTCTATTGTTCATTTTATTTAATTGAATTGTACCAAACACCTGTGTGTTGATAATATGAGTAAACACTAAAACACTAGTAGTATGATGCAGTGAAAAATAAACATATTTATTAGTCAACAATTAGGCTTTAACAAACTTAAGTTTAACTGTTATATGAAGACTTCAACAATCTTATTTAATTCCAATACGCTTGAAAAAGTCCCATAACACATGTAATTAACAAATGACAACTAAATTCATATAAATCCTAAGGAATTAGGGTTCCATATCTATACTTTTTAATCCATTTAAAAAAGTGAATTAAGTAATTTGAATACGTAAATCAATTTAGCCGTCCATTAACAATGATGTTTTTACTATTTTTGACATAGATCTCATCTGTCTTCTTTGTAGTTTATGGTTGTCCTTCTATCAGTGTAAGTCATCCAACTAAGTAATGTTTACAATGTGATCAATTTTATGTTGTTCTTTGAAATTTTGTAAGAATGATTGATGAGTTTTTATGCTGGGGTTTAATAGTCTAAGTATTTACGTTTGGGAATTGTTTAAATTAAAACATAAAGACTTGAACTTTAATGTGATTAATTTAAACTCATTATTAACATTAGAACCCAATGTAATGATCATGACAATCCTTTGCATAATAAACATTTAGGATGGTATATAGGCTGGAAACTTATGATACAATTCCCATGAGGCATATCGATGAAAAATTCCTCGAGCCTAAGAGTCACAGAGAGAAATTGCTTTCTCGATTCATGTGGTGTAATAATGCCACTTACGATAGTGTTTGCTTAGATTCAAACTTAATTTATGAACTTCAATGTCATCAATCCAAACTTAGTATTAACATTAGAAGCCAATGTAATGTTCATGACAATCCTTTGCATAATAAACCCCTAAGATGATATATAGGTTGGAAACTATTGATGCAACTCTTATGAGGCTTATCGGTGAAAATTTTCGCAAGCCTAGGAGTCATAGTTAGAACTTGCTTTCTCGATTCATGTGGTATAACAATGCCACGTAGCATAGTGCTTGTTTAAATTCAAACCATTTATGAACTTTAATGTTATTAATTCAAACTTAGTATTAACATTAGAAACCAATGTAATGTTTATTATGCAATGCCATGAGGCTTATCAGTGAAAAATTCCACGAGCCTAGGACTTACGTGAGAACTTGCTTTCTCGTTTAATATGGTGTAGCAATGCCACGTACCATAGTGCTTGTTTAAATTCAAACTTCATTTATGAACTTCAATGTTATTAATTCAAACTTAGTATTATCATTAGAAATTTACATAATTCAAATGACAATCCTTTGTATAATAAACCCCTAGGATGGTATATAGGTTGGAAATCTGTGATGCAACTCTCACGAGGCTTATCGGTGAAAAATTCTATAAGCTTAGGAGTCATAGCGAGAACTTGCTTTCTTAATTCATGTGGTGTAACAATGCCACACACTGTAGTGCTTGCTTAAATTCAATCTTAACTTATGAACTTCAATGTGATTAATTCAAATGTTATAAAGATCGAGGATTGCATTTAGTCATTAAGTTATTTAATTTTAATTATATAGTTAGATGGACAAAATTTGAATGTCTTATCAGAAATGGTCCACTGAATACTTAGAAGGAGTTAAAAGTTTCATACAATTTGTAAAAGATCAAATGGGTAATGAATTTCGTATTTGTTGTCCATGCATAGATTGCTTAAATGTCAACATTTAAAGTCAAGATGTGGTATATAATCACTTGATAATATAAGGCATAGATAAATTCTATAGTCTATGGCTTTATTATGGCAAACGAAAGGAAGCAATTTGTAGTAGAAGTGTTGGTACAATTGTTGATGTTACTAACAATAATGACAGTGATGATGGTGATGATGATGATGGGATTGGGGAGATGTTATAGGATTATGGGAATTACATAGAGTCAATGAATGATATCGGTTAGCCTAACATAATTGGTAAGACTACAGAAGACAATTTTGAAAAGTTATTGAAAGTTGCTCAAGAAGAATTATATCCAAGGGGCTTGAATTTCTCATAGCTATCTTTTGTTTTCAAGATGTTGCATTTGAAGGTCTATAATAAATGGAGTAACAAGTCTTTTAACATGTTAATTGACTTGCTCAATTATGCAGTACCGTTAAACACAAATTACCTAAATCTTACGATGATGTAAAGAAATTGTTAAAGGACCTTGGATTAGGATATATGACAATACATGCTTATAAGTATGACTGTGCTATATTTTGGAAAGACAGTAAAGTTCTTGAAGAGTGCCTTGTTTGTGGTACATCAAGGTGGTGAGTGGATGATGGGAGAGGGAAGAAGATATCGTAAAAAATCTTGAGATACTTTTCTATTACACCACGACTACAAAGGCTTTTTATGTCAACAAAAATAGCTAAAGATATGAGGTGGCATAAAGAGAAACAAATTGATGATAACATTATGCGTCATCCAACAGATTCAATGGCATGGAAAGACTTCGATGGAAAGTTTCCATGATTTACATAAGATTGTCATAATGGTCGACTTAGTTTAGCCTCAGATGGATTTAATCCTTTCGGTAATATAAGTACTTCTTACTGCATGTGGTCGGTAATATTAGTGACATACAATTTACCTCCATGGAAGTGTATGAAGGAACCTTTTATGTTATTGCCTTTACTTATTCCAAGACCTACTACTGCTGGTAAGGATATCGATGTATACATGCAACCGTTAATTGATGACGTAAATGATCTATGGTAGGTTGAATTAGAAACTTTTGATGTTGTTTAAGGTGATGTTAATGTATGCCTCGAGAACCAATTATAGAATGTACTCTAATTATCAGTTATGATTAGGTAGTTTCGTATTCTGACCTTGTTTAATATTGGGTAGTTATAATGTCTTGCTAGAGCATGCTTATAACTTGTGGGCCTAAAAGAAGTTTGGGCATGTTTCTAATATTAAATAAGCCTACAGGGTCACACACCAAGTAGGCTGAATATTTAATAGGCTTAATTAGGTTTTGAGCCTAGTCTAATTCATGCTTAGGGTTTTCTTATATATATAGATATATAGGTGATTAGAAAATTAGATGGTCTTCTAATAAGAAACCCTAACAATCGTCTTTTGAAAGAGAGAAAGGGGACAAGATTAGTGCTAGCACACCATGAGCGTGATATAAATCCTGTGTGTGTATGGATAACGGTAGAGGTGTAGTATTTAACGTGCTCTTTCAGGCACTACCAATTCATTTTCTTATTTTCATTGCAAATGGTACCATGAATTGTGTATTAATTATTTGAAATCCTTACAGTGGTATCAAAATCACTTATGTTTATTGACATTAAATTCATTTAATCACTAATTTGAATTATTCATATTGTACATAAGTGATATGCATGTGTGAGATTTATAAGTTATTCTTTACAGATATGAATAACCCTAATTTGATTAGGATTTGAAAACCACGGATTAAATGAGTTTATAATTAGACTACCACACATAAGGGAAGATTAATATGATTACTCTTGGCGACAATTCAGTATGATTAGATAGGGGTGTTTCAGATTAATAAGAATAATTTGCAAATATAATTATAGCGAGACCGTCCTCAATCGTGAGGGGTGCTACCCTCAGCTCCATAGGGGGGCCACTTTCAAAATTTCGTATGTTATGTCGATGATGTGTTTCTTTCATTTGGTGTTTTACATGTTTTGATATATGATATCTTGCCTTGATTATGAATGGTGAATAGTAAGACCTATAGTTGTTTCATATTTTGTATACGACCTACATATCGTTATGTATTTTTGTAATAATTAGACTATTACTAGTTTCAGTTGTAATATTGTAGCTTTTCAAGTTAGTTGAAGAATCAAATTGACTGTAGTGAAGGTACAAGGATGACGATCCATTTTCTACAAGACATTCATATTGGAGATTAGATCATCATAGTTTAGGGCCATACTATGTCACATTATTATTACTTTATTCATGCTTTTACTTATAATTTCTTTTATGCGCTTATATAGCAATATCATAATCAACTTAGTCCCTCAATAATATTAAGTAATAATTGGTGCTTTCCAATTCTACACTTGTAAGAACTTGAATCGTTGAGTAGTGGGTTTGTTAAAGCAAAGTTCTCTTGATTATTTAAGTACAATAGGATGGGTAACAGTTACCTATAAGTAAGGATTGGTTTACTTAATGAGGTTACCAAAACGGTTTTGAACCGTGAGGCATATAGTTAGGAGCCAGGACATAAGATGTCACCCAACAACCAAGAGTTATATCTGATCTAATTAGTAAATAGTTTCTTACTGAAATAACTAAGATTCAAGCAATGAGTCAAAGCTCACTTGGGTCTTGGTGAAATAAGGATCTTGGACCACTATGCTCATTTTCGATGGACATTTGCTATATGGGTATAGTGGGACCTTCTTAATTGTTAAGAATTGGGTTTTATTAATGAACATGTCACTGAAACTTTGCATATTTTGTTATAGATAATCATGAACACCAACACTTCACCTAGTTTTTCACTGCGATCTGTCTTTGAGATATATAAACTTAAGAGTTGTTTTTAAGAAAGAAAAGAAGGATTATGTCCTTGAAAAGCCACTCCTCATATAAAAACCTCCTTCCAATGCTCCCTATGCAGAAAGGAATGCTTATAAGAGGCATGAGGATGATGCCCTTGATGCTGGTTGTCTCATGATGGCAACTATGAACTCAGATTTGCAAAACCATTTTGAGAATGTGGGAGCCTATGAGATGATAACAAGCATGAAAATTCTATTTTAGGAACAAGCACAAATTGAGAGATATCAAAATGTGAAGTCTCTCTTAGAGTGCAAGTGGTCAAAAGGGAGCCTAGTAAGCCTATATATCATAAAGATGATTGGCCTTGTTGAGAACTTGGAAAGATTAGGATGTCCTATAAGCCAAGAGTTGGCTACTGATATCATCCTTCATTCTCCGTCAGATGATTATGATACTTTTGTTATACACTATAATATGTATAATTTGATAAAAATTTGACTAAGATGCATGGAATGCTCAAGACTATTGAGTAGAATATTAAAAAGGACTTTACGCTTAAGGTCCTTATGGTCCAAAAAGGGAAAGGTTTTAAGAAACAAGGCAATGGTAAAGGGTAAAGAAACGACAAGGGCAAAGGTTCGATTAAGAACCAGAACAAGCCCAAGCCTAACCCTAAGACCAAGCTTGGTCCTTCTAATGTAATAAGCCGAGTCACTGGAAGAGAAACTGCAAGAAATATTTAGAATATCTAAAGAAAAAGAAGAGTAGTGACACTTTTGCTTCAGGTATTTATTTTATATAAGTAATGTTGCTACTTTTAGTTCTACATCTTAGGTATTAGATACTAGTTGTGGTTCTCATATTTGTGAAAATATGCAAGGACTGCAAAGTAATTGAACTTTGACAAAAGGTGAAGCGGACCTATGCGTAGACAATGGAGCAAGAGTTATTGCTTTAGTTATAGGGACATTTGATTTATCTTTGCCTTTAGGCTTGGTTTTAGAACTTAATAATTACTAATATATGCCTGCCATAAGAAGGAATATTATCTTTGTTTCATGATTAGACATATAAGGTTTTTATTTATGGTTAAGAACAATTGTTGTTCATTTTCTTATAATAACATATTTTATGGTAGTGTCCATTAGAGAATGGGCTTTACATTTTGAATTTAGAAAGAATTGTTTATAACATAAATACTAAAAGGTTCAAATCTAATGATTTGAATCCTGCCTACCTTTGGCATTGTAAAGAGAAGTGCATATATAAGCTCCATAATGATGGACTTTTAAACTCTTTTGATTTTGAATCATATGAGACATGCAAATCTTGTTTATTGGGGAAAATGAATAAAGTGCCCTTTATTGGACACAATGAGAGGGCTAGTGATTTATTAGCACTCATACATACAAATGTATATGGACCATTAAATTCTACGACTAGGGGAGGTTTTCATTACTTCATTACATTTACTGATGACCTCAGTAGATATAGTTATATTTATTTAATGAAATATAAAACTGAATCCTTCGAAACATTCAACGAATTTCAAAATGAAGACAAAACCAAGTCGACAAGACAATAAAAGCACTTTAATCAAATCGAGGTAGGGAATTTTTGAGCCAAGAGTTTGATGATCATCTTAAAGAGTGTGGAATAGTTTCATAAATTACTCTACTTAGAACACCATAATGGAATGGTGTGTCTGAGAGGAGGAATCAAACATTATTAGATATGGTTAGATCTATGATGAGTCATGCAGATCTTCCAATGTCTTTTAAGGGATATGTTCTTGAAATAGCTATGTTTACACTAAACAGAAGCCTATCAAATGTAGTAGAAAAGACACCATATGAGATGTAAACAGGAAAGGCTCCTATTTTGTCTTTTCTAAAGATTTGGGGATGTGAAACTTATGTCAAAAGGTTAAAATTTGATAAACTTAGACCACCCAAATATGAGAAATGCTTCTTCGTGGGGTAATTTAAGGAAACTAAAGGATACTACTTTTACAATCCTACCAAGGACAAAGTGTTTGTTACTCAAAATGGTGTCTTTTTAGAGAGAGAATTTTCTTTCTAAAAGAACTAGTGGGAGTAAAGTACATCTTAAAGAAATTCAAGTATCACAGGAGAACGCTCCATCCCAAGAGGAGCCTCGATTGGATCTATAAAGAGTTTTACACACTACACCTGTGATGCCAGCCCCACATAGGTCTGAAAGGGTCCGTCATGAACCCATAAGGTATAGTTTCTTATTGATGAAACATCATGATCTATTACTGATAGAGGACGATGAACCTACATCCTACATGAAAGCAATGATAGAACCTTACTCCAATAAATAGCTTTAGGCTATGGAATGCAAAATGGAACCCATATACCAAAATAAAGTATGGGATTTGGTTGACCCAACTAATGGTGTCAAAAACATTGAATGTAAAAGGGTTTTCAAGAAGAAAGTTGATATGGATGGCAATGTATATGTATACAAAGCATGAATGATGGCTAAGGGTTTCAAGCAAATTCATGGTATTGACTATGATGAGAGATATTCCCCAATTGTGATGTTTAAATCCATTTACATTTTCCTAGAAATTGTTTCATATTATGATTATAAAATTTGATAAATGGATGTGAAAACAACTTTCCTTGACAAGAATTTGGAAGAGGATGTGTACATGACACAACCTAAAGGTTTCACATCTCCTCCAAATGCTGGGAAAATTTGCAAACTTCAACGAACCATTTATGGATTGAAGCAAGCTTCTCGGAATTGGAATCTTCATTTTAATGAGCTAGTCAAAGAATTTGGTTTCCTTATAAATGAAGAAGAACCTTATGTTTAGAAGAAGACTAGGGGGAGAGCAATTGTTTTCTTGGTCTTGTATGTAGATGAAAAACTACTCATTAGAAATGACATTCCTAGGCTTCAATTTGTAAAAAATTGGTTAGGAAGTTGTTTTTCAATGAAAGAAATGGGCGAGGTGACCTACATCTTGGGTATTAGAATCTATAGAGATAGATTAAGACAACTTATTGGACTTAGTCAAAGCACTTATATTGATAAGTTTTTTTTTTGTAGATTTAATATGAAAGAATCTAAAAGAGGTTTCTTACCCATGTCACGTGGCATAGTTTTGAGTAACGCTCAGTGCCCTTCGACACAAGATGAGTGAGACTGTGTTAGTAGGATTCTATATGCATCTGCTATAGGATCCATCATGTATGCCATGTTATGTACTCGTTTGGATGTTGCATGTACTTTGAGCATGATGACTAGATACTAGTTAGATCGAACTGAAAGTCACTAGATAGCTGTTACGAACATTCTTAAGTATTTGAGAAGAACTGAGGATACGTTCTTGATCTATGGGGGTGAGGAAGAGCTCATTGTAAATGGTTATATTGATGCCATCTTCTAATCATACAAAGATGACTTTTGATCGCAATTAGGATTAGTATTATGATTGAAAAGTGGAGCAGTATGTTGGAAGAGTTCCAAGCAAGATGTAGTTGTTGATTCTACAATAGAAGCTGAGTACATTGCTGCTTCTAAAGTAGTAAAAGAGGCTGATTGGGTTAGAAAGTTCATCATTGAACTTGGTATGGATCCTAGAATTATGAATACAGTGGATCATTATTGTGATAATAATGGAGTTATTATCCAAGCTAAGGAACCAAAATCTCATTAGAAGATCAAACACATTCTCAGGCGTTTTCACCTTATTAGACACATTGTTGAAAGAGGTGATGTGAAGGTGTGCAAAGTGTCAACAAATCTTAATATAGCCAATTCGTTGACTAAGCCTCTTCTGCAGGCTAATTATGATCGTCATACTAGAGCATTAGGCCTTAGACATATAAATGTATGATCATGTAAGAGTGTAATTTTGTGACATGTTTTTGGATAATCCATTAGTAATATCCAGTTATTGATTACTATGTTCATATTTAATGGATTTATAAATACATTTGAATTATGATCCCATGAATAATGTGTATTTAACAATTGCCCATCAAGTGCATGACTTGATCGTGAGACTCTATTATAACATGGATACAATTATTATAAAATTCCTTGGTTGAAGTCATTGATATAAGGGATAATAATGACCATTAAGAGTAGCATATTGATTAACTGATGACCATGTTTCACGGGTCATTAATATAGAAATATTAAGTTAATCACATGGGTGCATGTTGAAGAACTTGCAATTGGATCGATCTACTATGAGTACACTTTAAGGATTGTTATATAAGTGTCATAAGTGGTTCTCATCACAACTACTGAGTATAGTCCTTTGACTTGAGTTTATCACCATTTCCTATACGTGGATTAGTTTGTTTTGACATTGTCAAATGTCAGCCATAAAAGGTGATTATAAAAATAATGTTTGGACATTCTACGTATCATATGGTGGAATGTGGATGAATAAGAAGGAATTTGTCTCTTCCATATAACAAAAGAAAAATATCTCAGGGACCCTTGATGAGTTGAGAATGAAAAGTTACATGGCCATGAACAAACGAGTTAAATGTCAGTCATTTGTTTTACAATCTAACTCAAAGATTGAGAAACATGATTGGGATTAATAAGGATGACGTTATTTCCTGCCTTATGCTCAGTCAAGATGTAATGAGACAAAAGGACTACATGTGAATAATTGTTTTGTGCAAGTGGGAGATTGTTAGTGTATGACTCACGAACCAATTATAGAATGTACTCTAATTATTAATTGTGATTCAAGTAGTGTCATATTCTGACCTTGTTTAATATTTGGTAGTTATAATGTCTTACTAAAGGCTGCATATAACTTATGGTGTAACACCCCACTCCCGCGATGACCCGAACCAGACATCGATGGTGATATCTGAGTCCGTGCCCCGCGAAGGTGGCGTGCTAAAGCACTCAATCATTTAAAAGTCAGTATATATTTTTTAAAATCATGAACACATTATGCAGAAGCCAATTATCACATACAGTCCATAATAATTTCAATGGCCGCTTGGGCCCTTTCACAAATGCAAAGTACTTAAGTCAGTCAGACTTTACAAAGGACATAATTATTTTTACATAAGTTCATAATATACAATTTTATACAGAAATAAGAAAAAACTAATGCAGACATGAACTGATCCCGACCTCTACCCTTCACTTGTATGCTGTAAGTATACTCCCGTTGGCCTAACGGGGTATTCTTCTTAC
>JANIJH010000008.1:18257548-18270554 GCA_024520975.1 Erythroxylum areolatum
ACGCCACCCTCGCAGGGCACGGACTCGGATATCACCATCGATGTCGGGTTTGGGTCATGCGGGAGTGGGGTGTTACATATGGTGCATTTGGCAATTCACTTACCATACGAAGCAAAACTTTTTGGACTGGTTCAATTTTGATGGATGTACTGCATTAAACGGTAATTTATATTACTGCATTAAACGGTAATTTATATTAACATCTACTTTTTCTTAAACTTATTAGTTAGTAACAATTGTTAATGTTTTATATTTTGTTTAGGTTTTTATGCTTTCTTAAACGTTATGTACGTAATAGAGCTCGACCTAAAGAGTTTATTGTAGAGGCTTATATCGTGAATAAATGCTTGACATTTTATTCCATATACGTACATGACATCGAGACAAGATTTAATAGATGAGAACCTAACTTTGATTTCGATCAAGATGGTGGCTTGTTAGTTTTCTCCCAAAATGTTAGGCCACTTGGTGTCAGAAAATATGTTAAGTTAACTAAAGACGAGTTCAAACTTGCCCATTAGTATATTTTGAACAATTGCAAGGAAGTCGACATAGATATGGAGTATGTATATTACTTTTGACACAAATTTTCATATGCCAATGTTGTCATTCAATCTACATTTCCTAATCTCAATTTACTTTTTTAAATAGAGCACAAAGAGTCGATTTGAAGCAAAGAGATTGTTAATGTTGAAGAAAAACATAAGTTTAAGTTCTTATCACAGTTTAAAACTCGAGTAAGTTATATATTGATGAAATATTATGGACTTATAAGAATTTGTATGTCAGATGAACTATTGTATAGATGATACGGTTACACAACTGTAACATGCAAAAGGTAATAATTGCATTATATTCTTTGGCATGTGGGCCTCATATATGTGGGAAAAATATATATGTTGCATTATTAATAGGGTTAGATTTCAAGTAGAAGATCGAGATAGTCGACTTAGAAGCCAAAATTATGGGGTTGTTGTTGAGGGATGTTATGAGAATGGTTTAATTGACTTTTAGGGCGTCATCATTAAAATAATAAAGTAGTATGACATTAAGGATAATAAAGGTTGTTCTATTTAAATGCAAATGGTTTAATCTTGTTGACATGAAGGTGAATGGGAATATTACTAGCATGAATGTTAGTAAGATATGGTATGATAATGACCCTTTTATCCTTGCAAGTCACGTTAAGCAAGTTTTCTACCTTAACGATATTGTGTTGGGCCAAAATTGGAAAGTTGTTCAAAAGTTTCAATATTGAAATCTCTTTGATTTTTGTGAAAGGGATAATGGTCTAACGAGTGAGGATGGTGATGAAGTATATCAATAGATTGAAGTAGGGTTGAATAATGAAGCCATTCAAATAAAGGATGCAGATATATCATCATTTCATAGGAGAGATGTTGATCTCAACATAGTACAAGTAAATGAAGTGCAAGCCAATCTTTTCGTACAAAGATGACAAGTTAATAATTTACATATTAATTTGGGGCATTTTTTGACCATATTGGCTGAATATTATTCTGATTATGGTATTTTACATTGTTTTTTAAGGTTAGGAGGTGTGGAGTTATTTTGGAAAAAAGAAGTTAAAACTGGCTAAATTGGAGGAGAATAACACATCCAGTAGCATCCAAAAGGAATTCACAACACAACAAATGGAAGATAAAACAACAACATCACAGAGGAGCCCAATAGAAGAGAAAGCAACACCAGAAAATAAACAAAATGTCAGCAGAGTCCAGAAGCAGTAAATGACAACGCAGAGTAGAGGAAAGCAATGCAACAGGTGGGTAGAAAAGAACAAAATGGCAGCAGAACAAGAGCAAAACTTGGAGCAAAACACAAAAACAATAATGCATAACAGCTGGAAAATAAAATGCACAGTAGTAGCTAGGAGGTCCAAAATGTAGAGTACACTGGATAAATAAAAAATGTTGCAGAAAAGAAACAGTCCGAAACGTAAGCAGAAAAAGATCCAATATGCATCAGCAAAAAGAAAAAAAAGAAAAGAAAGGCAAAACACAAGGAACATAGATGTTTTGAAGACTGTTGACGTTTTTAACGTAGAAGGGTTTTTGTTTTAAAAGAGAACGTACGTAAGTTTTTATTTTTTGGAAAAGAAAGGGACGTGGTTTTGGGGATATAGAGGAGGTGGCTGGAAAGGCAATAAGAGGTAGACGGTAGCTGCTAGTTTTGGGAGATGTCTACGCTAGGTTCCACCTTTTGCTGTTAAGAGTGAGAAAGTAGGCATAGTGTTTTAGAGGTTTTTTCACCGGGAACTCTCTAACAATTTTCTTCCTCTAAACTTCTTTAGTCAGATAATTTACTTATCGATAATATTCATGTGTTCTTTCTTTTCTGTAGCTTGTAACTAATTTATTTATTATAGTTAGAGGATTATATTGAAACCTTGATTCTAAATCGATTATAAGATCGAATAGAATGTGTTGAATTCAATCGTGCATGGGATTTAATTATTTCCTGAATTCATCAATTTGATGATGTTTTTGGGTTTTATTGAATAGATGCATATATTTAATAATCCTGAAATAATCTACTACTATTTAACATGGAAAATATGTAATTGTTTGTTGGTTTTAATAAGTGGCAATTGATATAATTTTATTTCCTTGTTAAGAAGTTTAATATATGTTGTGAAATTAATTAATCTGATTGAAATAAACCATCTGTTGAGTTTGTTGGTTAAAATTGGGTCTTTCAAAATCTTAAGGCTATCAAAACACTAAATCCTACGAGTTGTCTGTTTATTTATCTTTTGATTAGGGAGTAATTATTCGATCTATTCGTGATTATCATACAAGGTAAGGAAAGATTGATTATTTTATATATGTTCTTAATAATTATAACCAATTTATTTATGAATGTGTTGAATTGCTTTTGCATCAATGATCAATTGCATGAATGAAAGTAGAAATAAATTACTTTAACTAGAAATCTATTTTATTGAATTTCAAATCAATTCATTTTGTTATTTTTGATATTGTGTTTTAACATAATTTTCAAACCTTCTTTTTACTTAATTGTTTAAAAGAGATAAACTATCATTTCCTAAGGAGACGACCTTACTCCACTGTGCTAAGTTAATATTATGAGTAGGTTAATTATTTTTTATTGATTTGACACTCTCCAAAAGAGATGAAGACTATGTTGGGATGAATTATATGAAAGTGATAATACTTTGGCTTAATATAATAGTGACGAACAGTCGATTCATAATGTAATTAATGGTGATGATTTTCAAGACATTGATCATAATGATTGAAGGTAAAAAAATTATT
This sequence comes from Erythroxylum areolatum, assembly GCA_024520975.1. Classification (NCBI taxonomy): domain Eukaryota; kingdom Viridiplantae; phylum Streptophyta; class Magnoliopsida; order Malpighiales; family Erythroxylaceae; genus Erythroxylum; species Erythroxylum areolatum. The sequence continues at coordinate 18,260,848 of JANIJH010000008.1, forward strand.
GTTTATATGGGATTGTTGTTTATATTGTTTGAAATCTAACAAGCCGCCATTTTAATTAAATTATGATTAACCATTTTGTAAAAGCAACGTATTTCGTTATGCTTCATTTTGTATATCATTATGCTTCATTTTATAAAAGAAATGTATTTTATTAGGCTTCCTTTTTGTATTTCATTATGCTTCATTTTATAAAAGTAATGTATTTTATTATGCTTCTTTCTCGATTCATTATGCTTCATTTTATAAAAGCTATGTATTTTATTATGCTTCATTTTGTACTTCATTATGCTTAATTCATTTATCTTTCAAACTTTGTGAAGTAGGTATAACTTTGTTCATAAGTTAAGATCATTGAATCACTTCTTATAACTATGTTGGTTTAAGCACATCTTATTACTATATTGATTGAAGCAAAAATGTCTCCCTTGTATGAAATGCATATCACTAACTACTTGAAAGCTTACTTCCTTATTAACTTTCACTCTATAAGCTTGTATTAAAATTTGTGAAGAGTTGGTTACAATAGTACCAATACATGAACAAATTCCTTAGTGAAAGAAACTACAACCATATTAATGGTAATTTTTGAAATATGATTCAAATTTTCCTTACATTTTCTAGATGTGTTATTTATAGACATAGAAAATTCAACACTTGTAAAATTATGAAATTATACATTGTTTCTTTTTAAAAATAAAGAATTTTGTAATGAATGGAACACGTTAAAAATGTTTCTAATTTGATTTAAACTGTGGAGCCAAAGTTCCAATCATCTTCTTTTTCTAAAAATAATTGAACAATATATTTCTATAGTAGGAACTAATACAAACTAGTAACAACTTTGCGGTCTAGAAGCCTATAGGGGTCATTACAAAAGATTAGTAGAAGAAGAAACAAGTAATAAGAACAAAGAGCAACTTTTAGAAAAAAAAAAGGCTTCAAGTTGTCATCGGTTCCAATTATCTTTGATAATGATTTGTTAATGTTTTGTCAAATGCTTCAAAATGATTTAAGGAAACATTTTACAAGTTCTTTATGTTGTTATTCTAATTAGTTTTATTTTATATTGAAAAATTATAGAGAAATAATTTAATAATATTTTATATTAGAAAATCATTGAGAAATCATTATAGTTATTCAATATAATGGCACCTGGATGAAACAAAATAAAGAAGGTGCCAACTAGCGGAGATTTTCCTCTCCCATAACAACCAGATCAATTCATCCCTATCTAATAACAACAAGAGACTTCATCCACCATTGAAGCCAGTCAACAACAGCCTCTATCTACCTCATCTAACGCTACGGGATCTTTAGGTTTGTGAATCTTTACCACCTATAATTGCACTTATCCTCAAATATATCTTTACATGTTTAATGCGTTTTTTGTTATAATTTTTTCCAGGCTCCAATACTGGTATAAAAAAAGAGGTAAAGATATCACTAAAGTTTCTGAGTTGCAATGCATAAATGCTACAACGAACAACAAATTATCCATTTATATTGACACCTTGCAAGGTCATCCTATTAACAAGATCCAATCAGCAAAATTGTCTAGTAAGTTAGGGGATTATTGTCAAGACTAAACTGTCTTGCCTTCAACATGCCAAGCAGTTGAAGGAAGACGACTCGCTCTAGAATGCTCTTGACAAAGTTTTTGGTAACTTCTCAATTTATTTAATTATATGCACTTTTACTTATTTAAAGACTAATTTCACTTTTACTTGTTAGATAAAGCTTAATATCGTTGATATCGAGAAGCATGAAGTGTTAAGTTGTGTGAGTTCATTGTTAAAAAAAGGGGCCAAGGATCATCGTTATTGAACACATAAATACTATAAATCTTTTCCTTCAGATGATGAGACAAGGAGACATGTTCCTGAGCCAGTGACTTCAGAAAACTGGCTCCAAATGTGTGATTATTGATCCTCTACCAATGTTAAGGTTCGTCTTCTTTCTTTTCACATTTGCTTCAGTTAATCTTGTTTCACAATTTAATGACAATTTATTTTCTTTATTTAGGAAAACTGTGAAAAGGCTAAGGCTAATAGAGGAAAAATGAAAACTCCTCACAACCAAGGCTCTATATCATTCATGGTCGTACAAAATGAATTTGTAAGTTTTTTGTTTAGAATTTATAATTATATTAGTAAATCCAATAGTTTTATTATGTTTCAATCCTTTTTTTTTTTCATAAAACAGAGTCGAAAGGAATTATATGGAGAAGAATGTGATATGATCACTCTCTACAAACTCACACATACAAGGAAGGTGAACATTGTACTTCCAAATAAACGTAGAATAATTATGTAAGTATATAATTTTTTATTTTTTATTTAATTTTTATTTATTTATTTATATAGTACTAACAAATAATATTTTAAATTTTAGAATAAGATGCATGAATTATTGTAAAGATCATTGTCTGGGAGAAGTGAGCTAAACATAGATGAGATTTGCAACAATGTCTTTGGACAAGATCATGGTACATCAAAAGTCCTGGGCATGACCCTAAGTCACTTGGTTCATTATTGTCACAATCAGCATATGTAACAACACTTCAAGAGGACAACCAATCGCTTAAGGTTCAGTTACAATGTAATGAGCAAAAGTTAAACCGTTATGAATGAAAGTTAGCCAAGCTTGAAAAGATAGTCAAATAAATACTTAGCCCAAATTATGTAAGTAGTAGTGACGATAGGCACGAGTCTTAGTTTGTACATAACATTTTTGTTAACATTTGTAAATAACATTTTATTTTTATATAAAAAGGTTTCTAGTTTTAATTATATTTAATTTTATTTTCGTTTAATTAATTGCAAATCAAAAATTCTAAATATTAGAAACAATAAGATGGATTAAAAATCTTACCATTAATTATAATTAAATGAAAAAATCATTAGTAGGATTGTTTAGTAAAAAATGAAAAATCATCACCAATTTCTTTAACTACGTTCCTAAAAATGTCGACAATAATTTTTAAAAATAATTATAAATTAAATCAAAAGTTTTTAAAAATTAAATAAAATACGTAGCTAAAAAGATTCGGCTATGATTCCAAAATCATCGCCAAACCATTTTAGCTACGTTCTAGAAACTGTCATGAATAACCTTTAGTGGTGTTCTTAACATGGTTGCCAAATATATTTCTCTAGAAACTGTCATGAATAACCTTTAGTGGTGTTCTGAACATAGTTGCCAAATATCATTTCCTATGAAACTTAGAACACCGCATAATGTTATTATCTATATACAGTAACGCAGCTAATAACTTTTAGCCACGAAAACAAAATGTCCGTAAGCATCTTTGGCGATGATTTATCTTTTCTTAGCCTATCATATTGATTAACATATCTAAGGTCGGAGCGAGATATGATTTGGGACGATATTCTAAAAACATTGTCGATAATATTTTGCTACCACGATTTTGCGACGAATTTTTTTCGTTGTTTAAAAGTATTGACAATGAATTTTTGGTTTTTAGTAACGAAAATATTCATCGCCAAAAGAGCCTTCTGTTATAGTGATCATTGTAAACCGAAATAATTGTTAAATGCATGCATCCGAAAAAACTTGTACAATAGTCGAATTCATTAATGAATTTCAGTATTAAAAGTTATCTTTATAATATCCACATATTTCCATCTAATGCTCAGCGTGTATAATTATAAATACTACCATTGAGATTTAAAAATAAATAAATTTCGTTAATGATAGAAGAATCCAGGCTTTACATGTCTTAAATAGCTGTAATCACGTAGTACTTCCATCGAGTAATTTGTCAAACACTTAGTAAATTGGTAGACTCTAATTTTGTCATTGGACTGTAAATAGAAAGAAAATAAGCTTCTGAGAGCCTGTACAACACTAAATGTCTGTCCTTCATTTGGCATCGGGGAAAGAGGGGGGAGGGGCTGAAGAGAACGAAAGAAAAGCAAATGACTTCACAGTTGCTCTCATCTAATCAAGAAATCACCTTTGCTCGTCTAAACATGTTATTTTGTCCGTATCAACACATACATTCATAACGACTGACCAATTTAATTCTCACCGTAATTGGAGCTTTGACACATTAAGAAACACCGAAAGAAACCTTGTCAAATATTATATTCCCATTCCAAAAGCCACGATCGAGACTCAATTTTGTAATTAGAAGAGGGACGAAATTACGAATAATATAAACAATTGAAGATATGGATTTTTGTTTAGTTTAATAAAGAGTTGGAAAAGGGATTAGTAAGAAAAAGAGAGAGGAAGTATCGGTGTGAGCATGTAAGTAATGAGATATTTGGCGGTTGCAAAAGCATAGTTTCAGTACGTTAGCAAAAATGAAGTGTGAATATATAGGGAAAATTCGTTTCAACAATATGCGTCCAAGTGCATATGAAAGAGAGGTAAACGAGAATGGTAATAGATCGGAGTAGGTTCAGGCTTGGCTATTTTTCATAAATTCAAAATGACGTCGTTTTTAGTGATAAATTCAACTTTTTCAAAGTTTGAAATTAAAAAAAAAAAAAAAAGAGTCCAGCCTAAAGCCCGGTCAACTAGAACTGGACTCTTTAACTTTAAGTCAAACTAAATTAGGCCAGCTGAGCTTTTTTTGCCATCTATAGAGGTAAAACAGAAACTGTCATGAAGAGATAAAAGGCGATATAATGGTCAATATTTCCCTCATTGTCAAATTAAAGAGTCGAAATGGAGTGTTTGAAGTGACTTTGTATTAGTACTTTGAGGTAAAAATCATATCATAAATATGAGATTTCTTCTCTAAGTAAATAACATGTAAAATTCTTAATGAAATTAATATAATACTTGAGATCATCAATAGAGTGAATGAAAGAGGTTTAAACATCAATAAACAATAATTGTAAGGGGTGAGAAGAAATAATTTTAGATGTAAAAAAAGAAGTTTTGTATCTTGATGTTCGTTGCTTGAATCTTGAGTTTTTCTCCATGCTTATACTTGTATTCCAATTCGTTTTAATTTGGCTACCTTTTTCTTTTTCTTGTGCAAAACCGTATAACTTTTACAAATTTTAATGCTAACACAGGATCAACACGGGTTTGTGTTGCCTTTTCGTGTTGCTTAACACACCTTTCTTCAGAATTTTTTTTTGTAAAAATCACTACCAACACAGGTCTATGACGTAGTATTGTATTTATAACCTATTAGATTCGTAGCTTCTTTATCTCAAATTCAAACTTTTATCTAGGGAACATGAGTCTATGTACAAATCGTGTTGAAGAACATGGATCCTTATTTGACAATGTTCTTTATATAGCAAATTATCCACACAAAAAATGATTTAATGTATAATATGTTATAAACACAAGATTGTGTTTGAGCCATGTTACTTCATCATGTGCCAAGTTGTCAAAGAAGCCAAATGTCTTAGTAGCCCTAGTAGCCCACACGAGGTTGATCACAGTACTATATTTATGCTATTATAGCAAGCATGGACCATATTCATCCTATATTCATCAAAAATCACTTTAAAACTTTCCCAACTTAGTTATATCTTGCCCAAATTCATTCCTTCTTTATTATGGAGCTAAAACAAGGCTATAAACATAAACTAAGTGACATTGAGTTTAAACCATTTAAAAATCATTAAAATATAAGCAAAGTTCTCTCAAAAGCCTGCTAAAAATATAGTGCTATTAGCACTACTTAGAATGAATTTTAAATAATTACGAAAACAATTCTCAATAAGCTAATTTTCAAAGAGAAATGACTTAAATTATGATGCATATCATCTAGATGTTGATAAGATAGAAAGTGCTACTAGTAAATAATCAATGTTGCAGTAACTAACAACTTTGAACCAAAACTAAAGGCTGACTTAAGGACCAAAAAAAGATCTAAAATAAAAAAATAAAAAAGCTTCTAGAGCCACCATTTCAAGCTCTTAATGTCATTGATCATATGGAATGTGAGAGGGCTTAACTGCTATAAAAATCAACAGCTAATACAAGATTTTATTAGTAGCAAAAAGCTTTGCCTTGTAGGTCTCTTTGAAAAAAATAAAAAACCAATCCTTATAACAAAGGATTATGGTCTTTTAGGAAGAAATACATATTAACATTGAACCACCATGAAGACCATGTTATGGGTTAATCATGATAGTTTATAACCCCAATAAAGTTAGAATTCTTTAAACCACATCCACTGACCAACTTGTGCACATATCCTTAAACTTCACTCATTATCCAACTACTATTAACTTCACATTTGTATATATAGTAAATCATGCTTTTTAAAGAACCACACTTTGGAAATACATAATAGAAATTAATTCTTATTTGATTTCCTCTTAGATGATCCTAGGTGATTTCAACAATACTATATACTCACAATATTTTGAGGAATGGGATGCATGCTATAAGCACTTAAGTTTTAAGTTCAAGGATTATATGTCACAAATAGAGAGCATTAACTTTAATTGTAGTGCAAATCACTATATATGGTCCAACAAGCAGAGTGGCAAATGGCTAATTAGAATGAATCTATATAGAGCATTAACCAATACCTAATGGATGATTGAATTTCCTTTTAATGATGCTTACTTTGAAAACAATATTTCTTTTGGTAACTATCTAATTGAAATCCATAACCTAGGAATTAGATCATAAACTCTCCATTTAGATTTAATAAATACTTGATTGGTCTAGTAGGATTTGAGGAAGTAATTGCCAAAGGCACGTCTTTCCAAGTTCAGGGATTTGAAGCTAAAAAATACTTAACAAAATTACGATAAGTGAAAGGAGCTTAATGTCCTCAATCAAAAGCACTTTAACAATACAATGTTGGCAATCCAAACCCTAACAAACAACTAGATAAAATACAAGGTGATCTTTACCTTAAAAGAATAAATAAATCCCTTAAGAGAAACAAGCTTTACTTGAGTACTCGTAAGAACTAGAGCCACATAACTATCTCGTTAAACAAAATTCAATGATCCAATGGTTGAGATATGGGGATAAGAACACCACCTACTCCTATAATGTAATTCTTGTTATAGGGAACCAAATCAAGATCTCCTCACTATTATTTCAAGATGGGAGCATAATTTGGAAGGAAGAGAAGGTCAATCAAAAAGATCCAAGATAATTTTAAATACCGTGAATAAAGCTAATGATATTTATTCATTAGTGCAGCTGCTAAAGGAATTTATACGTAGCCCAATATTTAATGAGATAGCTAAAAACATATGCATTTCTTTTAATATATAAAATATTAAAGCAGTACTCTTTATGATAAATCATTATAAACTCTATATATTTCTAGAAATCCAGAACTTTATAGGTGATCATGTGTATCTGTCCAGATTACCAGCCCACAGATACTATCTGCTTTGGGTTGCCCCTATGGTCAAACCTCTCATGGTTTTGCTCTTCTCACCTTTCTGAAAACGAGTATATGGGGGAGAGGTATCCATACCCTTATAAGGCATACTTCGTTCTTCTCTCCAACTGATGTGAGATCTTGCACTCTCCACCCCCTTAAGGCCCATCCCTCTTTAGGGCCTAGCTTAGCTAGCACAATGATTCAGGTACTAGCTCTGATACCATTTGTAATAGCCCAGACCACCTGCCCACAGATATTATCCACTTTAGGTTGCCCTAGGGTCAAACCCCTCACGGTTTTGCTCTTCCTATCCTTGGGAAAACACATCTATGGGAGAGAGGTATCCATATCCTTATAAGGTATACTTCGCTCTCCTATCTAATTTGTAACAGCCCAGACCACCTGCCTATAAATATTTTCTGTTTTGAGTTGGCCCTAGGGCTAAACCCCTCACAGTTTTGCTTTCCCCACCCTTGGAAAAATGCGTCTATAAGGGAGAGGTATCCATATCGTTATAAGGCATACTTTGTTTTCCTCTCCAACTGATCACACTCTCCACCCTCCTTAGGGCCTAGCCCTCTTTAGGACCCAACCTAGCTTGCATAAGGGTTTGGGTACCGGCTTTGATACCATTTATAACAACCCAAACCACCTGCTCACATATATTGTCCACTTTGGGTTGCCCCTAGGGCCAAACTCCTCACAATTTTGTTCTCCCCACCCTTGGAAAAACGCTTCTATGGGGGAGAGTTATCCATACCCTTATAAGGAATTGGACCCAAAACTTTTCGTGAAAATTAGAATTATAAAATGAAATTAAATGAGGAAATATAATATGATTCTTTGAAATAAATGAAAAGTATAAATGAATTTATGAGCTTTTGATAAAATGAAAGACAATTGGGTTTTCCTTATGTTTTGCCTATGTTTGATAAAAAGATTAAATATTGTGTATTGTGTTTGGATGTGGGAATTTGAGATTGTGGATAAGTGAAGTGCTGTGCAGGTTGAAGAATTTGGCTAGTGACATTTTAGGGGAAATGCTGTCAAAATTTCCATAATGGGCAGAAACTTTGACTGTATTTTTGACCCTCTTAGAGTATAAATTGAATTGGAGGGTCTTCTTGAAGATTTTAGTTTAGGTTTTGATCTTTACAATGATGTATAATATGTTATTCGTGGATGTGAGAATTGGGAGATATGAAATTGTGAAGTTTGGAGGTGGTATAGGATGACCACTATTCTGGTAGAATCTTTGATTGAAAATTGACTTAGTTAGAGTTTGAAATTGCTTTTAAGTTCTTCATAAAAGTTTTTGATTATGCTTTGATCTTTCCATTGATGTAAAGTTTGGAATTTTTGGACCATAGAATAGGAAGTTATGATTTTTAGAAGTTTCTGTTACTGTTTAGCATGATTATTAGTGGACAGAAACTTTAATTGGAAATTTGACTTCTTTAGAGACCAAATTGATTTTTTTGTCCTTCATGAAAGATGTAGGTTGCTTTCTAATCTTCACATTTATATAAAATATGACATGTTTGGACCTTGGAGTTGAAAGATAGAAATTTTAGAAATTATGTGATTGTTTAGGGAGACATTATTTGGGCAGAAAGTTCGATTGGATTTTTGACCCTTTTAAAGATGGAATTAGTTTTTGAGTTCTTCATGGAAGTTGTAGAGCTTCCTTCTATCTTTCTTTCGATACCAAATTTTTCAAATTTGAAATTCGGGAGCAAGAGTTATGATTTTCGGAAAATTCAGATATGTATATATATATATATATATATATATTTGAAAAATTCTCCCCGCGCTCACTTGTGAGTGCAACCGCGTCGCCCTCGCGCGATCATGAGATCACGATTTTTGTCGCGTCGCGAGCGCGAACTGGTGGCCTCTCGACCGGGTCACGAGGGCGACCGGCTCGATCCGGGGGCGGTCCGACCCGGTCCAACCCTACCTCAAATCCGACCCTCTTCCTTATTTTGCTTATATCTTTTCCGTCCAAGATCCGATTGACTTGGTTTTCGAAGTGTTGGATTGCTAAGACAATTAGGTACATCCTCATGGGAAATTTGTGAATTTTTGAGATTAAATTGAGGAAGATTTCTGAACATGGTTTAGTCTTTTGAGAAATTCTTGATCTGTGGAGATCCGATTGAACTGATTCTTATTGCAAAATAAAATTGAGACATGGGGCTACAAGTCATATGAAGGCATTGAATTTCAATTTAGCCCCTAAGACTTTCAATTTCTAAATGGAAGTCGAGTTTAGTGTGCAGTCTTGGATTAGAAAAATCTGAAAGTTTTTTGGCCATAACTTTTGCTCTAGTAATCCAAATGAGGTGATTCTTGATTT
>JANIJH010000008.1:18350330-18361583 GCA_024520975.1 Erythroxylum areolatum
CCCCGTTAGACACGGGAGTATGCCCACTGCATACAAGTGAAAGATAGAGGTCGGGATCAGTTCGCGTCTGCATTAGTTTCCTGTAAATTTGTATTCCACGATCTCTATAAAATGATGCTTTGTATTTATAGTGGGCCCAATTTGGTTGTGGAGTTTTTTGTACATTTAATGGCTATTTTTTTAAAATTATTGTTGAACATTTGTAATGACTGAAAATGTTACGAATTAACGTGGGCTCAAATTGTTTACTGTTTTCTGCGCGTATGAATGTATTAAAAAAAAGGGGGTTATACTGAGTTTCGTCTGACTGATGTAGCATGTCACCCTCACGGGGCACGGACTCGGATATCACTATCGATGTAGGGTTCGGGTCACGCGGGAGTGGGGTGTTACATGAATGTAGCGTATCCACCAAAATTATTTTGATGATAAAATCATTAAAATAAACATAGCTTATAATCTTTGAGAAAGCATATGAAATATTTTTTCTAAGGTGTTACTTCATTGGACAATGATTTAGAAAATCTATATCAATTTACTTAATTTTGGCTACGAATTTTAAAGCTAAAGAAAATAATGTAACCAACAAACACATTTCTTTTAGCGTAAATATAATTTAAATAAACTATTGCCTTTCAAGAGAAATACCTTAAAATATTAATTAAAAAAGTCAGTTGATATTGTTAATAATACATAAAAAATGAAACGATATCCATTGCATAGAGAGAAAGTATTATTTCTTTCTAACTGTTATGTAATTCTTTTTTTCGAAAGTAATTAATTTATTCATTCAAAAAGGTGGACATTACAATGAGAAATGAAATTCATCCCCATCAATTGGAGTATAATATAACAATAAACTACATAGTAAAATAACACTTGTAAAACATTGCTCGGTTAAGAGAAACTATTAATTAAGTAGAGATGAGTGTTACAATCTTCGATCTAAACTTGAGGTAAAATCCCATCACGGTGAATTTGTTGAATTGTTCATAATTTACAAATAACTTAGTGTTTCTCATCATCCAAACATAATGAACTAGCATGGCAAAACAAGCCCCAAACACCCTGCATTGTTCTTTACTCTTCCATTTCAAATCCATTAACCAAGATAGACATTCCAACCATGTGAGGCTTCTATCATGTAGATCAAACAAGTTAAGAAACTGTCTCTAAAACTGACTTGTGTGCCAGCACCTAAAAAAGATGTGATCAAGTGATTATGCCTTATAGGTATATAAAGGACAATTTTTATATGGAATCTAAAATTTAATTCTATCTCTGGTTCCCAGCTTTTAAGTAGTTGCTAACTAGAGAATGAATGAATGAGCTTTATTGATATCAAAGCCCCAAACTAATTTATAAAATGGAAACTTGATGAGTGGACCAAGAAGCAGCTTTTTACAGAGAGTGCATTAAACATGTGTGAGTTATGTGATAGCGCGCCATAACGCTAGCCAAAATAAACTAGACTACTACTATAGTAGTGGTGAGTTTAGGTCGATCCTATAGAGAGTATATGTAAAGTTATTAAAATAAAATTAATTGGTATTTAGGTTTAGGGGGTTTGGTTGGGTTTAAATAAGAAATAAAATTAAACTAAACTAAGAAAAACAAATTAAAGAAAATATGTAAAGTGATGAAAGTGGTGAATTCGTTAGGAATTTGGTTATTTGGTTATGTCTTAGCCTACACCCTAATTAAACATATTTTGATGACTATTTGTTCTCAAACCTCTCCTAGAAACTATTAATAGTAGGTTATTCTATTAACCTGATTTTTCCTTTAGGTAGTGTTTAATCAAGATGCGATCGCTAATTAAACCTGGCCATCGAATAACCTATAATACAATCTTTAGATCCAATTGGGTAACTACATTACGAATTAAGAAAACCGATTAATTAAGACAATAACCATATACAATGTGCCATTTAACCTAGGTCATGTTGTTTCTAATGATTACGAATCATTAATCGCTACATATGAATTTCAAATATAACAATTACGGATTATATCAAAATTCTGGCAATGAGTTTGTAAATAAATGATCCAATGAATGGATTAAAATCATCTTTCAGAATGCCCAAATCCATACACATCGGATCACATAAACAATTTCTAAAGAGAGAAAGAAACAACAAATACAATGAAGGAATACTTAACCAGGTTGTCAGCATCGATATCGCCTCCAAATTGGCGTTAGGAAGCTACCCCTCTATGGATCTTCTCATGGTGGAGAGCTTACCTCCCTCTTTGTGCTCTTTCGAAGGTCTCAAATGATTCAGCCCAGCTGAAACACCTCTCTTCTTTTCTTTTAATCGAAACTCAGCTAAACTTTTCATTAAAAAAACTTTTTGTGTTGTTATTCTTTTCTTTTACTAAAATCCTAGGGTTAAGGTGGTGAGGTGTCCCTCTCATGCCCGTTAGTTATCTCTCACGGGCTTGAAAAATAACCCAAGCCCATGCACACTATGCATGCAGCTCGTATTGCTTCATATTGTGTTGTTGTATTGTTGTTGGTCTTCTACATCTATTTTGATCCTTCCAAGCTACTGGGTTGTTTTATTTGGCAGCTTTTTGGTTATCTTCTTTTAGATTGAATTTATTTTCTTCTTGCTCTAATTTTCTTCTTCTTACTTCATGAAGACAAGTAAATATTAATCTTCGAAAAATGGCCCAAATATCATACTTCTGATTCACTTTAACTTCTTTACTTATGAATTATGCCTAAAATCACAAATGAGTCAAAGTGAGCATCTTAAGCAATTTTATGTCAATAATCACTAAGTGTTATGGAACAATTTTATAATCAATTAAGCACCTATCAATTTCCCCTACACTTAGCTTTTGGCCGTCCTTAAGAGAAACATCAAAATTAAGCTTAAAGACCCAAAAACCTTTACTTAATTCTCATATTTTCCAAGACTACATAATTATAAGCATGAATGACTTTTAAAAATTATTGCAAGAAATCAACATTCCAAGCTTTTACTTATAATCAACCGACATTCATCTTCTTCAAAACTGATTAATCTAATGGTAGACTTGGAAAATGTGTTTAAAGAAGACACGTTCATGGCTACACTTAAATACCTTTCACAACCAAGAAATTCCACAACTTTGCATATCTTTTCATTTCTCCACTATTAATGTTCACATGGAAAATCATTAATTAGTGGACTTTTCAAGGCTGTCATATGGGCAAATGTAATTGCAAAAGCCAACATTCCCTCATAATTATGTACTTTAATTATGATGAATGCAAAAACAAGTTTCACAACTCAAACTCGACCTCTTATACACAAACCATATGAAGTATATACCAATCTGAAGGGATCACACATACAATTGATGAAAATACATCAAAACCACAAAGAGTGACCCTTTCAAGCTAACATCTACCTCATATTTAACATACACAAATAACCCATTGAATACAACTTTAGGAGGATGCATTAAGTATAAATAACTTTGCAAACTACATATTCACTTGCTCCTTGATACATTTGTTTAAACATTTTTTCTTCTCTTTCTTTTTCTTTCTTTCTTTCTTTTTCTTTTCTTTTTAAAAAATTAAAAGAAACTACTTCAACATAGGAATTTCAATGATATGATCAAAAATAATAGCCCACATTATAACCAACCCACACATATGTACACTCCCACACTTAGAATTTTTGTACATCCACAACCTTAACAATCCCCAAAATGTTCCACTAGCTTTATTGTTTAGGTAAGACATTTGGTTAAGTTTAAAATTGTACAATGCGGTTTATACAAAAAGAAAGGCATAAAGCTAAAAGGGGCTTATCAAGGAAAAAATCATGTAATGGGTAGATTATTTGGCTAATGTAATTTGGAAGAGCAAAGAATGCCTATCCATATCCATATTAATGCATGTAATAAAAATGTGGTCTTGAATAGAAATTTCAGGTAAAATCAGGATGTACATGTCATGAAGGTCACACATTATCAAAAAAAAGAGACTGATATAAATGTGTCAGTCCAATAAGGCTCAAAATCTCACCGACTTTATCTACCACTAGTTACTAATCTTCTAAAGATAATACACATTGACCAGTCACAAGAGTAAAAGTATATGCTAAAGTTGCTATGAAATTCTCTAGTCAATTCATACTCTAATAATGACTATATAGTCCTAGAATCAACAAAAAAGACAAAATGTTTGTTTTGTTATTTTATTCTTTATCTCATTTTGATTGAAAACTTAAAACAAGTGAAAGCAAACAAATTAAAAAACATACATGCATATAAAAAATAATGTGAAAAAGTAAACGAAAAGAAATTTACTTCCTTTGGGTTGCCTCCTAAGAAGTGCCTTTGTTCCTTCTCCTCACGTGACAAAATTATGATTGGTGGCACACGCAATTTCTCCACATGAGGTTCTTCCGGATAGAGCCTTAGTTAATAATCATTCCCATTCAGCATCTTCCCTATCCTCTAACTTTCAATCTTTAATTAGTCCATGCATTACGGAAAGATCTCAAATGTCTCTTTACCTTTTTTTTCCCTTGTTTAATTCCTCTAACTTGCTAGGTAAAAGTAAAGAGTCATTCTTAACAATAAATTGAAACTCAGTATTTACCTCCGAGCTGAAAGGTATAGCTTTTCCTACTTCGAGCTCCTCCTCAACTTCTTCTTCACACGCAATTCCTTCAGTATTGCTCCCAAAATTCTCAAGCACCTCATCACTTTGTAAGGTTTCTGCATTAATGTCTATTAGGTATACCTCGGGTTGATATGGTTATTCCTCTTCCATTTATGATTCTATCCTCACTGCCATCTTACCCATTTGGCTTACCACATTGTGGAATCTAGATGTTGTATCTTGCTGGACTTATTGTATACCTTGTTAAAGCTACTAGAATTGTTGTTGTACATCCTACTAGAATTGTAAAGTATCAGTAGCGATAACATTAATTAATTCTTTCATGGATGTACCTAAGTTTTGTTGGCTCTCCCAAATTTGGAAATTAGATCAAAATTGCCTTTCATTTTACTAGAATTGTTGGATATCGTATTAGATATGTTGTATTCTCTTTTGAAATTGCTGCATACCTTGTTGAAATTGAAGATTGTTATCATTACATGTCTTGAAATAGTAGTCTAAAGATGTACCTGAATTGTGATGAGAAACTTTTGGTCTGTACAGGAATTGTTGTGCATCCTATAAACTATCATGGAAGCAACTTTGTTAATTATCCCATCCATAACTAAAGTTAGATTGATCAGTCCAACCTTGTTTACAGGATTGAGAGTAAGAGTTAAAGAAAAAATTACTTCCATCCATGATTTTTTAAATATTTTTTTAATCACAAATACGAAACAAAAAAATGAAAAGAACACGAAATAACTGAAAGGAAACCAATTACAAAAAATATAAAACATCAATTAAAATCAAAATCAAAAACTAAAACTAAAACACTGCACTCTCCAGAAATGACTCCAAAATTGACAGCACGTCATAATGCTAGTCCAAATACACTAAACTACTACTATAGCAGTGGTGAGTCTAGGTCGATCCTACAGAAATTGTGTGTAAAATTATTAAAATGAAATTAATTTGTATTTAAGTTTAGAGTGACTTTTTTGGGTTGAACTAAGAAAATAAAATGAAACTAAACTAAGAAAAAATTAAAGAAAACATGCAAAGTGATGAAAGTGGTGAATTTTTTAGGAATCTGGTTCTTTGGTTTTATCTTGGCCTACACCCTAATTAAACATATTTCAATGATTTGTTGTTCTCAAACCTCGTCTAGAAACTATTAATCATAGGTTATTCTATTAACCCAAGTTTTCCCTTAGATAGTGTTTAATCAAGATACAATCAATAATTAAACCTAGCTATTGAATAACCTAGGATACGATCTCTAGATTCAATTATGTAACCACATTACGAATTAGGATAATCGATTAATTAAGAAAAGAACCACCTACGATGCATCATTTAACCTAGATTATGTTATTCCTAATGATTACTAATCATTAATCGCTACATATGAATTTCAAATATAACAATTATGAATTATATCGAAATTCTAGCAATGGGTTTGTAAATAAATGATCTAATGAATGCATTAAAATCATCTTTTCAAAATACCCAAATCTATACACATCAGATAATATAAACAATTTCTAAAGAGAGAAAGAAACAACAAATATAAGGAAGGAATGCTTAATCAGGTTGTCGATATCACCTCCAAACTAGCGTCGGGAAGCTACCCCTTTATGGGTCTTCTCATGGTGGAGAGCTTAGCTCCCTCTTCGTGCTCTCTCGAAGCTCCTAAAGGTCCCTTATGATTTAACCCAGCTAAAACACCTCTCTTCTTCTCTCTCGGTCAAAACTCACTTAAACTTTTCATTAAGAAAACTTTTTTTGTGGTGACTCACAGGTGTGAGGCTCTACACCATACATGCAGGTCATATTGCTTCATGTTGTGTTGTCGTATTGGTATTGGTCTTCTACATCTATTTTTCTCCTTCCAAGCTACTAGGTTGTTTTATTTGGTAGCTTCTTGGTTGTCTTCTTTTGGATTGAATTTTTTTCTTCTTACTTTAATTTTCTTCTTCTTACTCTATAAAGACAAGTGAATATTAATCTTCGAAAAATGGACCAAATATCATACTTCTAACTCGCTTCAACTTCTTTTCTTTTAAATTGTTCCTAAAATCACATATGAGTCAAAGTGAGTATCTTAAGTAATTTCATGTCAATAATCACTACGCGTTATGGAATAATTTCATAATCAATTAAACACCTATCATTGTGTAACTCCCATCTAAATTCATCCTATAGCCTCTGATCTAAGAAATAATTCGACAAATTGTTAGCACTTAAGATAATTCCCCTTCCTGTGTGATATGACCAATACATTCTGAATAGGCTCTTACATCATAGTGTTTTCATGGATAAGCCTTTTTTTTGGTCAATCAGTAATTTAAAAAAATCAAAAGGAGTTATGTACAAGCCACAAGATTGCCCAGGAGCCAATATTACCAATACCAAAAGAGCAGCCTAACCTAAGAATATAAGAAACTCTATAAAAATTGTTCCTTATGAACCGAACCATACCACAACATCCAACCTATACATATCTATCTTACCAATACCAAAAGAGCAGCCTAACCTAAGAACCTAAGGAAATCTATAAAATTGTTCCTTATGAACCGAACTATACCACAACATCCAGCCTATACATTTCTACCAACCAAGGTGACCTTGTAGGAAGGCACATCTTAACCAGCAACACAAACATTTACAACTTACCATAGTAAAGAAATAAATTAAAAAAGATAATCATTTTTACGTCAAAACCAGAAATTTAAGTCAACACTGCATGAGTTTAAACCTCTTAACTGCCTTCTTCTATTTTGCTGAAAGGTGGGATCTTCTTTAGTGAAATATCGAGGATGATAAGGTACAACCCTTATCCTTGCTTCTTGCATCCCTATTGTCCCTAACAGCTTGGCCCCAAGTATGAGATCTCCATCCTATGCTCACATAATTCTTACCCATCCTTTCTTAGTTAAAACTATATAATTGCTTCCGATTCTTTAAGACATTAATAGAGGAGTAGGGAATCTCCTACTGTCAATAGCTGTTAAGAACCGGAATAACCTGCAAAATAAAACCTTAGAGAAAATAATCCTTACCAATATTTTCTTTTCCTCAGTGTTTGAGCCAAGAAGTTTTGCAACTTGGAAGATCACTCTGGTGTTTAATTTCCCAAATTCCACGGCTTTTTCCTTGATTGTTCAATGGTTTCTTTTGGACTAGAGGTTATAGACAGTCACAAAGAGGATAATGAGCAGAAGGTTGAGGTCAATATTTGTGTAGTTTGGGGCATGGTTAAACCAACATAGAAGGGTTTGAAGATTTGTCAGATTCGATAAGTGGAAATGAAAATGTTCTAGACAATGTGTCCATACTATTTTTGAGTAAGCACACTCAAATAACAGATGGTCAATAGACTCATTATCTAAGAAATAGAAGGGAAAGTGATTTGGGAAATATGAGAAGAGAAGTTTGTCCCTCGTTTGCAACTTATTAAGGAAAGCTAGCCATAGGATGAAGGCATACCTTGGGCTAGTTCTTTTATACCAGAATAATTTATACCAGGGGACACAAGGATTGGGAGGTCTCAAGATGGAATATTCTGAAGCATTCGTGTAAGTTTTGGAGGGACTTGTTAGCCATTCCATTCTATCAGGTTGGGAGCATTCTGGTTGGTATGGTAAGGGCTTTAGGGATTGTATAGTTTTTATTGTGGCCTTCTGCCAGTCCCACACATTATTCCTGATAATCTTAGCAACTTTTGCATTCATCGGTAATTCCAATCCATTGATCACTCTGGGGTTAAGAGATCCTTCAGAATACCTCTAGGATGCCAAGGGTCCTACCATAAAAAAGTAGATATCCCATTTCCTATCTTAAATCTTAATTAGTTCCCAATAAGATCCCTAACATGTAACAATTTCCTCTAACTGCAAAAGCTATTATTACTAGGTTATGTATTCCAAAATGTTCTCCTTCCAAGAATAAGGGTACGTACCCATATGACCCACAGAGCTTCATTATTAGTAAAAAGCACCCAAATCTTTTTCCTATAAGCACATTATTCGACGTAGACAAGTGTTTAATGCCTAAACCATCCTTTTTTTTGGGTCTACAGAGGTCATTCCATTTAACCTTCTCATAAGAGTTAGACACTACATTCCCAGACCATAGGAAATTTCTTAATTTGTCTCAATATCTTTAATAATGGAGGAGGGAAGAATAAAATGACTAGACCAATACACCTGAAAGGTTGAGAGCGTAGAAATGACCAGTTGCAATCTACCAGTATAGGAAAGAGTTCTATGGGTCCATTTGTTTGATCTAGCATCAATTTTATCTAAAAGGGGAATGCAATCTCTCCTAGAAAGCCTACCTATTAAAAGAGGAAACCCCAGGTAATGAATAGGAAAGTGACACCTCTTTGAAGACCTGTTAGGGATTCCAACTGATGAGCCATATAACTCATATAAGAAGATAAAAAGTATTGACTATTGCTAAAGTTCATGTCCAATGTAGACATATTTGAGAAAATACGTAGACAATTAAACAGGGTTTGAGTCGAAACCAAATCAGCATGACAAAATAGTAAAATATCATTAGCAAATAAAAGGTGGGAAAGTTTTAATGCTTTACATCTCTAGTGGTATTTAAAAGAGCTATTACATGCTATAGAAGCATCTAAACTCCTCCAGAGAACCTCCATACAAATAATGAAGAGATATGGGGACAAGGGATCCCCTTGTCTTAAACCTGATTTACCACGAATTTTTTTAAGGAGATATATTGATCAAAATGGAATATGAAGGGGAGGTGATACACTCTTTAATTCATTAAACAAAAATAGGAGGCAAACTTACAGCTAAGAGAGTATTAAGGTGGAAATCCCAGTTAATGGAATCATAGGCTTTTCTCAGGTCAATTTTGAAAGCAAAATGCTTATGGTTATTCAATAGGTGGTAATTCTTAAAGATCTCTTGAGCCAGAAGGATATTATCCCCTATTCGATGACCTTTTATGAAGACACTTTGGCTAGGGTTGACAATGTGAGGAAACAACTCTTTAAACTTATTTGCCATTATTTTATAAATCACCTTATAAATAAGGTTAAAACAGGAAATTAGTCTATAGTCATGCATAGAGGAAGGACGATCAGTCTTAGGAATCAGTGAAATATAAGTAGAGTTAAGCTCTTTGATAAGCCTTCTATGATGGAAAAAATCTTGAATGGCTCTAGTAATATCACCCCCAACAATTTGCCAAGTTTTCTTAAAGAAGAAACCATTCAACCCATCCGACCCTGGTGCCTTATTGGGATTAAAGGAGTTAAAGACATCCTTAATCTCTTGCATTGCGACATCTAAAAAGAGTTTTTCTAAAAAGATTTTCAGGAATGGGAGAAGGAAAGAGATTGGTCACATACTCTCTAGAGGAGGAGAGGTTTTTCTTGTTCCTAATAGTTCTCTAAAATAACCTAGGAATTGGTTTTGGATCTCTTCAAATTCAACAATCCTATGCCTAGCATCCAATAATAATGAGTGGACGTTATTCCTATTCCTATTCGACAAGATAGAGTTATGAAAAAAATTTGGTATTCCTATCTCCCTCTTTGAGCCACTTAATACAAGAAGACTATTTGTGAAACGACTTCTGGTCCTCTAAAGCACAAATAAGATTGGTAATGGCTTGATTTTCCTAGGCAACCAAATGAGGACTATTAGGCAAATGACTAATTTGATCGTGGATATAGTTAAGGTGTAACATCCCCTTTCTATACTAAGGGTTAGGACCTAAATTCTGGTAAATGAGAAATAGCAATGAGAGATTAGAAAAATGCATTTCATGCCCATGCATAATGTTAGTATACACGCACGTGAATTAGAATTTTGTGCACATTAAAATGACTGTATATGCATTCATTGACATATTTCAGGTATAATTGATTTATATATGTGGAATGTAATTTTTATTTACAGTTGTTGTTTTCATATATGGAAAATTGATATGGAGAGGATAAATTGCTGAATTAGAATTTCTGGTGAATCTTAGGAAAATTTTCTAAAAATATTGAGTATTACTGGACTAGGAAAAATGCCAAGTGGCAAGTAAATTGATTAATGACAATAGAAATGAGAGTTAAATGATATTGAGGAATTTAATAGCTAACTTTAGAAATTGTGAGAAGATGATATTAAGAATTGAGAGACAATTGGATTAGAAATTGGAGACAAATAGACTAGTTATGAATGAGGGTCCAAATGGGACCATAGGAAAGTGACAAGTGTCACTACCCCTCACCACTCACCTCTCACGTTGTTTCATTTTGCAAGACACTCTCTTATTGTCTTTCATTTAACCCTTGCTTTGTCTCTCACGAAATTCTCGAACCTTCTTCACCTCTTTCATTTGGTTTTATCCACGACATTTCACTTCTCACCACACCTGTTGGCCCCTGAATTTTTTTATTTTATTTCATTAAGCATGATTAGATTATTTTGAGGTCATGATAGATTTATGTATGTCGGAGCGAATTAGCATGTCAATCTTAATGAGGTTGTGTGACATAAGAGAATAAATTGAAGTGTTAGAAGTGATAAGTTGCATTAAGGGCATTTTAGGCATGTCACTTAAGGAGGAAAGAACATAAGCTTTTAAGTAAGGGCAAAATAGACTTTGTG
>JANIJH010000008.1:18443079-18459436 GCA_024520975.1 Erythroxylum areolatum
AAGTAAAATATTGTGTGACGATTTACTGTTTCGTAACAAAAAAACAAATTATTTGTGACCACATTATTTTTTGTCACAAAAAATAGAAAAATATTAGCTACAAACATATGTTTTCTCACAAATATAACTTTTTCCCGCCAAAATCATTTTGGCGCCAAATTGCATAAGTTTCTAGTGACAAAACTTAGTGATAAAAGAAAAGTGGTCACTGTAAACATATTTATAGTGACAACTTAATTGTGAATGATACTAAATGGTCACAAGTACTATTGTATTAGTGACAAAGAAATAAATCATCACAGTTAAGCCAAACAATAGTGATCATCCATTGTTTTGTCACAAAAAAACCTCGTATCTGTGACGAAATAATAGCTAGTCACAAAAAAATTGTCACTAAATGTCTTAACTCTTGTAGTGTTCCCTGGTCTTGCAACTTGCACCGGTGATGACAATCATAAAGAAATGTGTCAAATTTACATCATTTTCGATCAGAGTCCTAATTCACTCATCCACTTTCTTCAACATTTCCTTGTATTTATGTTTCGATGTGCTCGCCCTAGTTGATACAAATTCTATAAATATAGAGAAACAAGTATAACTGTTTAACAACACACATTAAAGAAAAACAAGAGTAGTTTTTCAATTTCTAACCAAATATAACAGAACAGTGGGAGCAAGCTACAATGCATAAAAAAGGAAAACATGGAAGTAACCAGAAGAAGAAGTTATCTAAGTGTGGGACGGATGGTGCAGAGACTCAGGTTCAGGCCGAAGAAAAGGAAAAGAGGGGGAAAACGACATCTATATTGTAGCCTATAGGTCGAGGGAATTATGAACTACGTCGTGCCTTATGTTATATTATTAAGCTTATAACTTCCGTACTCGAGAATGCTTACCCTTCATAGAAAGGTCCAGAGTGCTTACCCTCACAGAAAGGTCCAGAGTTTCAAGATTCAAGATTTAAGAGCTTCAGGTATTAAAGCAAAGACTAGCCAAATTAAAAAAGACAAGATCACAAATTTGTACCTTTATCAAGAGGTGTACATATTGAAGCTAGATGAGGCAAAGTCTTCTACACTGGTAATCAGAATTTATTACCTTTCTCGCTTTAAAAATGAACAATTTGGTCTAACAATAAGACAAAATTACAAGGCAATGAAAGAGCCAATGGAACGGTGCCATTGACATTCTACTAGAAAAATTTTGGTCGTCTTGTTTGAATCCTGTTTTCTCCAATCGTTTGAAATGTAACTCATCAACTACTGAAAGCCTCTTGATCTATTAATATATGCTTCGATAAGGGCATAATAGTCATTCATTATTATTATACGTAGATTACATTCTATTACATCCATCTTCTAAGCAATATTTTAATATATTACGTTATAGACTCTTTCGTCCCTCCCAAACAACTATTTTTTAATATTACATACATTTACATTCCATTACATTATAAACCATTCTATTCCATTAAAAACCTTATGTTCAACCAAGCATAGCCTTAGGTCAGAAGGATTATGAGCATCGATACAATCTACCATATCATCATTCCTTACTTTGAAGACTATCTTACCCCTTTTCCCTCTTGTGCCATCAAAACACTGTTGAAATCACTTAATGCAATCCAAGGGTAATTGATAGAGCTATTAAGACTCTAAATGTCACTCTAAAGGGATGCTCTTATGAACTCATGATTAATTCCATAAATAAACATAATTCTAAAGTAACTTATGCATATATTATAGCTTACCTCAAGATGAATCTTTATTTATGTGCTTAAGGATTGTTGCACTTTGAACACTTTTGGATTAAATGCTACTAGGATTCTCCCAGTGAGATGAGCTTGATGGTTTGTAATTATCTCAAAGTTGCTATCGAACAACTATGAGCTATGTTTTATCTTCTCCTTCTTCACTCTTATTTCCAATAGACCTACCATTTAACGTTTCTTTATCAGCAAATAATCCTTGATCATTTGTTTTTTTAAGGGCAATTTCATGCCCCTTACATTCCGGTTAACAACCACTGGGGAGAGCTGAGGGCATGAGACCCTTTACCTATAACTTTTTCCCTTGTTTTCCTCCTAGTTCTCGCACTCAAGGTGTTGATAGGTTCTCCATTGTTACCATTTCTAACATTAGAGAGATTGCAAGTATATCATTTAGGTTCTAACTTATTATCCTCTCTTGATCATTGTGATGATTTTCAACTAGGGACTTGATCGACTTTTACACATACTTATGCATCTCTATATGGGTGTTATTATTTCCATCGAAGAGTGTTCCTTCTTTATCAGCTTGTAAGGATCTTGATTTTCTAGTTTATTAAAAATAAGATGACGTCCTCTTTTTGGTTTCTAAACCGTAATTGGAATTCATGTTAACATATACAATCAAATTATATGTGATATGTAATTCCAGGTTTGATCCAGCAGTAAGGTCTCATAGATTAAGGTAAAGATTGTTCATGTCTTTTTGATGCTATCTATAATTGTTGACACTTAACATATGTACATATCATGAACCCAACGTGGATAGGAGGATATATTTGTTATTTTCTTTTCTTTCCGGGGGGGGTAATTAAGCATTATAGTTTTTGATAAAGCATGAGTAGTACTTCGTACGTACAGAAACGTTTTGAGATGATTAGACAATTCAATGAGTCCGCAACATGCTCAAAGACTTTATATTCTTCCTTTTTCCAAATTTTTTGGTTACTTTAGCAGCCAGGCGTGCCCATACATGCTCTTTCTTCTCCATCGGATGCTTTGTCCATCAGATTCATTCAACAATTTTGCTCTTCGGTTCAAATCACCATACCAAAAAGATATTGCAAACGCTTCATTGTCCATCATCTCTTCGCTGACTTTTCTTTAACTGAGAAGCTCAATAATTAGAACCGGACAATATAAGCATGCTCAATTCATCTTATACCAGAAGAGGACATACAAAGCGTGGCCTTGGCCTCTTTGCTTCACCCTGCGAGGTTAAAACATCTGAACATATTTTAAACTCGATTCCAAATTTGTGCAATTAGTGTGATATGAAGGAGAGGGACCTAATTAGAGAACTGTTCCCGGAGTTCACTATCACCGTCACCATCTGTTAGTTGTGATGACCAAAACTCCTGTCATCGTCTGATTTACGTAACATGTTCTGAAAGACTGATTAACATGTCAGAGGGCCTCTTCTAATGGTAAAACAATGCCCATGTGATGTGAAGTTCTTTATTTTCTTCTCCCAAAATATTGAGTTTACTGTATAGCATTTAATCAGTTGCAATATATTTTTAGTTCTTCTTTCTTCATCTTTTAACATCTCGGGATTGCTGTCCAGCAGTTATGTCTGATTTTAGGTCATAAAAAAGGATAGGGGAAAAACCAGCAACAGGTAAAGAAGAAAGAACCAGTGAGTAGTACAGAAAACAAAATTAATGAGTAATGCAAAGGAAAGATGGCAGAGATAGTGAAATCACACGCCCCATGTCCGGGAAATTTTTCATACAAATAAATTTTCAAATTTTCTTTTTGTTCTGTTCTTTGTCTTCTTTGTCATGTCGGACAAAAGACTGCTTGGTCAATACAGATAGCTAGCAAGATCGAGCTAGGATTAATGAATAAAATAAAGTAATTGAAAAACAAGTGACTAAATATCTTGTGATACCTATAAGCAGAATTACAATTCCTAAAACAATCTTAAGAATTTTATTCAACTTAAAAATTATGATTTTATGTGATGAAACCTCCGCATTGTATGTAAATTCTAAATGTTCTTTCTAGGGCTTCAAGCACCTTGAGGTTGCCCACTTGCCTAATTAATGAATTGGTAATCCCCTATTTTCCTTAATCATTTTAAAAAAGTTCACAAAAAATTCGTTAAAATTATCAATTTGAAATAAATCAATATTATTAATTGGAAATCAATAAATAAAATTATGAAAATGGTGTTTCTTTGTTAATAATCTTCTTGCACTCGACTATTTCCTAGTTATGCTATAGAAACAATATGCATTTTCAGGTTGTTAAAAAATGTTAATCAACTCCTTGTTTAATTAAAAAGTGTAAAAATTTTAAATCAAGAAAATTTATAATTATTTAAATACTTGTATTGTTAATATGAAATGTTCAAATTAGCTCAACTTGAAAAATTAAATTTAATGAAGAGAAATTCTTAGCTCGAGAAAAATATAATTTTTGCTATATTAAATAACAATTTTCAAAACTTTCTCGTTGCTTGTACTCACTCTCTTAGTACTTGAACTCCTAGAATTGTGGGTCCATTGCAATACAATCATGTTGCTGGCTTTATTACAAAATCACGCTCATATCCAGTGTTGCTCATTTCGTCCTAAGATAGTTCACTAGCTTTTGATGGGTTGACATATTGCAAACTCTGGGATCGAATGTTTGTAGCTTTTGTCCAAGGTTCTTCATTAATATTAACTTGTATTTCCTTTTCTTTTCCCTCTTAGAAAATGGATTTTGATCTTAGAGGTCGGCACTATTATGATTTTAGTTCCGTCTCTCTTTGATATCTTTACTTCTGCATTTTGGCGAAGAGCGTAGAAGCCAGCAGAACTTGCTCTACAGTCTACACCAATACATCTTCAAGCATATGTATTGTGAAAACTTAAATAGTAACAACTCTCGCGAATGTTAGTGGGTATGATGAGATAAGCATTTGAATGCTTTTTATATACTAAAAAAAAAATCTTACAGTGTAGCCCTTATATGATGACAGGATCAACGATTTTCTATTTACTGCTTTTAAAAAAAAAGGAAAATAATATTAAAAATAAAATGCTGCTTTCAAATCAAAGTGTTAAACAATAAACGGTTGCTTTCAAATCAACGTACTAAGATTAATAATTATTGTTATAGGCCGGAAGTCTTGAATTCTAGGGGTAAATGATAAGGAAAAAAAAAAGGCTACTAGTTTTACATGCATACATCGGAAACAGACGGTAGTACTGTAGAGTCGATGTTGTGGGCGCGTCCAACTATCACATACACGAATGGATGTTTGCAAAATTACATGTGAAATTTAATTTCAAGACATTGAGACCTAGAAGGAAAGTGAAAGTTATATGAATAAAGATTTTGGAGGGGAGTTGCAGATGGGTTACTATTACGAGGAGAAGTAGTACTACTCTTATCAGTGTGAGTTTTATAATTACATTGAGTTTAAACTGCTAATGGCCGAAGGGTGTGGGTTGTAAGTAAGTATGGGAACCTTTGGATCAGTCACCAGAATTAGAACTTTGTTAGAAACCTTTCCACTGTTCATCTTGAGATGCCCTACACTGCTTTTTAATTTAGACGGAGGCAGAAGTAAAGAGATCAAAGCCCTAAAAGTGTTTCTCATCCGTCTCTTTCGTCCTGTAAACAGGCAGAGAACGGCATCTCACACACACAACCACGCATCTACGGTCTAAACTCTAAGTAGGGTTAAGAAGAAAAAATATAAAAAGAGAAAAGAACATTTCTGCTACCCTTTGAGATTAAAAAAAACCTTTTTTGCCACCTTCTCCCAACAAGACTCCAGCTTTTAGTTTCCTTCGTTTCTTGAATAAGAAGAAGAGGGTTAAAATTAAGTTTGTGCGAAACACGTATGCAATAGGATATGGTGTTCAATAAAGTTAATAAGAATATCCCAATCCATCTTGCTATTTTCTTCACCTAATTTACAATATATACCTCTGTCTAACTCTTAGAAGAAACAGAAGAATCTTTTTTCTTCTTTATCATAATGATTTTTGAAATTGTCATAAATATTATTAGCGATAATTTTAGTATGTTATAGCTGCAATCTAAGTTACATCGGTTACAACTGCCATTATAATCTTCAGCTGCAATTTCATTTGCAGCCTGTTACGTAATTGTGAATTTCTTGGCTTTAGTGACATCTGAAAGATTTCGTATTGTTTTCCAGTTTATACGTCTTTTGAGAAATATAGAATCAAAGGGCTTGTTTTGATTATTTCACTTGTCATTATTGCAGCCACAGCTCTTCTATATCTTTCTTGGCCAAAGGGTTTCGACTCTATGGTTGTTGGGATATTGTTACTTAAGTGCTATTCTTTTAAATACAATAACTTGATAAAGAGTTTTGTTAATCTTGCAAAAATGTAAATACTGAAAAGTAAATGAGACTAGATTTTACTTGGTTCGATAGTATAAAACTATCTATATCCAAGGTTCTCATTTTCCGTGGTGATTTTTCACTAATATGAAGAAGAAGAAGAAGAAGAAGAAGAGAAAAGATACAGAGATTGAATGTATCTTCTACACTTGCAAAGAGCCCTTTCAAACTCTCCTAGTATCCACAGGTGTGTACTCTAGCACTCTTTGAATTTTTCTCACTCTATTTTGCACTCTCAAGGACTAAATACAATCAAATGAAAATTGAAGTTTTTGTAAAAATGTGATGTTTATGTCTAATGTTTCTGCTTCTTTTTATAGCTGAGGAAGATGAAGACTTTCGGATGTAGCTTGCTTGTATCAGCTCTCCTCCATGTGTCTTCCACATGAGTCACTTATTCCCCTCTGATATGTCTGTGTTTTATATTGGTGAAGCTACGCTTAGAATGCATTGTCTGCATTTTAAGTATTAGCTTCTGTAGTATATAAACGACTGTGTATTGAGAGAATTCTAACTTATATTAAACGACTGAGCTTTGAGTTTATTGGCTTCAGACATGCGTTTTGTCTTTTATCCCCATGTGTTAATGACTTAGGTTTTAGTCTTCAGCTGATAGATCATTCGAGAATGTTTTTCCCTCTTCTCTCTTCGAAACACTTCAGACACCATCACGCATATCCACTTCTGTCTTTGATTTTTTTCTTGTTTTTTGTTGAATCTGAGTGAAGTTTGCTAGAGTATTGGTGATTTCCCTCACACTTTTCCTCCTACTACATCAATCTTTGCTAAGATGAAAAACCCTAGAGTGATTTTGAAAAATCTGAAAACCTAATCTTCACCACTTCATTGATATCTTATGGATCTGCCTTCGGAATCAAGGGTCTTCCATAATCTGTAAGTAGTCCCTGTAAAAATTAAATTTTTTTGTGTTAGTATTTTAGTTCTAAAATCAGAAGGATTTTTCTCACCTTTTATTTTCTCTAGATTGAAGATCCCCTTGGCAATTTGGTCTCTAAAAAAATGCAATCACACATCTATGTGCTTAGATTGTTCATGAAGGACTGGATCTTGACTCAAGTACCATGCACTTTGACTGTCCGTATATAGTACTGGTGTTGAGATGTCTATGTTAATTTCCTTTAAAATTCTTGATAGCCATATTAGTTCCTTTCCTCCTTCTATGATAGCATAATACTCTGCCTTTGTAATTAATAAACTTACCACTGATTACTATTGTGATTTCCAACTTACTGTGTTTGCTGAGAGTGTAAAAATATATGATGAGATTGACTTCCTTGAGTCCTTATCTATTGCATAATCAGCATCCACATAGCCATATAAAGACAAGTAATTGCATTTGATTAGTTCTATTTTAGAGAAGCATAATCCATAGTTCATTGTTCCAAATATGTATTTGAGGACATTCTTAAGCCCCTACCAGTGTTCAAAACCTGGATTGGTCATGAATTTACTTAGGATACTAATAGCATAAGCTAGATCCAACCTTGTGCACAGCATAAGGTGCATTTGAATTCCAATACCTACATCATAAGGATAGTAAGCCATAGCCTTCTGTTCTTCTTCAGTTTTAGGACACTTGTCAGAAATCATCTGTAAGTGTGATCCTAAGGGTACTAAAGTAAGTTTAGCTTGTTCCATATTGAATTGAGCTAGGATTTTTCTTATGTAATTCCTTTGCACAAGCCAAAGTTTTCCTTCCCTCCTATGTCTGATTATCTACTTTTCTAGAAGCTTCTGACCTTCTCCTAGGTCTTTCATTTCAAAGTGAGTGCACAAATCAGTCTTAACTTCTTGAATTATATTCAAGTCCTTCCCTGTAATGATAAGATCATCTGCATAGACTAAAATAAAAACTACTTTAGTCATTCCTAGATCTTTATAGTATAAGCAGTAATCATATGAACTTCTAATGAAGTTCGTACTAGTAGCAACCTCATGATACATCTTGTTCTATTTTCTAGGTGCTTGTTTGAGCCCATATAGGGATTTTTGCAATAGGCAAACATAGTCTAGCTTATTTTTATCCTCAAATCCGACTAATTGCTTCATGTAAATTGTCTCCTCTAGCTTTCCATATAAGAAAGCTATCTTGACATTCATTTGATAGATTTCCCGGTCATATAAAGTTGTTAGAACTAGTATCAACCTAATTGTCTTGAATTTGACTACTGGAGATAATATCTCCTTGTAGTCAATTCCTTCCTTTTATCTAAATCCCTTAGCTACAAACCTAGTCTTGTAAATCCTTGGTTCTGCTTCTGTCACTCCTTCTTTTAATTTGAACAGCCATTTATTCTCAATTAATTTGACTTTATAAGGTCTAGGGACTAAAGTCCAAGTCTTATTGTTCATCAATAAAGAATATTCCTTCTCACAAGCTTTTTTCCACTATTTGCATCTTTGCTTCTCATGGCTTCAACATAAGTTTCTGGAGCCTTATTTTCTACATTTTCAGCTATAAAGCATGCAAATTTAACCAAGTTTAGTTCAGTGTACCTTCTATTAGGAATTCTGAGTCTTGGTTGCCTATCCCTTGTGAGTTGATAGTCTTGTAGGTTTTCTTGAACATCATCCAAATTTGGGTATGAAGTTTCTCCTTCACCCTCACCTTCTGCCTCTTGTCTCCTTTCTTTATACTGAGTAGTACTTTCTATAGACTCCACATTTTCAGACTGTATAGTACACCTTCTTCAGGTTCTAGTGGTACATAAAATAGGGTAAATGGTTCAGTGCCCCTAGATTTTCCTGAATTTCCCTTTGGAGATCAGAATTAGAGGAATTCTTGACCTCTCTGCTTATGATTGTTTTATAGGCTTCCTTTTGGAGTAATAAGATCTTATATCCCTTTACACCTTCTGGATATCTTAGGGAAACTCCCTTGATTGCTATAGGTTCTAATTTTTCCTATTTTTTATGTGCATAGGTCGCACATCCAAAAATCCTAAGTTGGGTGAGTTTTGGTTTCTTATCACTCCAAATTTCCTAAGGAGTCTTGTAATCATTAGTAGAGATTGGAACCATATTAATTAGATAGATTGTTGTCCTAATTGCTTCCCCCCATAGAGAATGTGAGCAACCCGAAGAGAAGAGCATACACCTTGTCTTCTCTAAGAGAGTTCTATTTAGCCTTTCAACTACTTCATTCTGTTGTGGAGTAGCTCTTACTGTTTTATGCCTTAGGATTCCATTCTTACTGTAGTATTATTCAAATTTTTTATTGCAACACTCCAATCCATTATCATTCCATAGGCATTTCAACTTCTTCCCAGTCTAATTTTCTATAAGAGTATCCAATCTTATGAAAATCTCTAGTGCTTCATCCTTTCTCAGGATACACCCAACATTTTCTTGATATTTCATCAATTATAGACATAAAATATAAGTTCCCTCCTACTGTAGGGACTTGAGCTGGCCCCCAGAGATCACTGTGAGCATACTCCATGATCTTTGTGGCTCTCTGAGCTCCTCTTTGAAATCCTGGTCTGTGGTGCTTTCCTAGCACACAAGATTCACAAAATTCTAACTTCTGTAAGTTTTGTTCAGGGATTAGACTTTCCTGGAGAGATGGAACAAGCTTTTATTCCCTGCATGACCCCAACCTTGCATGCCATTGCTTGGTTGGTTCATGGCTTCCATTTTTTAAATTTTGATTTATTTCAGTTGAGCTTATAATATAGTATGCCCGCCCCCTGCCCCCTCCCCCTTTCCACTCCTCTAATAATGACTCTACTATTCCTTAGGATTTCTTTGATTCTATCTTTTGACTTGATCTGAAAGCCTTGCTTATCAAAAAAAGCTTTCAGAAATCAGGTTTCTCCTTATTCCATGCATAAATCTAACATTTGTGAGGGTCCTTCTCTTTCCATCAAACATTTTGATGGAAACACTTCCAATGCCCTCTATCTTTTGCTACCTAAAATCTACCATTTTAACCTTAGCAATGACTGGTTCAAATATAGTGAATCAGCCCCTATGAGGAGTGACATGCATAGTGCACCCTAAATCAAAAATTCACTCTCTACTAAGGTCTTCAATATCCTCAGTGACAGTCAGAATTTCATCATTACTAGAATCTTCTAGTTTTTCAACATTTCCTGAAACTACACTTTCCGCAGCCTTATCCCTCTTCTTCTTTCTACAATCCCTTGCAAAATATCCCTCCTTATCATAATAAAAGCATTTTCTCCCTTTTCCCTTTTTCTTTTTTTCATCACCTTCCTTAGAGTGTTTTTATTTCCCACTTCCCTTCTGTCACTTTTCTTTCTTTCTATTTTTCTTATGAGATTTCTTCTCATGATTATTCTCTACAAACATCACTTATGCCTCTTTCTTAAAAGTGTTAACTTCCACTATTTCTTCCATTAGAGAATCTAACACCCTTTTTATAGTAAGGGATTCTTCACTAGCATGCTTAATTACCTTCTTGAATGTATTAAATTCAGAAGATAATGCCTTTAGGATTACTACAGCTTGATGTTCCTTAGATATTTTCTCATCTGTAGCTTCTAAATTTTGAACTAGCTTAAAGAAATAATCTAGGTTATCATCTAAGGAGACAGAAGTGTTCATTTTGTAGTTAGCAAGATTGTGAAAAAGTGTCATCTTGTTAGGAAGACACTTCTTGGCATACAATTCATCAAGTTTGATCCAAAGCTTTTGTGTTGTATTACAATTCTGTACTTTTCTTATCACTGTTGGTGATAAGTGAAGCATTAACTTGCAATGTGCAAGTCTTTGCATCTTTAGCTTCTTTACTGGATCAGTCTCTAGATCATATTGATCTTCTATAGCACCATAACAATTATATGATTAAGAAGAGCATACATCTGGAGTTTCCATATGGTAAAGTCTTCTTTACTAGTGAAAACATCCATTTTCTTTCCTACCATGATTATTGTAGTGTAAAGAACTTAAAGACTTTTACTTACTGATTGTTCTTGATGATTTTTGATGCTTAGAGTATCCAAGAAAATGCCCCAAGAAGTTTCTGATGCTCTGATACCACTTCTGTTGGGATATTTTTGCTTAACTGTTGTTCTTTTAAACACAAGAACTTGATAAAGAGTTTTGTTAATCTTGCATAAATGTAAATACTTAAAAGCAAATGAGACCAGATTTTACTTGATTCGATAGTATAAAACTATTTACATCCAAGGTTCCCACTTTTAGTGGTGATTTTTCACTGATATGAAGAAGAAGAAGAAAAGAAAAGATACAGAGATTGAGTGTATCTTCTACATTTGCAAAGAGCCCTTCCAAACTCTCCTAGCACCCACAGATATATACTCTAGCACTCTTTGAATTTTTCTCACTCTATTTTGCACTCTCAAAGACTGAATACATTCAAATAAAAATTGAAGTTTCTGTAAAAATGTGTTGTTTCTGTCTGATGTTTCTGCTTCTTTTTATAGCTAAGGAAGATGAAGACTTTTAGATGTAGCTTACTTGTATCAGCTCTCCTCATGTGTCTTCCACGTGAGTCACTTATTCCCCTCTGATATGTCTGCGTTTTATATTGATGAAGCTGCGTTTAGAATGCATTGTCTGCGTTTTAAGTATTAGCTTCTGTAGTATATAAACGACCGTGTATTGAAAGAATTTTGACTTGTATTAAACGACTGAGCTTTGAGTTTATTGGCTTCAGACATGTGTTTTGTCTTTTGTCCCCACGTGTTAATGACTTAGGCTTTAGTCTTCAGCTGATAGATCATTCGAGAATGTTTTTTTCTCTTCTTTTTTCGAAACACTTCAGACACCATCACATGCATCCACTTCTGTCTTCGATTTTTTTCTTCTTTTATGTTGAATCTGAGTGAAGTTTGCTGGAGTATTAGTGACTTCTATCACAATGGTCAATTGAAATATCAGGTTCACGGTTAAACCCGTAGATGGGATCCATAACCACATCTCTCAAGTCACTAATTCTTTTCATTGAACAAGGTGAAAGCATGTTTGAATATCCCTTTCAAAGATGAAGAAACAAACTTGCATACGTTTTCCCTAAATTTCTTCACCTAAAGCCAGCCTTCAATTCATGACTTCACCGAAAGTAAAGAGAGTTTCCTGATCAAAACCAAATTGTTTGGTTTATTCAACCTGCTCCATGCAAGTCTCTCTGCAGAAAAGTTTTGTGGTCCTCTTTCTGAGTGGATGTCTTTTGGGTTGGTCCCTCACCTATATCATATGGTAACTGCTCTGTCTCTTTAAGTTGCTATGATACACATCAAGCTGACAATGGTCTAAGAGTATGGCCACAGCATTAGAGTCCTCGAAGACTAGACTTATCTAAGTAATTTCCTTTCATGTCTTTGAATTCCCATTCCATATGGGTTCTCTCAGCATTAATATATCATCTCTATCTCCTGGATGGAAATTTGCGTTACAGACGCTATAGTTTTTTGTCTCTTGATTTACTAGTTTATATGTTCCCAACCTTTGGATTGCATCGATTTTAAGTTACAAAACCAACTACAAGCATCGCGTGCAGTTCTAAACAACTATCAATAATATTATATTATATCCAACAGCATTACAATCAATTCTCACATTCTCCTGTTTAAAATCTCCTTAAATTCTTAATTGGCCTCTAAAACCTCAGCAAATCCTCACTAGCTAAGTACGGCATTGGTTATTTCATTTTGAACTCCAAAACAACTGTACGTAAATGCTATGTCTTGCAAGTACAAAGTGAAAAATACTCAAAAAAAATTTACAAGTAGAAGATGAAATTGGGTTATATTGTAGCTAAGAAGACTGTATTTGGTTTATGCGAGAAACAACTTGCTTGGTACTGGGCAATGGCAGGCATTCTTCGTCCATCCATGTGACAAAGGTCCAGGCCAGACTATTTTTGTACTTGTCGATAAAGCGTGAATAGCCGCTTTTCTGAATGTTGAGGATCTTTACAGAAATAGTAAGTGTAAACAGTATATTCAGCTCGTTAGAAACCAGAACTTGAACTATTATATTGAAACAACAATGTAAACCATAATTTGCGTAAGCCAAGGAAAATTAGCCCTAACTCCTACAGTTTATCCATTGGGTCAATGATTGCTCAACATGCGTGAGAAAGGAAATGATAAGACGTAGACTTGCACATTTAGTTAACCAATGAGGAAATGCGCCACGTGGCCGCATGTCTGCCGTTGCTTTATCTTTACGTCTTCTTTGAATCATGGCCGGTCCAACGCCAACGTTTTCCTTTGTCAAACAGCTCTAGTTCCCCAGTAGATTCATTCTCTGATCATAATCCAAGTCTAACCCTTCAACCGTACAAACCGCTTGGTTGAATTGAGTTCACTGCAGCATACTAATAACGGCTCCGCATGATCTATATCACCACTGTAAGTGCAATTGCCAGAAATAGTTGAGAGTGGCTCAAACTATCATCAAGTAGTTCTTTTTTCCATTATAGAACCCTAAGTTCAGGATTCTGAAACTTTAATTCCAAATCCTCAACTTTCTCTTTTCCGTATGTCTAATTTGCAATTTAATTTATGTTTCCGATGGGAACTATCAAGTCTGTGGATTTACTAGCTTCAGTTATCCGAAAGAATTTGAGTGTTTGAAGACCAATTGCTCATCCAACTTTGATTTCTACGAGAAAACAAGGGTTGATCATGTTTTCAGATTTCTTTCTCAAAGGTCCTAGTCCTAAATGCACGCTTCTTCTCTCTGAAGTCGCCTTCTCTTTGTTTTGTTTGTTTTCTTTTTCTTTATCCTTAAAAGTTTGGGGTTTATCTGCAGACATTCTGATATTTACTGCTTATTGTTCAGTTCAGCCTGCGGTCCACTGTTGTCAACGAGTAACTAGTTACAGTTTCACTCAAGCCCAGTTATCTTTGCACAGATGATGAGAGTTATAAGATGATTAATAGTTCAAAAGAAGTGGAATCTCCAACAAATCAGGATATTACTTCTGCTAATGATGGCAAGTTGGCTAAGGCTACATCTAGCTCAGCACCATGGCTAGGATTGAAGGATCCAAGAATTGTGCGAGTCTCAAAAGCTTCTGGAGGAAAAGATAGGCATAGCAAAGTTTGCACTATAAGAGGACTAAGAGACAGAAGAGTTAGGCTTTCTGTACTAACTGCCATTCAATTGTATGATCTTCAAGATAGGCTTGGCCTTAATCAGCCAAGTAAGGTCATAGATTGGTTACTTGATGCAGCTAAGCACGAAATAGATGAGCTACCACCACTCCCACTGCCACCTGCAAACTTTGGCACTAATCATCCTGCAGTGACAAGCCCTCATGAAGTTGACCACTCATCACAGTCCGACAAAGAAAGGTCTAAAGTAACTAACACCATCAATTGGGAAGATGCGGGTGAATTAGAAAGATCAAACTTTTGGAGTTCAGATTCACTTATGAGGGAAAAATCAAAAGAAGTTGTAAAAGATTTAGCCGACGAGAATGAAAGTTGGACAAAAGGAAACGAAGAAGATGAACAGGAAAGAGATGAAGGTCCAGGGGCTTCTACCAGTTTCTTACTTCGACAAACTCACTCTTCCTCACTTGGGTTTGCTCCTTATGCTTCGTTTACCCAATTAGAACCTCCGAGTTTTCAGTTAGGAGGTCATGGATATGCAACACAAACAGAAGACTTGCATAACCTAAATGTTGTACCATTGCAATCCACACTATCTTTGTCTTCTGGCTCTCAGATTTTATTGAGCCAACCTGGAACATCACAATCTTATTTCCCCTCAAATGTTAGAACTGCAGCGGATGTTGATCCGAGACAAGTCAACCATTTCCAGATGTCGACTTCAAGCTCTCAAAATCTCCTGTTAAATGCCACTGCGGCAAGTCCATATCCTATGAGCAAATCCATGAGATCTTTTTCATTTCAGTGTGACTGTGACCCCTAGGCTTCTCCAATATCATGGTACCGGAAGTACGACCATGAGTTTCCTTGTAATTGACATAAAAAGCCATTCAAAACTTAGAAGAGAGCATCTCATTTTCTTTTTTTTCCATGTGAGAAACAACGCTGCTGGCTCTCTCTCTCTCTCTCTCTCCCTATATATATATATATATTTCCCCCTGGTGTGAGTTTAAGGACGTTACTACATCCACAGCTGCGGTCACATGCTCTCATGCCTTATATTTCGTTCCATAGTGCGATTAATTTGGTATCAGCACGGCACTTCATCCTTATACTTTGTACTCGTCAGACAAGTAATTCAATAACTACAATGAATTGATTTATGCATAATCTCAGTTCAGTAAATGCGCGATAATTCTTTTTCTGAAATGGAATTGCAGTCGTTTAATTTAGTGTAAATTTATTTCTTTATGTATAACTTGTCATTGAAGTCCTTATATAGTGAAGATTATTTGCAAGATGTCCATGTTTCTTTCTTTTCTCGCTAAATACAGATAGACAGTCTGCAACTCCTAGATATTTAATGTTTCGTCTGTCAATCTCATTTTGAAGTTTTTAGAATCATTAATTCCATATTTTACTTTTCTCCCTCTTTGTCGATGTTTTGATGTTAAGATACCAACAGGAATCCGGGCTGGTAATCGGGACTCAAGAGATGAGAGTGCACAGGTAAAAGAAATCTTTACAGGCAATTGCAAATTCTGTACATCGCTCTATAAATCGGCCTGCCACATGATGTTCCTATATCATGTTGTTCATTGCTTGATCATAAACTGCACAAGAGGATAATGTCGGGAAAGCGGGTCGAGATCTAATTCGAACCGCAGCGGAATAATCACGAAATTTTTTTGTGATTTTCGATTTTCCAAAAACCAAGATCTATTTAATTCTATAAAATGAT
The DNA here is from genome assembly GCA_024520975.1 of Erythroxylum areolatum. Taxonomy (NCBI): domain Eukaryota; kingdom Viridiplantae; phylum Streptophyta; class Magnoliopsida; order Malpighiales; family Erythroxylaceae; genus Erythroxylum; species Erythroxylum areolatum. Next base: position 18,459,033 of record JANIJH010000008.1, read on the forward strand.
TAACACGAATCATAATAAAGCGGAATTTAATTCGTACCTTATTCCGAAGCTTGATATTTATCTTGATGCAACCCTTGAACTGTTACCAAAACCAATCTGCCTCAATCACCGTAGCCGCACAAGTGTCCGGCCTCTAACAGTATCTATAGAACAGGTTGAGAGAACTCTGTAATTTTTACAGAGAGTGTTAAGCATAAAGTGCTAGCTACATAGAGCTTAAGCTTATTTATAATAAGCTTTAAACGTTTTAGTAATTTAATTGAAATTAAATACTAATTTCAATTAAACTTTAATTAAAATTACAAATAATTCTAATTAAATACCAACTATGCCCAAATAAGATTCAATATCTTATATTGATCCTTATTTATTAAATATCTCATATTTAATCATAAAGTTTCTCA
>JANIJH010000008.1:18463227-18473640 GCA_024520975.1 Erythroxylum areolatum
TTATGTGATTCTTAGGGATCATGATTAGAATAGCTTATTTTTCTAAATTCTTGTTAGCTTTTTCAGCTATTTAAACTTAAAGCTGATATGAAATAAATGAGAACCTTCTCCATATATCTCTTTTCTACATAAAAAAAACCAACACTCTTCAATCACTTGATCAAGAAAAGCATCAATCTCTCTGAAAGTTGCTTTCAACTGTGAAGTCAATCCTGTCAAGCTATCCATCCATCCCAAGGAAGGAAATGTATCAGCAAAGCTAAAAGCTCCAAATTGCACCAATATCCTCCTGGATAACTCTCCAAATTTTCCCTCATCAGCCTTTCGACCAACAACACTTCTAGAAGCTATGTTATTTGAAATCTCAAGCAGCATCTCACTGAGGTTAACTGAGGCTCCGCTAAGACAACAACCTCGAATTTTATCGATCAGAATGGAAACTTCTTCATCTCTAACATACTGAAAGGAGCGAACCCTTTTGGCACTTAGAAGTTCCAGAACGCAAAGCTTCTTAAGTTGTCGCCAGTACTCACCATACGGAGAGAAACTAGCACCTCTGCTTCCATATAGAAAGATATCTGCAGCTGTGGTTTTGGGTCGATTTGAGCAAACAATATCATGGGTTGTCATCACTTCTCTAGCTATCTCCATAGAGGAAACAACAATATTTGGCCTAGTCCCAAAGTTTAACAGCATTAAAGGTCCATATTTCTTTGACAGAGCATGAAGAGAACGGTGCGGAAGTTTGCCTAGCTGGTGAAGGTTGCCAAGAAGAGGAAGCTTTTGAGGAGATGGTGGCAAATTGAACTTCTCATCTCTTCTCCACTTATGCAAAAACAGAAGAAAAGAAACTAACAAAGCTGAGAAAAGGAAGGGGTTAGAAATTGCTGCTCTCTGCAGTTCCTGACCAATTTGCTGCATATTTGGTAGGGAGAAAAGGTTACGGGGAATATACGTTTGCAGCATGCTACTTTAGAAAAGTTTAAAATTTTTGCAGATCAGCCGCCGGCGAGAGCCCCACCTCTAGATCTGACGACCCACCTATGCTACGACTCAAGGAAGTTCCTTAGCAACTTCGTCTGCGAGGGGAGCGAGATCTGAGAGCTTCAAGATGCGTGACAACCCAGATCTAAAGGGAGCAAGAGTTTGTGCGTGAGAGGCGACTGGCAAAGAGCAGAAGTCTAGGACCTAGGTGCTCAAGGAGCTAGTGAGCTAAGGCTTTTTTTTGCCCCCCCTAGGTGAGTCTTAATTCTAAGAAAATATCTTAAGTCGTTCTAATCTCAGTTCGAGCTGGTAGATTTCTCGTGGGAGATAAAATTTTGGCTTTAAATTTTAAACGACTGCATACATAAAAAAGATTCAAACTAATTTAAATTAAAAAGATACCTGACCAAACTCACCTTCTAGTTGTAATGGAAGCATCCATTAATTTCATTTTCGTATGATAATGTCCCTTCCTTAAATTAAATATTTAAGGAGGTCCTACCGTCCTGCAGCTTGTAACTTTGTGAAAATAGTGCCTTGGCAAAGACAAAAGGACATTTGGCAATTTACAGCTGAGGACCCGTAAATTGTGCAGAAACTCTTCAAAACATTTGACAAAGTGTGGGAAAGGTTAAAAGAGAGAAAAGAAAATTTGAATTTCATAAATGTTTTAAAAACTTACTTTATTTATGTCAATAATTGTCGCTGGTAGGCACGAATTTAGTGTCTACCATACCTACTAGGAACAAAATGGAAAGACACATATAACACTCTTGCTTATAAAAAGGTAGGAATAACATGAAGAAACACGTGAGGTGAGAGAAAAGCAAAAGAAAGAGAGATAAAAATATTATGTGTATTTTTAGGTCTAGTTTCTTTTCTTGTAATTCTCTGATTTTTTTAGTAGGAAAATTCTTCTATCCTTGTCCGTTATTTTTATCCTAATTTGAGATTTTTTACGTAAAATTTGTTTGTTTATTACTATTTTCAGTCTTATTTAACTGCAAATATGCTCTAATTTGGTTGATTTTTCACAACAAATGGTATCAAAACGAGGTAAGAATTACAACAAATTTTTTGACGTAATTCGTCCGAAGTTTAGGTGAGTACAATAAAAATTGGTGAATAGTAACCACAAAAGGTGACAATTGTTCATACATTTATTTTTGTATTAAACTGTGCAGATATTGTAATTCAAGTATACATACTATTCATACATATGCATACGGTATTATTCATATATACGAAACTATTCATACTTACAAGTACAGTACTATTTATACATACAAATACTATTTACGTGAAATAGTGTGAGCTAAATTCTGTTCGTGATAGAAGCAATGACAACAAAATTTGAGACTGAAAAGTTCAATGGGAATAATTTCTCATTGTGGAAAGATAAAGACAATCTTAAAGAAAGATAATTGTCTGGCGACCATTAGTGAACGACCAGCTGGAGTCACAGATGAAAAATGGAACGAGGTGGATGTATAGCTAATCTTCACCTAGCTTTAGCTAATGAAATATTATCCAACATAGAGCAAAAGAAGACTATGAAGGAAATATGGGATCATCTCACAAAATCGTACGAGGCAAAATCACTCAACAACAAAATTTTTCTAAGGAGGAAAATATATACTTTACGCATGGCGGAATCCACTTCAATGAAGAAGCACTTAAATACTTTGAATACTCTATTTTCCTAACTCATATTATTAGGACACACAATAGAGATAAGTGAATGTGCAAAACTTCTACTCCAAAGTCTACCATATTCGTATGATCAACTCGTCATCAATTTAACAAACAACATAGACACTCTAGTCTTCGATAATATTGCAGTTGCTATTCTAGAAGAAGAGAGTTGGCGCAAAAGTAAGGAAGACAGGTTGGCAAATTCGCAACAAGCGGAGGCCTTGGCAATGACGAGAGGAAGATCATTGGAATGTGGCCCAAGTAGGAGTCATAGTCATGATAGATCAAATTCCAAGAGTAAGAAGAATTTCAAGTGCTATAATTGTGGCAAGAAATGGCACCTGAAGAATGATTGTTGGAGTCTGAATAAGAAAGATTATATTCCTCAAGGAAATCCGGCAAATACTTCAAATGATGGAGGTGCAATGGTATGTGAAGCAGCAATGACTATTGGAAGTAAGAGAAGTTTTTTGATGTATGACTTCTTGATTCAGTAGCTACTTTTCATATGACCTCTCGAAGAGAATGGTTCCATCAGTATGAATCTATCTCTGGGGGATCTGTGTATAGCTGTAATGATCTAGCTTTGAAGATCGTTAGTGTAGGCACCATCAAGTTGAAAATGTATGATGAGACAATTCATACTATTGAAAAAGTGGGACATGTGGAGGGCCTGAAGAAGAATTTGATGTATGTAGGATAACTAGATGATCTCAGTTTCAGATTTGAGATTTAAAATAAGATTAAGAAAGTGATTAAAGGAGCGCTGGTATTTATGAAAGCAGAGAAGATTGTTGCAAATTTGTACATACTAAAAGGAGTAACTTTGCAAGAAGGAGAGGCATTTGTTGCGGTGACTAGTCCAGATGACAAATCTGCAATGACGTTGCATAAAAACTTGGACATAAGTCAAAACAAGGAATGAAGATACTTGTACAGAAGAATCTATTTCCAGGTCTCACAAAGGTATCACTATCCTTCTGTGAGCATTGCATCATGAGTAAGCAACATCAATTGAAGTTCAACACATCAAAGTTCAAAAGCAAAGAAATTCTAGAATTGATTTACTCTAATGTATGGCAAGCACCAGTTATGTCCTTAAGAGGAGTAAATTTCTTTGTATCATTCATTGATGATTATTGAAGGAGATGTTGGGTGTTCCCTATCAAGAGGAAGGTATATGTGTTTCCAACTTTCAAATTTTATAAAGCGCGGGTGGAACTCGAATATGGTAAGAAGATCAAGTGCTTGCACTCAGATACTGGTAAAGAATTTTATGAATTCTGCAAGAAAGAAGGCATTAAAAGGCAGTTCACGACGGCATACACTCCTCCACAAAATGGAGTAGCAGAGCGGATAAATAGAACTCTGTTGGAAAGAACAAGAGCAATGTTGAGAACAACAAGCTTAAATAAGAAATTTTGGGCAGAAGCAGTCAATACTGCCTATTATGTGATGAATCAAGCTCCATCAACTGCAATTGAGTTGAAGACACCGATGGAAATGTGGACTAGTAAACCAGTAGATTTTTCCAACCTCCATATATTTGGAAGTCTTGCTTATGTGATGTTTAATGCTCAAGAAACCACAAAGTTGGATCCAAAATCTAGAAGATGCATTTTCTTAAGGTATGCTGAAGGTGTGAAGGGGGTCTGTGGGATCCAACTGCCCACAAAATTGTTATCAACAGGGATGTTATCTCTATAGAAGATAAGGATCAAGAGCAAGCAGAAAATGTTGGCCCTGTACAAGAGAATTCAGAAACTAGAATAGTATAAATGGATAGGGAAGTTGATCAAAATGATTCATCTGAAGCTGCACCAGAGCACGAGAAGTAAGAACCAGTTAAATGTGATATTCCAGATACTCAGAGACCAACTCGCATAAGAAAAGCACTGAGCTAGCACTCAAATTTTATTATGGAGAGTAATATTGCGTACTGTATTTTAACTGAGGACAAAGAGCCATCCATTCTTCAAGAAGCAATGAATAGTTCAGATGCATCTCAGTGGATGGCAGCAATGCAGGAAGAAATTGAAGCTCTGGTGATGCTGTCGCCTGTAACCAAATATAAAAGGATTCACTCCCGTTAAAACAAATTAATATAGTAGTGGTAAGCGGATATCATTCCCACGAGAAATTTTACGGTTATAGAATTATGAATTCAAATGACATAAATAACGAAATTAAAAGGGGGTTTTGTTTTAATCACGCAATAAAAGGAATCAAAGGAAAAATTCACAAATCAAAAGCAATAATTAAATCTGAAAATTCAATAGGGAAAATACCTTGGTTTCAGGTCACCAATGTTACCATGCTATTATGAATCCTCGACATAAAATTATAATTGTTGATAAACATTCATTGAGAAAATTTTCTTTTAAGGGTAATGACTAGAAACATGTATCCTAGCAATCTTATTAAACAATAACCTAGATACGATCATAGGTAAAATTGAATAATAGTATTAAGAATCAAGAACCAATGACAAGTGATAAACATGTACGACATGCAATCAATCAAGCAGATATTTCCTTAGAATTTTCTGACTCTAACGTAGAGAAGTTAATCCTAATTGCTACTTATGATTACTGGAATTGAACTTCATATCCCGTTAACCTAGCGATTGAACCAATTAATCTATAGTTGCACACCTAGAAACCAACGAATTCAATTGAAAAGACAGATCTGAAAATATCCAATGTTCATTAACAACATGAAAAATATCCAAACTATCTCACCATAATAACATGTAACATGGATTCCCTCAACCAAGATGAGAAACTTAGCTACTCATAATTAAATTGAAATCAAAGAAAATAAAAAAGTAATATGTCTCCATCCCTGGTCTTTAATGAAAATAAACGAAAAATCCTAATGAAATCTATAGAAACGTAATAGCAAGAAGAACAGAAGGTGCGACAGCCAAAAATCCAAAAACCTACCATGATTCCCTCTAACCCTAATACACACATATATATATGCAACAACCACCCAAGCCTCCTATTTGATGTGAATCTCCTCATTATCTTCTCTTGATTTTGTCTAGATTAGGTGTACTTCTATTTTCGGTGGGAGACTTCTTGGAAAGAGGGCAAGAGGATCTTGAAAGATTGTGTTTTAATTGGAATAAAATTCTGGAATTTCTGCAGGGTCTAGATTCCATCCTTAGGCGTGCCCACGCTTAATCTCTGAATTTCAGCCAAATTGGTGATTTCGGATTTCTTTCCTTCTTTTGCACCTTTTTGATCAAATTTCATCCCTAAGGTGTTGAAAACCATCTGTAAACAATTATAAAGCAATTCCATCAATTTTGGATACCAATTTCAACACATCAACAAAAATTAAGTCCAAAATAGATGCAGTTTAAATGACTTAACAAATTCCCCCACACCGAACCTTTGCTCGTCCTCGAGCAACATATCAAACCACTACACTCAATCAATTCATCCTTCAAAAATCAAGTGCACACAATCCATCAACTTGGGCTAGTAAGACTCAATTTGCAACACATCATAATTGCCTTTCACCGATGCAAATAAGCAAAGTCAAAATAATGCACCTTTGTTCAAAAGCAAACATGAAATCAAGGTGAATTCTTCTCACGGATTTCGCTCTTACACTCAAGTGTTTGCGGGTAAGGTGTTTCTCTCAAATCTCACTCTATCATGTTGCACTACCATAGGCTTGCAATTTCACCAATTCTCATTCATTCAGATCACATAGGCTGATAGATCATGAGGACTTTATCAAGGGCTGTAATGGGGCTAGGTTCATAGGTGAGGTAAAAACATGGCAAAAGGTTTCATCACAAGCATTCATAAATCATCAAGTAAAAAGGAATACGTAATTAAAATTCTGAGATAACATGAATGAAACAGACTACAACTACTCATACTAGCTCAAGCTACTATGCTTCATTCTTTCTTTTGCTTTTCTTTTTTTTTTTTCTGATTTTTCTTTCCCCCTTTTTTTCTTTTTCTGATTTTTGTCTTTTTTTTTCCGAATCCACTAAGAACACGAGAAAACAATGCAAATAAGAGAAAATTACAACAATTGAGTAGAAGTGCCTATAAAAGTATCTCAAAACACAATGTATAACAAAAGTACCGATTTATTCAATGCTTTATTCAACTTGTGAAGGGGGAAGGCTAATGAGGTTTTTGGTTTTTTAAATAGGGTGATTGATTGAAGAAACAATGGTAAGGCTCAAAAGTGTTTGCAAAGGGAAAATAATTTGGTGGGTTAATTTTTAAGCCAAAGGTGTAAAAACAAAGAATGCCTTAATCACTTCTATATCCCATGTGATCAAATAAACTCAAACCAGTTCCATGCAAGTTCTGAAGGCAACATAACTAGAGGAGCGTCACACAATTGAACAAAATAATATGACATAAAGATGATGTCATTTTAGCTCAAAGTTTGCTCACAGGTTGATGTTAAGAATTCACCTTAATTCCACGATTTACTTCCTCACTCCATGCACAAAAATCAACAAAAACAGTTGCACAAACCAACAATATTCACAAAAACCGAAAATTTTGCCACATCAAAAGTCTCAATTCCTCCCTCACACCTAAACCAACATTGTCTGCAATGTTAAAGAAGCATAAAAATTAAAGGAAAAGAGTTAAAGAAAGCTTCTCTATTTAGCGGTGTTGAGATCCAGGTGTTGGCGGTTATGGTGGTTGAAATCCTTGATGCTCCCAGTAGGCCATCAGATTGGTCTCCATACGGTGCATGGTCCGTTCAAGTTGGCTTAGGCGAGCATCTAAGTCGGCGTTTTGTTGTGAATGGGCACTCGGGTCCACCGGTGGTGGATGGGTCGGTGCAGCTCGTGGTATCCGATGGCGTCCGGTGGAAGTCCTTGTTGTTGGGAAGGTAGTCGGGCCGGGAATGGTAAAAGTGAGGCGGCCTTGGCTGAAATCCACAATTCCCATCCTGCAAAGACATTCTATATCCAATGGCTCTATACCACAAGCCATTGTCATATTAGTATTATCAAGATCCAAAACGCCCAAATTAACTGCCATCTGTGTGATATAGGCAAGGATTAATGGTTTCGACTGCTTTGGCAAAACAGAATGAAATTGATGCATAAACCAAAAACCCAAATTAACATGAATGTGCCTATCCATACACCATAAGAAATAAAATTCAGCCTTGGATAAAGTGCCCGCAGCATCCTTCCGACCAGAAAAATTAAATGCTAGCAACCTATGAATAATCTTGTGAACGGATAGAGGTAGGGGGGTCGACGGTGGTTGAGGTGGGTGGAAAAAACAAAGAAAGGGGGAAAACAAAGAAGGGGGCGGCAGTAAACGAAAATTTTCGTTGTTTTTTTTAATTAATTAATTGATGGAAAAAGAAAATAAAAGTCACTTGACAGAAAATAAAAAATAAAAAATAAAAAATAAAAAATAAAAAAAATAAATTGAAATTCCTAACTAAATAATGAAAATAAATACTAGTAAGGGAATAACAACGACAAACCTGAACACTTTACGGGTTGCCCCGAACATGCTTCTTTAAAGTTGTTAGCTGGACCTACATCATAACTTACCGATTTAGGGGTAGGTTGGCAGTGCCAACTCGATTTCTTCAACCTGTTCAATTGACGAATTTTCATAATATGGCTTGAGGTGGTGTCCATTGACTTTAAATACTTTAGAGGTATAGATGGTCTAAATTTCTACCACACCATAAGGAAAAACGTTAGTAACAATAAATGGGCCAAGCCAATGAGATCGTAATTTTCCTAGAAATAACTTAAGCTTTGAATGATAAAGAAGAACTTTTTGTCCAATGGAAAACTGTTTCCTAGAAATCATTCTATCATGAAAAGCCTTAGTTTTTTCCTTGTAAATTTTTGAATTTTCATACGCCTCATTACGAATCTCCTTTAATTCTTGCAATTGCAATATCCTAGTAGTGCTTACCTCCAATTGATCCATGTTCAGTTGCTTCACGGTCCAATAAGCTCGATGTTCGATTTCCACAAGTAAATGACAAGGCTTACCGAAAACTAACCTGCAAGGCGACATGCCTATAGGAGTTTTGTATGTAGTCCGGTAGGCCCACAGAGCATCATCCAGTCGAAGATTCCAATCCTTTCGGTTTGGGTTTACCACTTTTTCTAGTATGGACTTGATTTCCCTGTTGGATACCTCAGCTTGCCCACTCGTCTGCGGATGGTAGGCGGTAGAGACTTTGTGTGTAATGCCACATCTTTTCATCAATGCTTAGAAAATCTTGTTGCAAAAGTGCGTTCCTCGATCACTAATGATGGCTCGAGGCATTCCAAACTTAACAAAAATATTTGATTTAACAAAATCAATTACCGTTTTAGCATCATTAGATATAGTAGCCTTAGCTTCAACCCACTTAGAAACATAGTCTACCGCCAATAGGATGTAATTCTTACCAAAAGAGGAAGGGAACGGATACATAAAGTCGATTTCCCAAACATAAAAAATCTCACATACCAGAATGTTCGTCAATGGCGTTTGATTCTTGGATCCCAAGTTACCTGTTCTTTGACAACGATCGCAAGACTTGCAAAACATGTATGAGTCATAAAATAACTTAGGCCAAAACAATCAACATTCTAAAATTTTTCGAGCAGTTCTTTTGGGACTGAAATGTTCCCCACACATAGATGAATAACAAAATTGTAAAATAGATGAAATTTCCTCCTCTGTGATGCATGTCCTAACAATCTGATCAGAACAAAATTTCCATAGGTGAGGTTCATCCCACACATAATACTTAGCCTCTCGCTTGATTTTATCTTTTTCAGCTCTAGATAGATGATTAGGTAACGAATAAGTTACTAAAAAGTTTACTATGTCCACATACTAAGGGGTTACCTGTTGAATGGTGAAAAGGCTCTCATCCAAAAATTTGTCGTGAAGGATATCAGACGTAATACTTGATGTAATCTGGCTTAAGTGATCGGCCACCAGATTCTCTGCTCCTCTCATATCACGAATTTCCACGTCAAATTCTTGAATCAATAATATCCATCGAATCAATCTGGGCTTGGCTTCTTCCTTGTTCACCAGATACCTTAGCGTTGCATGGTCAGAGTAGATGATCACCTTGGTCCCTAGCAGATATGACTGAAACTTTTCCAACCTAAAGACGACCGCTAAGAACTCCTTCTCCATTGTGGAATAATTTCTCTGGGCATCATTAAATGTCATAGACGCATAATAAATAACATGAGGTACCTTATCCATTTTTTGTCCCAGCACAACGCCTACTGCATAATCTGATGCGTCGCGCATCAATTAAAAAGGTATGTCCTAACATGGTGGCTGAATAATCGGTGTTGTAGTGAGTCGCTCCTTTAGCTCATTGAACGCACTTCGGCATTGCTCGTCAAAGTCGAATTTCACATCTTTTTGAAGCAATTGGCATATAGGTTGCGCAATTTTGGAGAAGTCCTTGATAAATCGCTGATAAAATCCTGCATGACCAAGAAAAGAAAGAACTTCCCGCACATTTGTGGGGTAAGATAAAGATCGAATAACATCTATCTTGGCTTTATCAACTTCAATTCCTTTCGAAGAAACAGTAAGGCCCAAAATAATGCCTTGATTAACCATAAAGTGACACTTTTCATAATTTAAAACCAGATTAGTTTTAATGCAACGTTTGAGCACTTTTTCAAGGTTAATAATGCATGCTTCAAAAGATTCCCCATATACCATGAAATCGTCCATAAAAATT
>JANIJH010000008.1:18567231-18586277 GCA_024520975.1 Erythroxylum areolatum
TGCCGAGATATAATTAAATATCCCGAACCCATCCTAATTACCAAAATACCCTTCCCTATAGGAGAGGGGATGTTACAATAAATTGATCAAAAGATTCCAAAATCTGGACTCTAATCATGTCATTGTTAAAAAGATAGACTATTCTGCCATTATAATGCGAAGAGTGATTAGTAATTAGCTCCTAATTTTCCCCAAAAATTTAGCTCCATATAGGGATAAGTGATTTCAAGAAGGCCAATTAAGCAAGGCTTCTTATCCCTAGCTACCTCCTATACTAAAACTTTTTTATTAGTGTCATTTAACCCCCTAATGTTCCATATTAGGACTACCATTATTGGGGGAAGCCCCCACATATTTTCAGTTATGTTTCCTCCTTTTATAAGATTTGCGCTGTTGAGTTTGTAAATAAAAGTTGCAAGGAATTTTAAAGATAGATTCCTTAGCTAGAGGAGAATTACACTCCAATTCAGAAAGTTCTAAAGCTCTAGCCCGATGGTTACTAGTAGGCATATGTTAAACAGATGATATTTTCAATATATAAACAACAAGGTACTTGACAAGAGGCGATGCAAGACATTCCTCCAACTTAGAATTCCTAACCTCCAATTGTACAATTGACCCCTCACAAGCCAGAGAAACATTAACAGCTAACCCCTCTGTTTGAGTTGGTTCCTGCATACCATTTCACCTTTTCAATATAGAAACAACAGGAGACTTGATAAAAGGCGATACAGGACTTTCCTCCACCTTAGAATTCCCAACCTCCAATTGCAAAATTGACTCCTCACAATCCAGATAAACATTCCCATCAACATGATTAACTAACCTCTTTGTTTCAGTTGGTTCCTACATATCATTACAAACTATCTGTCCATCCTCGATCAACCATGAAGTATTAACTGTAAAGTACTACTAGCATTCTCCTTTTGCACCAATTCCCCTCCTTTTTTGACTACCATATCCTCCAACTTACCACAACCATCAGTGACTTCCACAATCCCCTTTTCCAAAGCATATCTTACTTTACTGCTGAGATCCTCATGCCAACCCGAGAGAAGGACCCTTTTTGTTGGAATCCATTTTTTAGTAGTACTATTCAACTTCCAAGGATAGGTTATAGGATCTCCCCATTATCTCCTAGCCTAGGAATTGGAAGGCTATCAGGCAATACAGTAGTCTTAGGAATTTCTATATACAAATTCGCATATCATATCCTCTCTATAGAGGCAGTTTGTGAATCCATGCAAACAGATTTACTAACATGCTACCATTCAGAACACCATTTGTAAGTTATGGAAATGAACCCACATAGGAATAACATCAATTAGGCTCCAGTCCATGTCCATTCCCAGCCTCTGCTTCTCAAGAAACAACGGTTGGTTATCGAAGTGCCATAGACCCTTTTCAACTATTTCCATCAAGCAAGAATCACAAAAAATTTAAATAAAATCGTACCATCTCCCCATAACATGACCTTTTGCAACCCCTTCTTTCCCTACCTAGCCTTAGCCCAGGCATTTATTGCTAGGAAGGATGGTCTTTTGGACCAAAAAATACCAACCAATGCCAGCAACCAAGCTCTCGCTCTAGTCTTTAGTAGTTTAATTGGTGGAGTTAAAACACCATCCTTCGGAACATTTTGATAATAGTGGAGAGCTTCTAAAGATGTGGAAGAGGGGTGCAACACGAGTACTTCTCAGGAAGCTATCCATCCTAGTATTATTATCACCCAAGCACATTTAACTTCAGAGTTTTGATAAGATCTGATACATTAATGTTGGTATGATTGCACCCATAATATACAAAACTTAACATTCAAATGGACTTTATCATCTATTTAGAATATATTATTTAGAGTTACTCTATAATATTTGGTGACATTTGGACTTGTCTTCCAATTTTTATGATTTCATCTTCAAATTTTTAAAAAATCAATAAATAATTTTCATCTAATTTTTTCAACATTTTATCAAAAGTGTATTGAATTATTTTACTTTTGCACAAAGATTAAGTATTAATTTTTTTAGAATGGTAAAAATCAATGTTTTAAAAATTGGATCGGAAGTTAAACTGGTAAGACAAGAGGTATTAGGTTGTCATAAAATTGACTAAAAATTGAATAAAATTGAAGAATTTGAAACATGATTTAAAGACATTGTTTTTACCTGTCAAAGAATTTAGAGTTTAATTGAAAAAAGAGATTGTTAAATGAAAACTGATTTATTTATTTTAGTTTATAAGAATTTATTAATTTAAGAAAATTGACCGATTAATTAATAAATTGATCAATTTTTAACAACAAGAATTATCAAAGTAAATTGAACTGAAAAGTTAAAAATCAAATTGAAAAATTGGACGGTTCAATATTTTTTCAATTAAACTGGTCGAATTAAGTTTTTTAATCATTGGTAAAAATTAAGTTATTTTACTAATCAAAATATACGTGTATCTTTTTCTAGGTATGTTTACCTTTACAAAATGAAGATTGATATATAGATATGTATAATATTTTGCTTATAGTTAAGATACACTAAATAATAGGCCTTTAAAATTTTAATAAATAAATTTAATACAACGATTTTTTATTTTTTAGTGATGCGAAAGATCCATTGATAAGTGAGAGAAGCCTGAATAGTGTTGGCCCCACCTTAAAAGCCCAAATGTTAACTAACCTAAAAGGGAGTATGTAAGTCATACAGATTAAAAGACAAAAAATAAAGAAAAAGACTAATTTATAAGACGAGTTAAAAATAAAAACAAAAAGAAAAGAGGGAATAATGCATATTAATATAATGATGACATGACAGTTGGCAAGAAGTGGCTGGGGAGGTCAGGGTTTTAAATTGCACAGGTCGGTGACTGTATCATGGGAGTAAATAAAATCACATATTCCGTCTTCTATAATTAACCCACGCCCTCTTCTCTCTCAACTCCAAATCTGAGCAGATTCAAATTGGGGGTTTTAAGAGGGTTTTTCTCCTATTTTAATTTCTGTAAATTTCCCTTGATTTCACTCCATGCGTTCTGCTTGTAAATCCTAGAGTTGCTGCTGGTAAGCATTTATGTGTGCTTTCCCTTTGTTATTTCTTGACTTGGTTTCCTTCTTTTTTATGTTCGAATTTCTAGGGTTTGCTCGAATCCCATAGAAAATGAATGATGGCCTCACGTTGGTCTTTCAGTGTTTGCTTGTTGTAATGGATTACTTCTTTGTGTCTTCGCATTCTCTGTTAAGTGATTTGTGGGCTCATTGGTGTAGACGCTGTTCTTATCAATGTGTTGGGTGTTAATGGATGTTCTCTGTTAAATGGGTCCTTCATATTTAATAGTTTCGTTTTTTTTTTCTTTTGTTAGGAGGATTAAGAAATGGATGGGTAAATAGTGGGTGAGAAGGTATGGTGATGTTGGATGTGGTTGAAGTGATATGAGGTGTTGTTGATCATGAGCCATGGAGGTGGGGAGAATGGCCCGATTCATCAAAATTTACACCTTTCAAAAAGGAAATCCAGTGAATTTCCCCATGCAATTGCCGAGATTGCTGTAGCACAAATATGTGAGAGTGCAGGGTTTCAGGCCTTTCAACAGTCTGCTCTTGATACGCTTTCGGATGTTACTCTCCATTATATTCATAGTTTAGGAAAGACAGCACATTTCTTTGCTAACTTAGCCGGTAGAACTGAGGTTAATGCTTTTGATGTTATCCAAGGATTGGAAGAGTTGGGCTCCTCTCAGGGTTTTGCTGCTGCTTCTGATATTGATCATTGTCTTGCAAGTTCGGGCACAATCAAGGAGATTGTCCAATTTGTTGGTGTTGCAGAGGTTATCCCATTTGCATATTCTCTCCCCTTCTTCCCTGCTGTCAGAGAGCAAAAACTGGCAGCAAGTTTTTTGCAAATTGGTAAGGAGCCTCCTGGGGATCACATTCCACCATGGCTACCTGCATTTCCTGACCCACAGACTTACCTTCAGTTACCAACAGGGAATGAAGAAGCTTCTGACATGGTCCAGAAGATTGAACTATCAAAGCAACATGGAAAAACGGGTAGGCTTGTGTTGAACTTGCAGCAGCACTATAATTGTAATGGGTCTGAAGGCTCATCATCTGTTGCTGTCGTTACCAGTGTTAAGGCCAAAGAGGTTGGGGAGAGTAATCCCTTTCTTGCTGCTCCACTTCAGTCTGGAGACAAGGAGGTGTCCCACATGACTCTTCCATCTAAGTTTGCAAATGACACAGCTGTTAGAAATCTTACCGAGGAAAATGTTTTTGTGGATAACCCTGTCTCAGTGATGGGCACCTTTGCTCCAGCTATTGAAGCAATCAAAGGCAGATTCTCTGATTCGGAGGAAAAGAAGAATGCTCTTCCTAATCAAAGAACTACTGTGCAATTTAAGTTAGGAATCGGAAGAAGGCCAGTGGCTACTGCGCTTGACTTAAAGGCACAGAAAAAAGGCATGGAGAAGGTTTGGTTGTGCTCTGCAGATGAAAATGAGAAGGATGACAAGAAAAAGAGGGCTGAGAAAATTCTTAAACAATCCATGGAAAACCCAGAGGAGCTGGCTCAGTTGTAAATTAGGTTTTGTTAGAATTTGTATACTTCTTTAGGGTCTAGCAGCAGAAGCTGGTTCAAGACTAGTTAAGTATCAGCATGTGATTCTATTGAATAGTTATTACAAACTACGGTAGATAATTGGCCCAAGCAAGTTTCGGAGGTATGCAAATGCAGCTTGTCACAATATACCCCTGTTAGAGATTTTTTATTCTCATGACAATTTGTCATGATTTTATACTGATTAATGGCACTTTGGAGGCCACGACAAGTTTCATGGAGTATATGTAGAATCTTTACCCCTTTTCTTATGGATAAAGTAGGATGTGTTTCTCTCTGCACGATTGAATCAAATTGACTTTTTTCTTAGAGAGTGGTTTAATGTGAAGAGCTGTGTTTCTTGGTACATGTTGTCTTACTTCTTTGTAGTTGGACTGTTGTTGATAATAATTATCATTTTCTTTTAACTAGCAGTATCATGTTTTATCAGTGGGATAGGGGAGAAAAATGGAAATTTAATGCACAATTGCTTGCTCTTTATCATGTTGAAATTGCCTTTGTGAAATTTCTTGGTGCTTGCAATCTTATTTATTTGGTACTTGAGATGATCAAAAACAAAAGCAAAAGCCCTAAAATTTAATGATTTTCTTTTGCTATGTAACGGTGTTTTCTCATATGTATCATGCTCGCTGACCACCAATTAGTCTAGCTACAATTGGACAAATTTATACGTCTTTCCTTTTCCAAGAAATGAAATACCTTTTGATGAATTAAAATGATAGGTAGTCTGTCTATTATGACGGCCTGAACAATGCAAATTGAGTGTAACTGAGATCATAAAAACAAAGAGTCAAAATCTTTCAATGTTTAGTTCACTGCACACTTTTCACTGAAAAATATATGTCATTAGTATATGTTCTTAGTTTACTGCATCAGAAAAGTGCAGTACCTGTTGCTTGAATTTACCATAACTGCAAATGCTAGTAAATACTTCTTGATTGTGAACAACATTTATTTAAGTTTCTTGTGGACATTTACATTGTAGCATAAAACTAGCGTTTACTTTATTTTGATCTTATTCTTCAATGGGGAAAAATGAAATAAAATGCTATAAGTAGAGTAGATTTCTAACTGTGAATGTTGGGTATCAGCTTCAAATGATTGCCAGAATCCTACATGAAAAAGAGTTGCTTGAAATGGTCAGCTGGCCTTCCCAGTAGACCTCCTGTCTTATCGGTCACAACTTCATTTATCAAGTCTTTAAAGATCAGGCTCTCAATATACAGAAGTAGTTCTGGAATTTCATCATGGTAAGCAGTCCAGTGGGATGATTCATGTGTCAAATCTGCCCTATAATATTTGTCAAACTATCTCCTTGTCACCTAAGCTGCAGTTAGCATTGGCACTTTGCAGCCTGTCTATCTCTTGAGTGTAGTTCTCCCAAAAGCTGATGTCCTATCTGTCCATGTTCAACTGGCATGATTGAACAGAGCCACCACTTGAGTGAATTCTCCAAGTATAATTTTCGATCTTTGTGTATTCAATTGAGGTTTTGAATCTATCTGTTTATCAACACATCCTTTTAAATGCCTAGGTCTTCCTTTGGCTTCTTCCAGAGCTAGGAATAAGCTGCAATTGATTGGATAATTTGTTGGATTGAGCCTGATAGTTGTAAATTGTGATTCAAATTCTTTTAAGGAGACGTGCTGCCAAAAATATTTCTAATTGTATTTATGGTCTAGGTTGGAGCAGTTGTAGAAGGTTCTAACTTCAGCAGCAGTATTCTCCCCATTCATTGATAATGCTGCTTAAGATTTGGAAAGATGGATTTCATCATTTCTGTAGGATCAATCACAGGGTTGAGCTTGGACTTGGGGTTCCTGGATGACTGATTCACATCGACAGGATTCCTTTGTAGCTTATAGGAATTTGCTCTCACATCATCTGCATCAGGAATATTGAACAAGTATGAGAGAATGAAATACCATATATTAATATAACAGAGTCTCTCTCTCTCTCTCTCTCTCTCTCGCTCCCTCTCTTTCTGGCGTGTATTTGATATAACTTCCTGAACTTTCAACTATTTTTCTCCCTTATTTGAGAATGGATGAATTGTTTACTCTTTCGTCAACCTTCAATGTATTCTTTCTTTCCAAATGTATGTGGGTATGCCTAATGTTTTGAGTCAGATACAATTAACATGTCAATTGTGATAATGTAACTATTATCTATTGAATATTTCCACCTTTGAATGCAATCGATATCTTCTTGATTGGAGATGGCAAATCATCAAGGCCAAATTTTGCATCTAGAACAGTAATGGGACTTGGTTGTTCTGAGGAAGTTGCTGGTACTTTGTGGGATCTGGCTTTAATTGGTCTTGCTATTGGATTCTGGATGAGAGAAACTGGATCAGTGAAAGATGTTAAAAATAACACATAGATACTTGAGAGGAAGAAAGCATACATTTTCTATACTTTGAGCTTGCTGGTTGAGGATGCTACTTGACTTATCAGACCTATCCATACTAGGGACCTCTTCATCAACAAGTGAGCCCAAACTAACGCCGTTCTCTGAATGCTGAGAGACTGCTTCACTTTGGAAACTCAGGTCTCTCACTTCACTACCAATAGAACTGCTTCCATCACCCACTGGCTTTCGGTTAGATTTTCTATCTGGAGAATCTGATTCTATTAGCTCTCTGGTAGGGTGAGGTTGCTTCTCCAACCCTGGTTTCTTCTGTTGTTGTCTTAAATTCAAGGATGTTGAGCCTTTGCCCTGCTTAGGACTCATTCTGGCGGACTGAGGCTCATTTGAAGTTTGTGTGAATCTTACCAATCTGGCACCATAATTTTTGTTGCTAGCTCTAGCAGCTTGGGGCATGATAATTGGTTCTTCTGTTTGTGTCTTTTGACAGCACATTGGCAAAGACCTGATAAGTTACAAGTTATATTCATTGATGATGTGGGACGACTGGCTTTGTATATGCATCTTGCTGGTTTCATGATGATGATAGGTGACTTGGATTCCTTCGTCGAATTGATGCCCTTGGTCGAGGCAGAATTAAAACACCAGTTCTGCAAGTTTTTCAGAATTGTTGGCTTTGGTTGCTGGTTAACGCTGTCACTGCTGCCTGTTGCACTTAAAAAGTTTAAAAGGTTTGAAGCTTCATTTCTAGTTTCTAACATCTCTTCTGTCTTCTGCATTGCTTCATGTATCTGCTTAAGAGCTCTGATATCCTTTCCAGACTTTTTGAACTCTAGCTGTGCCAACCTTTTCTCTAAATCGCCATAAACAGAGAGAGAAGAATGTGGAGATTTTGTTGGGGATACCTGAGTCTTCAAAGCTGGTGTCTGACAACCTCTGGTTCCATGTATTTGCTTCCATGGAGCTGGTTGTATTGGGAACTTCAAACTTAATGTGGATTTCTTTTCTGATTCCCAATTTCTCTGCCTGGGTGAAGGAGATTCTTTATGATGATTTCCTGGTGAGACATAGAAAAGATCTCACTTGTTGTTAATCGAACTGGATGATACTGAGGAAGGATGATTTCCTGTATCTTGGTAGTTTCAGTATACACTATGTGGTTGCCTTTTGTTGATGTGAGTTCTGGCAGGTTCTCCAACCCCATCAACTTTGCTACAGAGCCAGATGGTCTTTTATAGCATCCTGCTTCTCTTGTGGACTTACGATTTTGTTCGAGTCATTCTCCCTTGTCATATTAGCTAACGTGTAATTGGATTTCATTTCAGTTGGGGATCCCCGTAAAGACAACCTCGGGAGTTCTTTGAGCTTTACTGCAGATTCCAGTGCCTCTATTGATTTTCTTCCATCACAAGAGAATAGACGAGCCTCTCTCAGTGAAGAATTTGAAGAGATCCACATGCTTGAGGTTTCTTCCCTTCACTGGTTCTGCTTGAGGTTTCTTGAAGTTTATGAACTACTTGAAATGATTCCTTTGAACGTGAAGCTTTGGGATCCACATGCTTGAGGTGCTGAAAAGTTATTGGAGAATCCATGTACTTGAGAGTTTGGCCCCCGGTACTTCCCTTACGAGCAGCTTTAACTGATAAGCCACGAGCTTCTTTGTAGATGGAATCCTTCACAACATCCTGAGATCAGATCGAGAGATTGCTGACTGGACTGCAGAGAAGCATTTTACTGGCAAGTGGGTGGACTCCAAACATGAGTTTCAGAAACACAGATGCTTTGCTGCATTCTAGAGATGAGAGACTGGGTGAACAGGAGGACGATGCAATATAGGTTATTGTTGATTCAGAGGAAGTTTTTTGTTTCTCTTTCATGGCATTCTGTTTTTTCTCCTGCAATCGGAAGTTACATGTGCATGAAGACAGATTTAACTTTAGTATCTCCAGCTGAGTAAGGTTCGCATACTATGCCATGCTTTTCTGGAGTTCCTGTTTGAGCTCCATCGTGTAGTTGCTATTTTGACCTACAAGAAGCTAAATATTAGTTGTCGTTGATCAGGCAAAAATATTCTCCACATCTAAAAACTTCTGAAGCTTCCAAACGAAAAATAGAAAGGGGAGTTTTGGTAGTCAAATGAAAGCATTAATGATTGACATGAAATTAGTAAATAATATCCCGCAAGCAGTAAACCAGGTTGTGTAGCACTAATGATGAGACGTGGATCTTGCAAGGATACTTAAAACATCGACCTGCCAACGGCTGAAAGACAGAAAATGAGGCCATTGCAAAACAGTTACCAAAGGTAGCTCCAAGTCTTGTTAGTGGGGCAGAGAAGTTCATAGCAAGCAATTAAATGTATTTAGCAAAATCAGCGCAGCTGAAAGATTAAACGGCAAAAAGGCAAGTGGAAATTGCAAGTTAGGGTCCAAATATTGGATTTCTAAGTACGAGAACAAAACACCAAAATTAAGTACAACTGAGAGCTCTCGTGAAATGCTAAAATTAAGAAACTCAAAACACTTGATAATAGCATGTACCAAAGATGCTATTAAGATATAAGATATATATCTTATTATTTAATTTTGACATTTTTAATAATTAGATCTTCAAGATAATGAAGGGCTTCAAATTCAAATTAAGATAAGGTGGAAGATATATTAGGTTTAACTTGGATAAAGACCTAATCTTGTAAAAGATGTGGATGTGCATCATATGACTAAAAGATGTGATGAATAAAGAATTCTACGATGTAAAGACTTCTTGCATGAAATGAGTATCTTGTTCTTGGATGTGCCTACGGTAGTATACTATCAAGGTTCTTTTTCTTATTATTGTCGTAAATACATTGCTGCCAAAAAGGAGATGATTGCCATATAGGTTGAGTGAGTGGCTATCTTCCAATTGATTTCTTTATGCAATCTGTCTTTGTTCTTGTATACTGGGGTGTTCTGTTGTTCTCTTTGATGATTGCTGAAAACGTGATGAGGTGGTTCACTTCTAATTGAGTTCTTTATGTAACCTAAGACTTTGTTTTTTGACGGGATTGTCTCATGTTGGCCACGGTAATGAGTGGTAAGAGACGAAGTTGATTTGTAGTGGGTGACATGTTTCTTCTTTGTGGTTTTCTTGTTGATGATCGGTAAATTGATTGGTGCTGATTTCAATTGGAGCTTCAAGTGATCTGGGCAATAGATCAAGGCTTTTCAATTGGTGAACATTTTTCATACCTGTCTTGGAAGGAGTTAAATTATAGGGAAGTTGCTTTATTACATTTCAAGTGTTTTCGTTTTTGTTTCAATTTATTTTAATAACTTGAGTTGTTTATTTTATTTCGTTATTATTAAACATTATTTGAGAAAATCCTCTGTTGAGGATAGTACGAGGCGTTCGTATTATTGAGTGTGAAATTCTTTCACAAGTTTTGAGGATGAGGGATAATGTTAAGATTTGAATAGTGTTAGCTCAATATATCCTTACGTAAAACTATTGTCATTAGTGAAGAAATTAAGCCGAGTGAGGGCCCCGCAGAAATAGGCAAGGTGTGCCGAACTGCGTTAACAAATATCAGTATTGATTTATTTAATTTTGTATTAATTTTTTTGTTTTCGTTTGTGCTGAAAAATTAACAGTTACTGATACTGATGCTTTATATCAAGTAACCGACAAATACAATTCCAAGCAACTGCAGTCAAATCAAAATTTGGTACATCAAGTCGGTGTAAATCCTTATTTCACAATTATGGCTATAAAAGAAGGGGCATCAATCATTAGGCCACCATTATTAGATGGTTTAAATTATCCTACGTGAAAATCATGGATGAGAGTATTCATTTAGACACAAGGAACAAAAGCATGGAACTCAGTTTTAAATGGCTAGACACATCCGGTGACGATTGATGAAAAGGGAGAAGCAATGCTTAAAGATGCATCTGAGTAGACAAGGGTTGAAAAAGAGAGAGCGCTTGGAAATTCTCAAGCCCTGCCTGCCATCTTCAGTGTAGTTGATGGAAGTCGCTTTGTTATGATATCAGCTTGTGAATAGGTGAAAACAGTGTGGGACACTTTGCAGATTATACATGAAGGATCGAAATATGTGATAGCCTCAAAACTTCAGATGTTGGCTATGAGATTTGAAGAGTTGAAGATGGATGAGAGTGAAACCATTGGAGACTTCCATGAGAGACTGCGTGGCATAACAAATTAAGCACATCAACTCGGGAAGAAGTACTCTAACTTGAAACTAGTTAAGAAGACTTTAAGATCGTTGCCTATGAGGTTCATACCAAAAATTGCATCCTTTGAAGAAGCCCATGATATCATTGAATTGTCTTTGGATAAGGTAATTGAGATTCTTACCAACTTTGAGATGAATTTGTTGAGGGATAATTGAGAGAAGAGCAAAGGATTGGCGTTGCAAGCTGAGATTGGTAAAGATGTGAATGACTTCGAAGATGAATTCGAGGAGAATGAGGATACGAAGTTGTTGACAAGAAATTTTAGCAAGCGGTTAAAGAAAGTAAAGAAGGATAGATCTGAGTTTAGGTAAAACAGTGGGAGTTCATCGAACAATAACTTCAAACAACAAGCTAAAACTTAAAAGAGTTAAAGAAAAACGAAGAAAATTCAGTGTCATGAGTGTTTAAGGCTTTGGACATGTGAAAGTGAAATGTGCTAACACCTCAAAGAAGAGAAAAGGGAAGTCCTGTACAAGCACTTGGAGTGAGAATGAATCTCAAAGTGAGTATGATAATGAAGAAGAAATTGTGAATATTGTTGTGTTAGTTACTTTATACAACAAAAGTTCAGTTGCTTGCTTAACAGCAACCAAGAAGGAAGTAACCGATGATGAAAATGTAAGTAAATCAAAAAATTTTGAGAAAAACGCAGATGAATCAACTCAAAGCTCAATCTCATATTATAACAACGATGTTAGTACTTCACATGATAAAAAGGAAGATATTTATGAAGCCTATGAGTTAATGTATGTTAAATGAGTCCAAACATGTAAGAAAAAAAAAGAAGTTGAAGGAAGAAAACTCTACCATGAAGAACACCATTCAAGACCTTGAGAAGAACTAGTTATCTACAATCGATCAGCTTAATGAAACAAAGTTGAAGTTGATCAGTATAAAAAAGGGAATAAGAGTGTTAAATGGAGGTACCGAAATGCTAGAAAAGTTGGAAACTTGTTAGACTAAAGGAGACCTTCAAGGCATTGGCTATGAAGGTGAATGTTCTAAGTTGAACGATGAGAACATTGGTGCGACCAAATCTGCCCAAAGTGAAATCTTAAAGAAAAATCGGAGGTTCATACCTACAAGTCACTTCTGTGGAGTAATCGGGCACATAAGATAAAAAATGTTACAAGTTGTTGCAAATGATGTTTCAAGTCAAAATCGAAAATCTAGATACTCTCCATTAAATTTCTAGTAGCAACCCATATTACCAAAATATACTTAAGTCAGAAAGGGTCAATTATAAGTACAAAGACATAGTGAAGGGAAAACAAGAAATTGTCCAAATTCACAGTTAGTTGCTACTTTTGAAGAAATTGTTCATATTGAGGATAAGTCAGTTGCTTCAGAAGAAGAAATTAACCAAACAATTGATGACCAAGATAATATGGTAAGGAATAAGCTCAGGTTTGAATTTCTTCAAAGGACACAAGTACTGTGTGCTTTAAATTTTTATGTATATTGATGTTGTTTATTAAAAGCAAAAAAGGGGGTTCGAAAGAGTTGTTGTCTAGGCTTTCTGAGTTTTTATTTATGGGTATTTGAAGAATTCAGTTGATTGGTGTGTGTTTGGATTTTTCTTTACTTGTTGAACAGTAAATTTGATGTGCGAATGAGACTCTCCTTGATGATTTGAAAGTTTTAGTTTTGGATTTTGATTTACGGAATTATGTCAAGAATATGTTAATGCTTGATTGGAGACTTGTAGGAAGATTCAATTTTTTTTTTATAATTTGAGTTTCTTAAGTTTTATCTTGGTTTCTCTCTATATCGTGGCCTATATGAATTTGGACAATTTGCGTTCATATAGTTTACATAATGAGGAAATTGATTAAGTTTGATTATAATTCTTTGGATACATTTTGGGGGTTTCTGAATTTAATCAGTCGTATATGGATGGCTTTGATGTGAGTAATGATACTTTGGCTAGTGTTTTGAATGGTCTAAATTGTCATCTTGGTGTGCTTATGATTCTTCTGCTGCACTTACTGCTGATTTTTATGCTTTTTTATTTGTTGAGATTGATCACATTAAAGGCATTCTTGTTTTGACATTGTTTTGTCCCAAGGGGGAGACATTAGATTGTTTTTAGTAACTGTTCAATTCAGGAGGAGATTTTAAGGTATCTCCATGACTATTAGTCTTACTTTTTGGCCTTTTTTTGTCCCAAAGGGGAGAAATTCAGATGATTGGATAATTGTTCATTATTGTTTCTTTAGATATTTATTGAACTTGAAGAATTTGATGGATGTTCTTTAGAACTTGATATTGGATTAAGGGGGAGTTCTTTTCTCTTGTGGATTATATGTCCAATTATTTTATTTAGGGGGAGTTTTTTATTCGTGACAAAAAATGTCAAAAAGGGGGAGATTGTTAAGATATATGGTATATATCTTATTATTTAATTTTGACTTTTTTGATAATTAAATCTCCTAGATAATGAAAGACTTCAAATTCAAATCAAGATAAGGTAGAAGATACATTGGGTTTGACTTGGATAAAGACTGAATCTTGTAAAAGATGTGGATATGCATCATGTGACTAAAAGGTGCGATGAATGAAGAATTCTACGATGTGAAGGCTTTTTGCATGATGTGAGTATCTTGTTCTTGCATGTGCCTACGGTGCTGTTCTATCAAGGTTCTTTTTCTTATTATTGTCGTAAATACATTATTGCAAAAAAAGAGATGATTGATATATAAGATGGGTGAGTGGCTATCTTCCAATTGACTTCTTTACGCAATCTAAGTCTTTGTTCTTGTATACGAGGGTATTTTGTTGATGTTCTCTTTGATGATTGCCGAAAAAGTGGTGAGATGGTTCACTTCTAATTGAGTTCTTCATGCAACCCAAGTCTTTATTCTTTAATGGGATTGTCTCATGTTGGCTATAGTGATGAGTGGTAAGAGAAAAACTTAATTTATAGTGGGCGTTTCTTCTTCGTGGTTTTCTTATTGATGATCAGTAAATTGATTGGTGCCGATTTCAATTAGAGCTTCAAGTGATCTGGGCAATAGATTAAGACTTTTCAATTGGTGAATATTTTTCAGATCCCATCTTAGAAGGAGTTAAATTATAGGAAAGTTGTTTCGTTATACCTTAAGTGTTTTCATTTTTGTTCCAATTTATTTTAATCACTTGAGTTCCTTATTTTGTTTATTTCGTATTTATTGGTATTGATTTGTTAACAAATATTGGTATTGATTTTTTTATTGGTATTGATTTAACAAATATTGGTATTGATTTGTTTATTTCGTATTTATTTTTCTTTTTTCGTTTGTGCTGAAAAATTAACAGTTATTAATATAGTTGCTTTATATTAAGTAATCAACAAATGCAATTACAAGCAACTGTGATCAAATTAGAGATTTTTACGAAATTGTTACATCATTTGGATTTTTTAGATGTTGTTACATCTTAAAAAAAAAGGCTGTTACATCAAAAGTACCTGATGGAAGGCTCTTGCAATGTGGGCCACCCATACGATGACCACTACAGAGGAATCGGTGACGGTCAAAGAGTTGAAATATTCCATTTATACATCCAATTTGCTTTTGCAGATCTGGATTGTCATCTAAGAAGGTGCATATGACTTTGCAGACATCTTTTCTTATGTTCAATTGTGAAAAACAACAGAGAATTACAAAGTTAGAAACATTCATTTGGCAGACATTCTGCAGTTGATACATCCTACTAGTTAAATTCACTACTTCATGTCAATTTAGAAGTGAGTGGTTACGTGCATTATACCTATTATAAGTTCATGTGCAGCTAAAGCTTTAAAAGATAGTTCCTTTCAATCTACTCTTTGTCCATTTGCATGGTTTCAGAGAGTTCTTTGAAGGGGCAGAAGAAAGTACAAAGGAACAAGATAAGAAGGAAGCAAGAAATACCGTATCATCAGTAGGATAATATGATATTCAGGGTTTTATAGAACAAGGCAGACAAATATGTTTTGCCAAAGCTATAAGTTAAGTGGAAAAGAAAAGGATAAGGGACCCAAATACAGTAGTGCAATAAAGAATGAGGTATAGCAGAGAAATTCTGTAGACCCAAGAAGAAATATTCTCTGGGTTGAATAAGTTGTCTTTTGCCCCCCTCAAAGAAAATGGAATCTGCTAAGAGCTTGAAGTTTATATGGAAGGATAAGTGTAGTACATGACGAACGTCAAAAAGAAAGTACAAGTGAATGAGACGAGCTGTTGCTGACCTTTTTCTTTATATTGTTGGAATCCAATCATGATCGAATCACGGGAGCAGTGGAAAACAATTTTTTTTTTCAGAATTCGAGCATATCCCGATAATTGATTAAGCTTGAATAAAACACAAATCGATTTAGAAATCATACCTTGTTTGCTTTCTCTTAAGAAATCGTTAAAACTTTTTCTAATTGATCAACCACGAGTTGTCCAATTGTCCAGCCTTTGATGGTATCCACAAAGTAATTCCTAAACTGCTTTGAGAGGAAGAAGATAAAAAAGTGCTAGCTTCTAAAAAGGTTTTTTCTTTGAATAGAAAAATCATGACAGTCTTTTATTAAAATTAAATCTCTTTAATTATAATTAAAATCAAATTCTAATTAATTTAATTTTAATAATATCAAATATCTCACATTTGATCTCAAAGTTTCTCAAACTTTATAATTAAGTTCAACTTAATTAAATTGATTTTTCTTTCACAAATTGCTTTTTGATTTGTGACCCATTAGGTTCCTAATAAATTGATAATGATTATAAATTATAATTCAAATTCACAATTATAATTAGACAAATTAAAACTCTTTTTAATTTATCTTTAATTCTTTAATTAAATAAACAAGATTTAATTTCATATGATTCATAACCAAAAGGATCCAAATATCCTTCTTTATGTAACTTTGTGATTTTAGTTTTATTGATATGACCTAACCTATAATGCCATAAATAAGATAGGGCCTGGTTACTTAATTTTCTTTTCTTACTATTTTTGTTAAGAGTTGGCATTTTAAGATCTAACTCATACAAACCATTTGTAAGCAATCCAAATCTATAATAAACATCATTTTTATAAAAAGAACAACTATTATTCTTAATTATAAAGACAAATCCATTCAAATCCAAATAAGAAATAGAAATGATGTTTCTTGTAATAACAGGAACATAATAACAATTATCAAGTTCTAATATAAGGCAAGAAGGCAAAGTTAAACTACAAGTTCTTACAACTAATGCAGCAGCTCTTTCTCCATTTCCAACTTGCAGGTCCATTTCCCCTGCTTCTATGATCTACTCATTGTTAACTTTTGCATGTTATTACATAAATGAGAACCATAACCATTATCTAATACCCAATAATGTGGAATAGAAGTAGAAAGATTGATCTCAATCATAAACATACCTGAAGAGACAGCTTTCTTAAGCCTTTTATCTTTCAGGCTAGCAAGATAAGATGGGCAGTTCCTCTTCCAATGTTCGTTGACTCTGCAATGAAAACATGACCTTTGTCATTGCTCTTCTTCTTGACACCTCCTTTGACTTTTACTACAATAGTAGAAGCCTTCTATTTCTTGTTATTATTCTTCTAAAAGCCCCTTTTCCTACTTTTAAAAGAATTGACAACAAATACAGAACTGGGTTCCTTCTATAGTCACCCTTCTATAGTCTTAAGTATGTTCAACAATTCAAGCAGTGTCATTTCCTTCTGATTCATGTTGAAGTTTATGAAGAAATGTGAAAAGCTCGAACTCATAAACTACAGCACCAGATCGATGCTTAACTTATAGTCCATGACAAAACCTAATTGGGCCAATTTTTTAATATACCCAATCATCTTTAGCACATGAACGTTGATTGAAGATCCTTCTGTCATCTTGCATTGAAATAGTGCCTTGGAGATTTGATATCTCTCCACCCTACTTTGTGCACCAATAACTCCTTAAGATGCAGTATTATAGTAGGTGCATTCATATTCTCATGCTATCTCTGAAGTTTAGGAGACATGTAAGCTAACATCACATATATAGCTTGTTCAACTTCATCAATATCACGCTGATATTTCTCCCAATCTTCATCAGTTGCATCCAAAACAAGGTTCTGATAAAGTAGGAGTATCAAAAACATACAACTTCTTATCTTGTCTAAGAACTATTCTTAAGTTTCGTAGTCAGTCCGGAAAGTTTGGTCCAGTCAGCTTGTTAGATTCCATGATGCTCCTCAATGTTAGGTTGGTACTCATCTTCAAATTCAATAACTGAAAAAACATAAAAGGAGCATATTTTAGTTTATATCCAAAAATTAAATAAAATAAGGACTTTATAATATTTGATTACTCCCACTATTTTCCTCAAAATAATAGCCCTCACTATTATATCAAAAATTATCAAATAATTTCTTATTAGGCTAGGATCCTATTTACAATTAATTAATCTTGAGTTAACTCAACAAACAAACTAAAAATAAATTAGGTAGAAAACAACTTTTTAATCACATCTCCTGTAACACCTAGAACCATTAGGTGACAACTTTTGTAAAAAAATATATCAGATATATTATTCCTAACCTTGTCGCTAAATTTATATAATCATGAGTTTACTTATCTAAATCATACAATTTTAGTTAAGTAGAACCCATTAATTTAAGATAAAACATATTCGGGTTAAAGTGACCTCAAGTTTACCTAACAAGCCAAACAATAAACATAATTATGGTTTTATTCTCAAATAATGGAAGACAACTATCATGTTCATAACGTGTATTTAATTAAAATATAAAAATTTCCAGTCTCATCAAAATAATACAATCTCATTATATTTATAATTTCAAACATAATCCAATTATGAAAGAAATTATTTAAAACATTTTCTTAATTCTAATTATGGATTTGATAATAAATTTAATTTAATAATTCAACTCTTGAAAAATTAAATTAAATTCCAAAACCTTTCCTATTAAATATTCCTTTGAAAACAATTTTCAAACTTTAGTATAACACTTTTCAATTTTAATAGGAGTTGAAATTAATTTAATCTCTATTAAATTAATTAAAAGACAATTTAGGGTTTTTAACAGCATTTAAAAACACAAAAAATGGGTGGGACAGTGCACGCTCCCGCGGTCAACGTCTGCTATAGACACTTCTCGGACACGCACCCATCGTCTTCTCTAGAAACATTCTTCTGTCTGCTTCTCCACCTCCCTCTCACGTTCTTCGAACCACTTCCCGTCTTCCACGTTTGTTGGATCCCGTTTCCAGAATCCAACTCATAGCAAAAGATCATCAAACATCTAAAGCGTAGTTCCTTGAAATCTCTTCTTGCTCTCATACCACAAATGTTGGATCCCGTTTTCGGAACCCAACCTCGGAATCATAAATCGAAAACAAAGTGGCAGAAACAAATCAAAAGCGGAATCGAAAGGCGGACAAAACAGAGTTGGGATCAAAAAGAGAAAGTGGGCCAAAAGCAAACGAAACACAAATTGGATCAAAAGCGAAGGAATCGACAGCAAATCGAATGGCTAAGAATCAAAGAAAACCAAACGGTTCAATCAAACTGAAGGTCAAATTTTCGACATTCGAAAACGTGTACTTTAAAGAAACGTCGCGTTGGAAATCATAAAGACACTTGATCTAAACCAATCCAATTCGGTATAATTTTTTTTAAACTTCAATCAATGTGACTTCAATATCCAATTGAAGTCATTCACACTCAAACCTCTTTTCATTTTCTTCTTCATATTCATTCTTATCCCATCATTTAAACAAAAACTCATTCTTTCTTTTGTCATAAAGCACCTTACACACATATCAATATACCCACAATTTATACACAATAAGCACTTCAATATTTCAGATCAAACAT
>JANIJH010000008.1:18618114-18633697 GCA_024520975.1 Erythroxylum areolatum
TTAAGGGATAAACAAAAGAAATTAAATAAATAAATAAAATAAATAAAAAAATAAAGAAAAATTTTCGGGACCCAACACGCACCCTACAATTTAAATAAATTACAAACAACATCGAGCTAATAGAAAGTTTGCTATGAATTACTTCCACATCTTACTTCAAGTTCAAGTGATCCTTCTGCTCACAACGTTCCTTGAGTGTTTTACTGCAACCTGCTACTTGTTCCCTTCGTGTTGTCATTTTTCTCTTCTTTGGATCCTTTGCTTTTGCTCCCAGTTGCACCTGCACTATTCAACGGGGGAGATATATACATTGAACCTGTTTTCAAATTTTAAATTGTAAGAACAAAATGCAAATAAAAATAGAAACCTCCTGTCAACTATTCCATTATGATGATACACATATAGATATGCCCACCTTTTAAGTTTGTAGTTATTGGAGCCAACGAGAACATCGAGAGGAAGATAAGAAATATAGTTTTAATTGTTGGCTAACATCCAAGTATGAGTTGCAAGGATATGAGTAGAAACCAAAAAAAAAAAGAACAGAAATCTCCTATCAACTATTCCCTTATGATGATATATACCTAGAAATCCACACCATTTAGGTTTTTAGTTACTACAATCAAAGAGCCAAAGAGAGGGAGTATATGTCATATAAAAGCTATTAGGACCATCAACTCTGGTGGCGAGAGCTAGACAAGGCTTAAAATGCCCTCCTCCAAATATATAGAAGTTATTACCATCAGGATTAGAAAAGGTTTTCTCTATATGCAACATAGATACTCATAAGTAATAAAGGAAAGTTAATCTTTCTATTTCTTATGCAATAATCCAAACTCTAATGTAGCACCCCACTCTCTCAAGGCACGTGCCCAGCATTCTAAGTGATGTTCGAGTGCAAATCCCACAAGAGTGACATGTTAGAATGGTCAAACTCCTTTTAAAAAAAAACAATATACACATATGTGGAAATCAATAATCAAATTGGGCCCATACTTTTATTTCATAAAATTCGAAATCAAAATTCTCATTACACTATGATCATTTTCATTTACAAAACATTTCCAAATTTGACCAATTATTACATACAGAAAAATTCAAATACATATTGTACCGAAATCACGGAATAAACAAATTGATACATAAATAAGAAATTACAAATGTAGACGCAAACTGATCTCGATCTCTACCTCTTACTTGAATGCAGTAGTTATACTCCCGTTTGCCCAACAAGGTAACTCTTCTGAGCTTGAAAAATATTGCAAATTTTAGATGAGTTTTGTGAACTCAGTAAGTGACCATCCTCGATGCCTCACTTAGTCACATAACACATAATTCACATCATTTATCTAATAATCACATTGAATCACAGACACTTGATCAGTCATTTCACATTTTACATTCAATGCATTATAATCATTCATATTATACATATGTAGAGCACATAAGACTCATTTTTCATTTGTTACTTTGTTATAACTGAGTTCCTAAACTATCCTGTATGCATTGTAGATACCGATCTCATTGACAACAGTCCCGTATCTGTTGGGGATATCGAGCTCATTTTATATAGTGAGCCTTTGGCTCTTATACACTTTTTAAGCTTTAAGCTCTTTTTTCATAATCTGAGCTTTAGGTTCTTTTTTGGTGGCTACTTCAATCACTACTGCCTTTATGTTTCATGCATTCATGTAATGAAATGAATCACATATCATATGTTCAATCGATTACATTTTTACATATTCACATTCAATTCACATTTTCCATTAGACACAAAATCCGACATTCAACATCATTGTTAAATTTTTTATAATCATATGCATATTCGCATGTTTCTTTGGAACTAGGTCCGACATTCAAAGATCACATTTAGAATAACATATTTCATCATGTTCACATAAAGTAGCACTTCAATATTGCATTCAAGTATCAGAAACCTTAGACCTTCATTGTCCAGAATCACACAATCAAATCACATTCGCATCTCAATCATAATCACTCAATTCATAACTTAAACAAAACAAACAATAAAGTAAGGTCATCTAGGTCTACTCACAGTACGATCTATATTACCATTTACTTCCACTATCTGAAATCGTCTGAATGTGGATGTTTATCCTACATATCAGAATCATGCAATATGCACGTTGCACACACATTATTAATAATTGCGCAATCATATAACATTCAGTTTTACACATATATATGTATGTAATGTAAGATGATGCTCAATGAAAATCCTAGGTATATTATCCAATTTCACATCTTATGCTCCTTCTTATATCATAATTCAATCACTCATCATTTATTTTCTAGCATTATTTGCTCTTATTATCAAATTCTCATAACTTGATACACTTTACTCCTCTTCTTTGAATCACAACCTCAATCATGTGAATATCTTTATTCCTAAACAAACTCATATCTTTGGTACTTTGATACCAAAAATTCATTCACTAATGTTATTCCAACATTACAAGATTACAAATTATCCAAACTCTCCTTTCTTCTTATATATTTCTCCAAATTTCTAGACCTTCAGGTCTATTTTTCATGATCCATTAGACAATGCAAACGAAGTAATTTGGCAAAATTTGCTTCTAGAACAATGTTACCCATTGTCTTAAGTTTCTAATGAAACCAAAATCATTCAATTTGGTTCAGTAATCCAAAAGTTAAACGTAAAAAAATTTTGGACTATTCTTATACTAAAACAGTTCACTATACTCAAATTCCATCCAGAAATTGAAAGTCTTAGAGACTGAAATAAAATCCTATTTCTTTATATAATTTGTATCCGTATGTCTCGAGTTTACTCCAAATCAATAATCGCCTCATTTGGATGATTATAGAACAAGATATTGTTAAAATACCAAAGTATGTTCAGTAAAATATTCCAGTTCATACTATTCCAACAGATTCCCTCTCTTTCACTCAACTGATATTTTTCAAATCAATTCAGAATGCTACCAATGTTTATGAATAGGTAGAATAATATGTTAGGAATCTATTGGTTCAAGAATCAAGTTATTTAGAGGTTTAGAGAAGAAGTTATGATCAAAAGAATCAAAACTATTCAATTGCAAAATGCTCTGGGGTATTAGAAAGCACAGTATCATGAAGTGACAATTAAAATCGCGTTGGTCCAACAATCAACTCTCACGAGCATGAGAGAGAAAAGTCACAGGTGGAAAATCATGAGTGTGAGGGAGAGTCATAGGCACGAGAGAAGAAAAACATGAAGCGCAATCGCAACTTCCCAATCGCTCACCTTCACTTCGAATCCCAATAACTTTCAATCCAAAACCCAAAAATTTCAGACTTACAGCCTCTCTACTATATAGGGGTTCTCATTTTTTGCATTTCCTTCCATTGCTGAATTTTTTTCATCTCATGTATATTTTGCATTTTCCTCACTAACTTCCATTCAACTCTAATCTTTCACAAACAAAATCCATACTTAAACAAAATTATCAAGAATAGAAAAAGATCATTTATGCATTTCACCATTTTCGATATTTCTTCACCGCTGCACTTTTTCATCTCTTGTACATTTTACATTTTCTGCATTCTTTTAAATTTCTTCCTTTAACTATCATTTAAGCAATCTTTTTAATCTCAGAACTTCATCTTACAACTATTTTTCAACTCAAAATTCTTTTTTCTGTTCATCTCTAAAACTCTCAAAACTCACATATATGCATATGAATACACAGTGAAAACAAAGCCCTCATGTCTGTTTTTTTCAAAAAATTTCTACACCTAGTTATACCTATTTTCTATGATCTTTCAACTCCAAAAATTATTTCTACAACCTCTTACCATGTTTGGTCATCAAAACTGAAAAATCAACAAATCCACATTTCCATTTTATAGTCACGAAGAGCATGAAAAGTATATTTGTTCTCATGAATATGGAATATCAACGAATTCACCAAAATTAATACATAGACCAACAACTCATAAGGATTTACTCAATACTTACTAGTTAAATCTTCAACTTCGTCAAAATCTCAAGAAGCCCTAATCTCCATGCAACTCACGTACATCATTACGGAAGTTGGCAAGTTTCGTTTTTTCTTAGGAAAATGAAAGAAAACCAAAGTTGAGAGTATCGAAAGGGTAGACCAGAACAAGGTTTTTCTTTGGTGGAGTTTTGATGAAAAACTCTGTGTAAAGGAACAGGCTTGAAGAAGACAACCACAAAGAAGATATTTTTAAGACAAGAACTGTACTTGGTCTTTCAAAGTAACTGTATGCTAAAAGTTGAACTAGATAAGTGACATTTATCACTTATCTAACATCTAAGGCTCTAACCAAGTTCTTATTAAACTAGTCCTATATCTCCCATCTTTTCATTCTAGTTATCTTTAAAATTCTTCAATATCATTTAACACTCATCTTTATTTCCATTCATCAATTTACTCACCAAGTGACATTTTTCCTAATCCAATAATTTTGAAAATTTCTCCTAAAAATTCCTCAAAATTTCTAAATCCATAAACTCACTCTCCGAATTGGTTTTCCATATAATTAAATCACAAATTCTCAATATAAATCACCTTTCACATATATCAATCAATTATACCTGGAATGTCAATGAATGCATATATAATCATTTTAATGTGTGCAAAATTCAAATTCACATGCGTGTATGCTAACAACACGCAGGAGCATGAAAAATGCATTTTTTTTAATTTCTCATTGATCTCACATGTACCGTATTTTTATGCATCAATCATAAGATCATCAAATAAAATTAAATACAGGAAATTTTTTTTAAAACAGTTTGAGTAAATTTAACGATGGAAAAACAAAGTTCATCTGTAAAATCTATTCGATTTATTGACGAATAACTAATAACTGTCGGTAGTGTTGTCATCAACTTATTGACGGACAAAACTTTTTTTCGTCAGTAACTTTACTAATCGAAATAATAACCGTCAATGTATTCACCAATGGTAACACAAAATATTCGACAGTAAATTTGTGACGGACATACTGTGATCCATCGCAAATTATTACTTACGGTCATTTCTCAGATGTCATAGTTAGTCAGTAAATTCCATCGCTAACTTAGCATACTGACAGAATGTGTAGATTTTTCGTCAGTAATTTTTGTCACTAAACTTCATTTTTTATAGTAAATTAAGGCAAACAAAGCTTTAAGACAGAATAAAACATAGATTTTATTAGGATTTAAAACCTGTTATTTAAACTTTTAAGTGTACAATTAATACAGAGAACAATACAAAGGCTAAAGATAAATCAAAACATAAAGATAGATGCTCAAATTTTAGTTTTATACAACATAGAGCATCTCACAATTGAAAAGGTAAATCGAAGTCCATAATTATAGAGTTGAACAGTGTAGATATTCTCGGATACCAGTCAAATGAGCATGGCATTAAATTTGAACAAATAATGCAACACAAAGGGCACAACATTTACAACAATCTATAGTTATAGAGAAGAACACATGCATGTAACTAACTAGTCTAATGGTTTTTTAAGGCTAATTGGGAAGGAAAACGAAAGAAGGAAATAGTTTATAAAAATACAAACTATTTGGCGAGATATGAATAACAAAAAAAAAAAAATCAACTGGTCAACTAATAATTATATCCTATTAGGTTAACAAAACAAGTATCAGAACAAAGAAAGAATGTATAGAATGTGAATTAGGACAAGGTAGACACTGTATATGAGACAAAAAGATGCCTACTTTTTCAACTATCTAAGATAGGATGAGAGAGAGCAGAGGAGTTTTTGGGTTTCAATATGGCATGGATTAAGACAGTTGTTGATGAGTTTGAAACACAATTGAGTTTTTTACACTACCAACTGGCAGCAGCAGTCTATTACTTTATAGTCAAGACATATAAGAGTTACCTATATTAAGGTTACAACAAATTGGATCAACTACTTACAATTGGTAAAGAGGATTAGTAAGAGTAAATCACTCTATAAAGAATATGCTAGGGAATTTGCTTAATATCCTTATTAAACCCCCTTAAATTAGTAGTGGGAGCCACTGTCAACTTGTCCCTTAAAAGAAGAAAATGACCTTTTGTCATTGATTTGGTCAACACATCAACGATCTGATCTTTGGTAGAAATATAAAGTATAAGGAGGCGATCTTTAGTAACCAGATCGCGTACGAAGTGGAACTCGATCTCAAGAAGTTTAGATCGTGAGTGAAAGATAAGATTTTCCATCAAATATGTTGCTCCCAAATTATCACACCACAACATAAGAGGTTGATAAGTAGAAAACTGAATTTTGCGTAATAGCAAAAAGAGACATTAGAGCTCACTCGTGGTAGTAGCAAGTGCACGATACTCAGCCTCAATAGATGAGTGAGAAATTGCCCGCTATTTTCGAGAAGACCAAGAAATTAAGTTAGGTTTGAAAAAAATGGCAAATCCTGTTGTTGATTTGCAATCTTTAGGAGAACCGCCCCAATCTGCATCAGAATAGGCATGAAGAGCTAGAGAAGAAGAAGGTCGAATAAGTAACCCATGTTAGGAAGTGCCAAGAAGATAACCAATGGAGAATAGTGGGTTAATGACTGTACTGAGCAACTCTGTTAACTGCAAATGCAATATTCGGGTGAGTGATTCCAAGATATTGGAGACCACCAACAACTTGTTGATAAAGGGAAACTTCAGTGAAAGGCTCTGAGGAATTTGTACCTATGAGAAAAGAAGGATTGGATAGAGAGCTAATAGGCTTGGTGTCCAAAATTTTAGTAGTGGAGAGAAGGTCTTAGATGTACTTGTGTTGAGTAAGTAATAATCTACAAGGGGTGGGACTTGCTTCAACACCAAGGAAATGGAGGAGAGAGCCATAGTCTTTGACGATAACCCAAGCCTACATAAAGGAGAAATCATCCAAAACTAGGTGAGAATCACTATCAGTGAGGATGATATCATCAATATACACAAGACAAAAGAGATTAGAATGACCATGATAAAAATAAAAAAGAGAAGGATCGGTGTGGGACAAGGAAAAACTGTAGGTTGTTAAGGCTTGTTTGAGACAATTGAACCAACTGTGAGAAGCTTACTTGAGTTCCTAAAGAGACTTGCGAAGAAGGCAAACATGATGAGGTTTGTGCTTATCAACAAAGCAGGGAGGTTGCTCTATATAAACTTGTTCATCAATAGAACCACGAAGGAAAGCATTAGATAAATCAAGTTGTTTAAGAGTCCAACCTTTACTAATAGCAATGGTAAGAATTAAGAGAATGGTGGGTAGATGTATATCAGGATTGAAAGTTTCCATATAATCAACACCAGGATGTTGATGGAACCCTTTGGCAATTAATCGAGCTATGTAGCAAGCTACAGAGCCATTCGAATTCTGCTTGGAATGAAACACCCATTTGCAACCAACCAGGATGATGGCTTCTGTGGCAAGGACAAGATCCTAAATCTTGTTAGTGAGAAGAGCATTGTACTCCTTAAGCATAGCTTGTCACCAATACTAACTGCAAGCTACTTGTCGGTACATGGTCGGTGTAGGCTCGAGTGTGAATAAAGGAGGGACAGAAACAACTACTTCAAAAATACATATCAGAGGGAGAGAATTCACTTTAGACCGTGTAACCATCGGATGAGTAGACGTGGGCTGGTGTTGTAAGGAGGAAGACGTAAGATCAACTTCTAAATTAATCAAAGGAAAAGTATCATGAACAGAGATATCATGCGAATGTAAATTAGAAAAGGAAGGGGAGTGCGTTAGCTGTAGGATGGGGGACTTATCTATCAGTGGAGTGACATGGGATGGTGCAGAGTATGTAGACGATGAGGGAGGTGGAGCATTGAATGGCGTGGAAGACATAAGAGGAGCGGTTTGGGGCGATAGAGAAGGTGCAATTGCTGGTGTAGGAGCAGGAGCAGGAGTGTGTAGTAGACAAGAAGGAGGGGTGGAAGTATGGCACAGTTCAGTTGAAAGCGAGGATGGTAATATAGCTGGTCGTGTTGAGAAGAATGTTGCAAAGTGAAAATAATTTTTGTCAAAAATAATGTGACGAAAAATATAGACCCCATTATTTGAATAATCAAAACAACGATATCCCTTATAAAGTTTACTATAGCCCATAAAAACACATTTGACTGAACACGGTTGTAATTTATTTGGCGCATGGTGTCATAGCCAAGGATAACAGAGACACTAAAAGGTTTTTAAAAAAAGTGTAATCAGGCTTAGCATTAAATAAAATTTCAAAAGGATGTTTATGATTCAATAAGGGAGTGGGAAGCCTATTGATGACATAGTTGGCATAGTCGACGGCAAATAGCCAATGTTTAAGAAACACAAATGTCGCAATAAGTAGGGAACGAGTCGTCTTAATGATGTGGCGATGTTTTTATTCAACACAGTTATTTTGTTTGGGTGTGTAGGTGTAGCTCACACAATGAGAAATCTAGATGTCTTAAAGGTACTATCATGGGGCTTAATATTCGCCACCTAATCTGATTGAAAACATTTGATTTTGCAATTAAAGAAATGTTCAACAAAGTGATGAAACTTAATAAAAATACTTATTATCTCAAACTTGAAGCGAACGGAACAAATCCAACTCTATTTGCTAAAATGATCATAAAAGAGAATATAGTATTTGCTTCCATCAACTGATTCACAGGGAGATGGCCCTTAGAGATCACTATAGATTAATTACAATGGAGCATTAACTTTACGTGGAGATAAAGTAAATGGTAGCTTATAAATTTTGCTAACAGATTAATCATGATATAAATGTTTTTCCGACTTAACAAAAGGTAGCTGACTATTCCTAAATAATTGAAGAACGGTCTTATTATTAACATGACCAAAATGTTGATGCCAAGTTTAAAAGGCAATAGATACACGAGCTTGCGAGAATTATGTTGTGATTGAGGGAGGCAACGAGTAAACACTGTCCTTATTCATGCCTTTACAGAGAGCTTGCCCTGTAATCAAATTCTTTGCAACAAAAGAATCATTAAAGAACTCAACTGAAAAGGGATAATGTTTTGAGAGCGCATTGACAAATAGTAAGTTTTGATTAATAGTAGGTATATATAACATATCTTTTAAGGCAAAAGAGGCATTTTATGAATATGCAAGTGAATGACCAATATAAGACATAGGAAGAGATTTACCATCACCAATCATTACTTCTTTGCTGTTATTATATTCTGTGTGAAGTGTGAGGTTGCCTAGATATGAGGTGAGGTGATGAATGGCCCCCAAATCCACCATCTACTTTGTTGAGGAACGCAAGAGAGGAGGCACAACAACATTTGAAGTTGGGCGTTGTCCGATTCCTCCATAATCGTGACAAACAATTGTACGTATATCAATCTTAGGTCAAGACTAATTTGGTGGTCTACCTAGGATGGACTAGCCACCGTTGTCCAGTAACCCACCTTGAAGTGGCTGGTAATGGCTGTTGGACCCTAAAAATTTTTTTAGAAGATTTGAAGTAGTAAATGAGAAGTATGGATAGATTCATGTTTTGCTTTGGTGTTTTGGTGGATGACAGACTATGAAATGGGAAGAATTAGGGTGAAAGTGAAGAATATGTATATATGTGTATGTTCTGTTTTGGTGTTCACGATTAATCATGGACTACAATTTCTTTATGGATGATATTGAGTTGAGAATGAGGAGGAAATTAAGTAAAAATTGTGTTCTAACTTCAGAGCAAATTATGGATTGATCAAGATAGATTTAGATAGAGTTATCTTCTAGAAAGTTTAGGTCTTTCTTTTAGCTTTCCAACGGTATATAGTGTGTAATTTTTGGACCTCTGGATTGAAAGTTATGGTCCTTAGAAAGGGAAATGCTTAGGAGTGTATAGATGTATCATTTGTGATGATGTCATTTCTTCTATAAGAATACATCGTCTGTAAGGATGCATTCGTCTGTAAAGTTGTATCGTCTGTAGGGACACTTCGTCTATGATGACATCATTCGTCTTAAGAGTTGAATCATCTTAAGTTGACTTTGTATCGTCTTAAGTTGACTCCTACTTCGTCTACCTTTTGTTTAATCTGCCTTTTGTTTCGTCTGTCTTTTGTTTCGTTTGTCTTTCTGCTTCGTTTGTCTTTTTCTTCGTCTGTCTTTTGTTTCGTTTGTCTTTTGGTTCATCTATCTTTCTACTTCGTTTGTCTTTTGTTTTGTCTATCTTTCTGCTTCGTCTGTTTTTTATTTTGTCTCTGTCTTTTGTTTCGTCTGTCTTTTTACTTCATCTGTTTTTTGTTTCGTCTGTCTTTTTTTTCATTGTCTTTTTGTTTTGTCTGTCTTTTTGTTTCGTTTGTTCTTTTGTTTCGTCTGTCTTTTTGCTTTTTCTGTCATTTTGTTTCGTCTGTTCTTTTGTTTCGTCTATTTTTTTTTCTCTGTTTTTCTGCTTCATCTGTCTTTTGTTTCGTCTGTCTTTTTGATTCGTCTATCTTTGGCCATTAGTTCGCCTTTGTCCATTCGTCTGTCTTTGGCCATTCTTCTGTCTTTGGCCATTCGCCTGCCTTTGGTCATTCATCTGTCTTTGGCCATTTGTCTGTCTTTGGCCATTCGTCTATCTTTGGCCATTCGTCTGTCTTTAGCCATTCGTCTGTCTTTGGCCATTCATCTACCTTTGGTCATTTGTCTACTTTTGGCCATTCGTTTGTTTTTTTCCATTCGTCTGCTTTGCTTCGATTGATCTTTGCTTCGTCTGCTTTGTGTTTCGTCTGACCTTTTGATTAGTTTTTGTTTGATCCTATCGTCTGTTCCATCTTTGACCCTTTAGACGATGCAATTTGTCTTCAAGGTCTTCATGAAAATTGTAGATCTTGAAGTCCTCTTTCAAATAATTCAAAGAACACCTTGATTAGACATCGGTAGGGACAATTATGCAAATTGTCCCGAGATAGGTTCAATATGACTGGGGACTAAACCTTGTTTGATTCTAAACCATGTTTGATTCTTTTGGTCAAAACCTTGTTCTCCAACCTCCAAATGAAGTGAGTCTTAAACCAATAGTTTCTTAACACCTTTTGTCCCTCCATAGAATTTGATAGCATTTAGTATTGATTTGAGATAGATAAATTGAATCAAAGAAAGGGTATCGGTTCGAAAAGTATGTAAGGGAGGAATTTAATTATAGTGTACTGTTTCAATATAAAAAAGTACAAAAAGGCTTGGGGCAATACTTATAGAGTTCTGAACCGAATTGATGGATTTTGATGTCTTTAGAAATGTAAGAAAATGGAGAAGATCCTTCTAGAAGTAAAAGTTATGTCAGAATGTTCAAGAGTATTGTTGACAAGACACTTAGGTTAAAGGAACCTAAGCTTATAAGGAAGGGTTAAGTGGACTTTTTGGACTCATTAAAGGCATAATTGAAAGAAGAACTATTTTCTTGCTTTTAAAAGAGAAGGAGAAAACGTGAATTAAAGCATTCTAGAAGAAGCTAGATGCGTGGATGAGAAAAGAAAGAAGAGAGAGAAATACGAAGAGAAGAAGAGAAAGAAGAGAAACAAACTAGGGTTTAAATTCTCTTAGTCTTCAAGATAGATTTTGGAGTTGTTCATAAAGAGAAAAAAGGTAAAGGAAGAGAAGAGCTTCCCTTTGAGCTAAAGATCCCTCCATTTGGAGAAGAAGGAAGAGAATCCTACCTAAGAGTAAAGGGAAAGAGAACCTTGACTGGATTTTAGCAAGGAAATGAGGTGGGTAATGTGTTTACAGTTATTGTGTGATTGGAAAAATTCTTGCCTACGTGTAAATATGTGTTAAATTGTTTGAATTTGACTTGTTAAAAATACATGATGATTTTGATTTTGTTATATTGTAGAAGAAGCAAGATATGTTCATATAATTAAATTGTGATTTTGAACAATGTTATGCCATTGAATTGTGTTGTGGCATTTTGATTTGAATGGAAAGAAGAAAAAGCATGAAAAGTATGAAAGTATTTTATTTTGATAAAATGATTTTGAGCATTGATTATGTGCTCTGTTTGGGTGAGAGAGGAATCGTTTCATAGTCACGTGCACGTCGATGTAAAGCCTTCTTCCTGCTGCCCGTTTGTGGCCCACGAGATCAGAAAGATGGACTCGTTTTGTTGACAAAGTAAACTTCCGTTTCTCTATTTTATTCACGAAGTAAACTTCCGTTTCTCTGTTTTGTTCACGAAACCCTCGAGCCATTTGTTGTGCACTGCATCTTTAGATTATCAAGAATGGTGCATAATTGAGTGTCATGTTTAATGGCTGAAGTTTATGCTGTGTGTTATTGATCAAATGCTTAAATTGCTTGAATGAAGTCAGAATGCTAAAATTTCTAGATATATATATACATATGCTTGAATATATGGCCAATCGCCAATGGCTATAAATATATTAGCCATTGAGCTGTGTAGCTCACCTCATGCTTCCCTCTTTAGGTGCAGAAAGAGAAGATTAGCAATCCTTGTAAGGCATTGGAACTCTAAGATAGTTAGAGACTTTTGTAATGAAGTTAGTTTAGGAAATTTTGTAATTTAGAATTATTTTAAGCATAAGCATTCAAATTGTATAATGTGTATTTGGTATTTTTGCATTTTGTATTTTGTAATAAACTTTATTTGGATTCATTAATGAAATATGTTTGGGTTTTCGATTGTGAATTCTCAAATTTTAATTGTTCGATGTTCGACCATCATAGGCACGCCACCCTTATGGGAAGACGAGCTCCGTTTTGTCTCCGAATGTTTGAGCTCTGAAAACGAGACCCAACAATTTGGCACTAGAGCGACTAGGTTTTTCCTAGGCTCCATATGTATAGTGTTATGAATTGGTAAGCTATGTGATTAATTATGATTTTGTAAATTGATGTGTTGCGTTAAATGACATGCATATCATGCATACATGTAGGAAGTAAGATTAAAATGAAAGTAAGCTGAAAGATGGTGTCTTAGCGTAGGAGTAAAAAGCCACCTCTTAAAAGAATATGAGAAGTTTTGCAAGGATCTGTTGCATCTAATTCCTCACCACTAGAGAAGGGTATTGATGAGTATATAGTCCCAGTAATTGCAACCGTATGAGTTGCATGTATGAACTTCCGTTAAGAGTTTGGACTAGTGGAAATGATGAGAAAAATGGTGTTTGGTTATAATGTAAGATGAGGAAAGTTTGGGGATATTTAGGAATAAGAAATGTTGTGTGGTCCAATATGTTAGACACAGATGTAGTATTTGTGGTTGTGCCAGCGAATAAAGTAACGAAATTTAGTGTGGATACGTACTTGAAATTGGTATGGAGGTGAAAAAGGTTTTCATGA
Source organism: Erythroxylum areolatum (assembly GCA_024520975.1). Classification (NCBI taxonomy): domain Eukaryota; kingdom Viridiplantae; phylum Streptophyta; class Magnoliopsida; order Malpighiales; family Erythroxylaceae; genus Erythroxylum; species Erythroxylum areolatum. The sequence continues at coordinate 18,631,402 of JANIJH010000008.1, forward strand.
ATGAACTAAGAAAGAGATAGAGACAGGGTGAAAAATGACAAGACTTAAGGTGTACAAGCAAGGTGGAATTGAAACATTGAACTCAGAATATATGATCTGGTATGAGATTGTGTTAGTGAATTTGATGTTAGAATTTTACGATAGCTATGTGTTTATGCTCCTAACTTGATTAAGAGTGTACGTATGGAAAGTGAAACAAGTGATACTGATATATGTAGAAGTTTTAAAGGTTATGTCGACTGGTTATTATGAGTGCATATGTGATAATATGGATAAAATTGGAGAATAATATGATTGAGTACATATGAGATCTATATTTGGATATGGTATAGGACATAATCTATGTTCCCTATAGTTAAAGATTATGAGATGAATCAGAGTAACGAGATGGAAGTACGATATAGGTGATTATGCTGAAAGGTAATTACGATGGAGCAGAAATTTTTTGAATAGTCATAGAATATTCAGAGATTGTTCGTATTCAATTGTGATTTATGTATCATTTGTATGAGATATAAGTTGGTGACTTTCCAAAATTAGTTTATATATACGATCTAACGAATTAGAAGTGAATATTGGAGTCATATCCCTAGAGGAGACTCAAGCATAAGAGGTAGAGTATTCTACTGAGAATGCATGTAGTTTTTTGATGAAAAGTATCCAACTACATGAGTGGTTTTTAGGAAATTGAGATAACACTATTGTTAATGTGAAGAGAACTTAGATCCATGTTAAATTCTATGAGAATATGCAAAGGAGATATCAATTAGATTTTAATGAATGTGTTAGCAAAGCAGGGAGCTAAGTTGCAAATAAATTGATATGTGAGGAGAAACTAGTATCAATAAACAAACATTAGAATAATCCAATACGAAATATGAGGAAATCAAAAGAATGGAGAAGATCATTTAAGAAAGATAAGTCAATTGGGAAATTGAAAATAAGGTGAGACAGTGTTACCTCAATGAGGAATTAGTTATTTAAGGAATTACGAGAACTAATCAGGGGACACATGAAATTTGATAATAATTGTTTACGTTAACAATTGCCCCGACCGCACTATAGTATTGAAGATTTAAGCGATCCGAGCAAGATTTGATGATATATTAAATGTCTTCGAAAAGTTAAGAAGAATAGTACAATACTCGAAGAAAAATGTGTTAAGCATGTGAGTAATGAAAGTAAAGAAAATTTTGAGAAATTATACTGATGTTAATTATATCATATGGATTTGGAGAATTTTATACTATGCAATTGTAACATCCCATCACCGATGGGAAGGATAAAATGGTAAATTTGGATCGGATTGTGAACATGTATATTACATGCATAAATTGGCCTCTAAATGGATATGATTGATAAATTTTGCAAATGCACATGATTGTACTTGCATTCGTGACAATTCCCGGCATATGTATCTATAAGTAAAATTTTAGTGAAAAATGTAAATTTTGTGTTTGAAAAATGAAATTGGAGTGATTCATGCATATTCTGCATAAAATTGCAAAGTGGGTACCGATGAGATTTCCGGTACTGAAAATGACTGTCTAATTGGCACTCCAATTAAAGACATGATTGAGGGATTTTGTTTAGCATGAGCCATTAAAATTTGGAGAGATGTATGAAAGTCAAAGTGAATGAATTGACTGAATTGGAAATTGATAGGCATGCAAATGAGTGATTATGAAAGAATTGAAATTTCAATTCAGTGCCTAAGAGTTGGAATTTTTCAAAATTAAAATAGTGAAGTTAAAAGAATTTTGTATAGGGGCAATTTAGGCAAGACACTTAAGGTTATAAAGCTTTAGGTTAAAGGAAGGGGCAAAATGGACATTTCACATTTAGTAAGGGTATAAATTAGAGATGAAATTGTAGCGCCCCCTTACCGTAGGGTACACACCGAGACGCCCATAGGTCGTTCCGACACATAACCTACGATAAGGGTGCACTACGAGCAAACCCCACTATAATCCACATGGCATCAATATAAAAATCATAAATCTTTGAAACCAAAATACTTTCTCATTTCACTGAAGTCATAAATACACAATCTGTCATTGATCACTGTCTATACAATACTCAAAAGAAACTACAACAATTCCTAACTAGGTCATCCTCAAAAGTCCCAGCTGACCAACCTTTGTGCCATGACTTCTCTTGCCAACTAGATCTACACGGCAGGAAAAGTCTCTCTCTGGAGCTAGGAGTCTCTCTCTCGATCCTGAAAAATATTTGCAATGTTGGGTGAGTTTGCGAACTCAGCGAGAAACCATCATCGATGGTTCACCCAACTCAT
>JANIJH010000008.1:18660483-18671960 GCA_024520975.1 Erythroxylum areolatum
AAAATTGTTAAGTTTGGTCGTTATATTATTATCCATGAATTGTAAGTTTTAGTGACCATCTATAGCCACCAAGTATTAATTGGTCGATAAAAAATATAAGTAACTTATATATTACAACCAAATAATTTTTGGTTGCAAAATGTATATAATTAGCAACTATTTTACTATGGTTACTGAGAATTTGGTTGCTGAAGCCAATTTTTCTTATAGTGTATTTCTATCAGTTGTTTGAGAAAAAAAATAATTTTATGCTATATCAAACTTGACATGAGTAGAGGATATTTAGTTTATCGAATTTTTTCTAATGATTCTATATTTTCTATTAAAATTTCAACCTAAAAATAAAAGAAAAATAATTTCTTAATTTTTTAGCAATATACTTTGAAAATAATTGTCCTACTAAATACAATGCATTTAACAAACTGGTTTAATTAATAAAATTCATGTCAAAATATGGAAATAGAAAATTTTAAAAAGAACAAGGATATAAAAGTAAATGTACGACTTTCATGTTTTTTATATCTCATTTTTTAAGTTTTTATTTTATACCTAGTTTTCTTTAACTTTTTTTAAAATAGTCAAAAAATAAATACCTTCGTTTTATCAATTAACACACTTGAATCTTGATAATGATATGTATTTCCAAATCTTAAATTTGACATGGTAAAAAAAATATGATAGAACTATTCCAAAAAAATCCAGATAATAATTTGAAAGAATTTGGAAAGATGATCTTATCCACTAAGGAAGATTGATTCTAATGAGTTCGAGGATTCTCTATCATCTCCTGAATATAATGTCCTTTATCAGTTCTTAGTTAATTCTTTGTTTCTTCCATTGCCAACTAGCATGAATTTTTGCTTGCTTTTGTTAGAAAGTACACTTAGGAGCTAAATGGACTAGAATACAAAAATATGGTATCCTAAAACATCATATTCTAAATTATCTACACCTCAGTTACGTTCTTCTAAACAAAGGATTTTAGTGAATTAGTACACTAATATATGTTTCTAAAGGCAAAATGTTTTCTTAATGAAAATCTCAAAATCCCATTACAAGATTTCTTTAAGACTTTCCAAGCTCCTCGGAGACCATAATAGACACCAATAACACGGTAAAATAATAGTTTAAGTTTTTAAAAGATCTAAACCCACGTCAATAAAAATGATAGAAGCAAAAGGTACATCCTATTTTTAATGAATCGAAGGATGAGAAATGTGCATAATGCTACGAAGTAGTAAGATAGGGGAACAAAAAAGGATTATCTTCAAATGATGCATGATGAACTCCACGTTCTATTTCTATCTGTTGATTCAAATTTAAGAGCTTCGGTCCTTACACTTTTGCAAGCAGCACATAAAGTTTGTAGGTTGTCATTTAAGTGCTAATAGATGGTAATAGAGAAACTTCTATTGCGTTAACATTTGTGAGGTGCAAGGGGTATCTTTCTTGTTGAATAGTTTAAGATATGCCCATTGTTTAACCTTAATCAAGAACGATTCTTTTCATTTTTATCAGTGTCCATAAGACTATAAATATATAGGTTGTTTCTTTCTGCACTTGAAAGGGATAATTATAAATATAATGCTAATTTAGACAAACATACAAGCAGAATAAAAAGGAACAAAATGCCTCCTAATTTGGGACTTTGTATTAACTAAAAATTCATAATCGAACATCAATTAAGCACAGACAACCAAAAAAAACCTTGAAAGGGCTAACATAATGAAGAGTTGCAAATTCAATAACATATAGTTTGAAACTACAAATAATCTAAGTAATTAAAAAAAAATAAACCAAAAAGTTTCATAGTCAAGACATCATGAAATCATTTTTAAAATCCCATAATAATGAAAAGGTAATAAAGAATTAAAAACTGTTAGGATATATGTTATATATCTAAGTAATTAGTTGTGGCATTATTTATTAATTGGACATACAAGATATTAATTAGATAATGACTTGGATTCAAAAGCTATATGGATAATCTTCTAGTTGAAAAATAATCCTATCTTGGATTGAAGTTTCTCTTAAGAAGACAATTTTGTTTGATGCAGAAACATAAGCCGTAAACTTGTTAGGTTACCTCTCCCTACATATGCTTGCTTATACATAAGTCTCTGATTATATTTTCCCAATATTCTATACAACACTAGCAGAATCTTTTCTCCTTTGTCTGTTCTATTATGAGGTTATAACATATCCTTACACTAAATTAAAAGCTTCTAGCTTTTCGTTCACGGTTTCCAGCTGTAGGCTTGCTTTGTAGCTTTAGAAAGTAATGGAGGTGTATGTGACATTACACATAGTCTCTATTATTATAACACATGTTGAAGCTTAACTTTTGCTTTGGCATTTTCAATCGATCCTAGATAGTATATATAGTTGAAGGTGTGTGGGTGATCTTTTGGTTGGTTAGAGAATGGCTCTTCATGGTCAATATCGTATATGTCTCTAATATGACTGATGTGAATTAAGTGGGAGCTGTGTCACGACTACTGGTTTTTTAAATTTTTCTGTGTATTGCACGGGCGTGCATTGGTGGTTCACGGGTGTGCATTGATCCAGCTCAAAGAAGCGGAACTCACCGACAAGTTGTTTTTGTCTATCTCAAGTGTATTTAGTTTTCGTTCTTTATTATTTTGATCACTTGAGTTATTTGTTTATTATTCTTTCACTAAAAGATTGATTGAGAAAATCCTCTGTTGAGGCTAGTACAAGAAGGTTATACTATTGGATGTGAAATACTTTCACGAGAAATGAGGTTGAGAGATAGTACCAAGGGTTGAGTAATGTCCGCTCAATAAAGTTTTAGGTAAATCTATTGTACTTCGATAAAAGTGATTAAGTTAGGTGAGGGCTCCGAAGGCGTAGGCAAGATACGCCAAACTACATTACCAAATTTCTAGTGTTGATTTATTTTTGGTTCTTTTAATTTTTTTGATTTTTTTGTTTGCTATAAACGAATCGAAAAGTTTGTGAAACTATTACCCCCTACAATTTTTCAATTAGTATCAGAGTAAAGTCACCGATTCTGAACTTGGTAGTAAGTTAGTCCAAATCCTATTTTTGCAAACATGGCCATAAAAGAAGAAGTATCAATTATTAGGCCATCGTTATTGGACGGTTCCAATTATCTTGCATAGAAATCACAGATAAGAGTCTTTATTCAAGCTTAGGGAACAAAAGCATGGAACTCGGTATTACATGATTGGACACATTCGATGATTACAGACAATAAGGGAGAGACAGTTGTAAAAGATCCATATGAATGGACAAGAGTTGAAGAAGAAAAAGCACTTGGAAACTCATAAGCATTGCACACAATTTCCAGTACTGTTGATGAAGGACGCTTCTCAATGATATCAACCTATGAATCGGTTAAAGAAGCGTGGAATACTTTGCAGACTATTCATGAATGGTTCAAATCTATGATAGCGTTACAGATGTTAGCTATGAGGTTTGAAGAACTGAAGATGGATGAAAATGAGAATATTGGAGACTTTCATGAAAGATTGCGAGATATATCGAGTCAGGCACATCAACTCGGGAAGAAATATTCTGATCTGAAACTAGTCAAGAAGACATTGAGATTACCAATTTTGAAGTGAATTTATTGAGGGGTAAACAAGAAAGAAGCAAATAATTGACACTATAGGTTGAAATTAGAAAAAGTCGTGAATGACTTAGAAGATGAATCCGACGAGAATGAGGATATAGAGCTATTAACAAGAGAATTTAGTAAGTGGCTGAAAAGAGTGAAAAAGGACAAACTCGAGTTTAGGCAAAAAGGCAGGAGCTCATCGAACAACAACTTCAAACAACAAGCCAAAACTCAAAAGCGAGAAAAAAAGGTAAAGAAAATTCAATGCCATAAGTGTCAAGGCTTCAGACATGTTTAAGCCGAGGGTGCTAATATCTTGAAGAAGAGAAAAGGAAAATTCCTATCCAAACACTTGAAATGATAACGAATCCAGAAGTGAAGAAGAAGTTGTGAATAGTGATGCGTTAGTTACTTTGTACATTAAAAGGACAGTTACTTATTTAACAGTAACTGAGAAGGAAGTAACTAAAGAAGAAAAGGTGAGTAAATCAGAAAATTTCGGGAAACATGTAGACGATTCAGCTCAAAGCCCAATCTCAAATTATAACAGTACTTTAGATGATAAAAAGAAGGTATTTATGAAGCTTACGAATTAATGAAAAATGGGTAAAAATATGTTGAAAGAATAAAAGATTGAAGGAAGAGAATATTTCTATAAAGAACATCATCCAAGAGTTAGAAAAGAAATTGATGTTGACATTAGATAAGCTTGGTGAAGCTAGAATGAAATTGGTAAATACTGAAAAGAAATTGAGAATGTTGAATGGAGGCATAGAAAGATTAGAAAAGTTAATAAAAAGTAGTAAGGTTAAAAGAGATCTTCAATGCATTGGCTATAAGGGTAAGTGCTCTAAAGTGAATAAGGAGAAAAATGATACGTTTAGATATGTCCAAGAAGAAGAAACATTGAGAAAGAATCGAAAATTTGTACCTATGTGTCATTTTTCAGAGTTATGGGGCACATAAGGTCGAGATGTTGCAAAATGTTACAAATAATGTTTCAAAGGGGTCAAAACTAAAAATCTAGACACTCTCTATTAAATTTCTAGTAGCAGCCCATGGTACCGAAGCAAACTTGGACTAGAAAAGGTCAAGCACAAGCACAAAAACGTAGTGAAGGAAGAACAAGAAATTGTACAGAGTCACAGTTAGTTACTGTTTTTAAAGAAACTGGTCAGACTGAGGACCAGTCAGTTACTTCATAAGAAGAAACTGATGATAAAGATAATATGAAAAGTAATAAGCCCAGGTTTGAATTTTTTTAAGAGGAACAGGGACTGTGGGCTTTACATTTTTGAAGTATTTTTTGTGTTATTAAAAAATTGAAATGTAAAAAAAAAAAGATTCGTCTTCTTTAATTCTTTAGTTTTTAATGTTGTCATTATCATCTCATTTTTTAAGTAGTTTGCATTGTGACTTTTATTTGGCTCCACCGAAGACTCTTTAGCTCTCTCATCAGTATGATATCTCTCAGGTGTTTCTCTCTTTTTCGGGCATAGCTCTCAGTGTTTTGAATGGTGGTAATTTGTCTTCTTAGCGTGCTTATGATTCTTCCGCTGCACCTATTGTTGATTATTATGATTATACGTTTTGATATTGTTTTGTCCCAAGGGGAGACATCATATTGTTTATGGTGAATGTTCCATTCAGAAGGATATTTCAAGGTATATGCGTGACTATTCGTCGTGCTTTTTTGCATTTTTTTGTCCCAATGGGAGAAATTTAGATGATTGGATAAAATTGATATTCTTTGGAACTTGATATTTGATTAAGGGAGAGTATTCGTTATATGAACTGTGAATTTGATACTTATATGTCTAATTATGTTATTTAGGGGGAGTTTCATATTTGTGACAAACAATACTAAAAAGGGAGAGATTGTTAAGATATATGTTATATATCTAAGTAATTAGTTTTCGTATTATTTATTAATTGAAAATATAAGATATTAATTAGATAATGACTTGGATTTAAAATCTATATGGATAATCTTCTAGTTGAAAAAGAATCCTATCTTGGATTGAAGTCTATCTTGAGAAGACAATTTTGTTTGATGCAGAAACATAAGCCACAGACTTGTTAGGTTACCCCTCCCGACGTATGCTTGCTTATACATAAGTCTTTGATTATGTTTTCCCAATATTCTATACGACACTAGCAGAACCTTTTTTCCTTTGTTTGTTCTATTATGAGGTTATGACATATCCTTACACCGAATTAAAAGCTTATAGCTTTTCGTTCATGGTTTCCAGTTGTAGGGTTGCTTTGTAGCTTTATAAATTGATGGAGGTGTATGTGACATTACAAGCAGTCTCTGTTATTATAACACATATTGAAGCTTAACTTTTACTTTTGCATTTTCAGTCGATCCGAGACAATATATATAGCTGAAGGTGTGTGGGTGATTTTTTGGTTGGTTGGAGAATGGCTCTTCATGGTTAGTATTGTATATGTCTCTAGTATGGATGATGTGAATTAAGTGGGAGCTGTGTCACAACTGCTGTTTTTTTTAATTTTTTGTGTGTATTGCACGGACATGCATTGGTGGTTCACGGGGGTGCATTGATCTAGTTCATAGAAGCAAAACTCATCGGGAAGTTGTTATTGTCTTTCTCAAGTATATTTAATTTTCATTGTTTATTATTTTAATCACTTAAGTTATTTGTTCATTGTTTTTTTGTTAAAAGATTGATTAATAAAATCTTTTGTTGAGGTTAGTACGAGGTGGTTGTGCTATTGAGTGTGAAATACTTTCGCAGGAAGTGAGGTTGAGAGATAGTATCAAAAGTTGAGTGGTATCGACTCAGTAAAACCTTAGATAAATCTATTGTACTTCAGTGAAAATGATTAAGCTGGGTGAAGGCCTCGCAAACGTAGACAAAGTGTATCGAACTATATTATCAAATTTTTGGTATTGATTTATTTTTGGTTCTTTTAATTTTTCTAATTTTTTTGTTTGCTAGAAACGAATCAAAAAGTTTGTGAAACTACTACCCCTTAAGGTTTTTCAAAAACATTATAAAATAGAAACTTTTTTTAGGAAAGGATGCTCAACACAAAACCACTCCCGTAAAAAAAATGGAAAGAACTTCACATCCCAAGCAATTCACAAAACAAATGGTTAAGTACACTTTCACTCGACATCCACTCGTAGTGAATATATCTTAAGCAACAAGAGCACCAAGCATAACCAACCAACTTGAAGTGAAAGATGTGATACATCTACTGCCAAGCAACTACTACTAATCGTATATTTAAATTCTACCCAATCGTGGAGAGGAATAAAGTCTAAATTTAGGGACCCGAAATGAATAATTGAATAAGGAAGGACGGCATTGCATATGGACGACATTGCATATGTATGAACATTGTTCTCCTACTTTATTTGGTGCCTTATCTATTTGACTTTAAAAGTTTAAGGAATAAAGTAAATCACTCAATTGTATTTGAGAAATCTTGCACCGATTTATTTATGATTCGATTAAGGAATACATCATCATTTAAGTTAAAATTCATCAAAATTCAAGTTCCCAATATGAAAGTTAATTACGCTGAAACTTCTCTTCCACTAATGATCAATCTCATATGAAAGAAAAAGGATTAAGTTCCCAATATAAAAGTTAGTTATATTGAAGCTCTCTTCCACTTGTGTCCAATCCCAAAACTCTCCTTAAGAACACCCACCACCCTAAACTAGCACGGAAACTTTTCAATTACAGCATGTCCTTACTTGCCTGCTACACTTGCAATTCGTACGATGAGTCGTTTCCTCATTTCTAACTCACAGGAAACAAAATGTCACCTTAAATATGTGTTTTTATGAAAGATTTGTTATTATTCATTTCTCAATTCTGTTAAAGTTATGCTTTTTTTGTACTCACCCGCAATCCTCAATTCTTCTTTAACAAACCTACTATTTTTTAGCCTAAAAACTTCAATCGTAACCCAATAATCCCCAACAGAAATACCCTTAAACCTCAACATCCTTAAATAAATTCATGAACCAAACACAAAAATAAGGTATAAAATGCCATAATAACAAACCAAAGAGAAATGTTGAAACGAAAAGAATGAAGGTAAAAGTCTTAAAACAAAAGTACCTTTAAACTTGCTTTCCTGACTCCTGAGTCCTCTTTTTAGTCTAAACTTTAGTTTTAATAACCACAAGCAACAAAAGAAACATCAATTAACTTACGATTTTTTGGCACAAAGAATCAAAACAATAATATATAGAGAACAAATACAGAAGAAGTTGAATTAGGATTGAAAACATCAGAGAAGTTGAAGGCAAAAACCTTTTCCAAGACTGAACAAATCTAAAGAGTAAAGAGTCATTGACATGATAAACTTGATCAAAAGATGATGGTCATATAAGCTCTAAGATGCTTCTCTCACATTATCTACTACTCTTTTTCCGCTGCATGAGCCAGTAATTTATGTGGTCCACTGCCTTATTCAGCTAATTGATTCCAAGAATATTTAGTTGGAATTTAATTTCAACCGTTAAAGCTGCTGCTACTACTAGTAGGCAAAAATAAAGATATTAAAGAAAAGATCTTCTTTTCAAAATTTCCCTAGAAAACCATAACTAGGCGACCAATGCTCCCTCATTTTTTTTTAGTAAGGAAATGTAGAAAATAAAATATAAAAACGATATACAAAATAAACAATAAATAAAGCAAAACGCAAAAGATTAAAAAAAATTTAATTTCAAATCATGGAGTTTGTGCCGTGGAGGGGACGAAGAGTTCTCAAGTCCTCCTCTGATGAGTTTTAATTTAATAATGCTCTCTTTCACATTCTTTTTTCTTCCATCCTCATTGCTCTCACTCTCAGATTTTTCCATCTTGACGACTGTCTCGGAAACTTCTTTCCATGTTTTAAATTTTCAATCCTGCTTACAATTATTCTTTATTCAAAGTTGAAAACCTGGAACCTGCATAAGTTTGCGGTGCTTTTAAGCAATTTTAGATTTGTTCAATCTTTTTCTATAATAATAATCGGCAAAATCAAGATAAATTATTGACTTAAACGATAGTTGAAATTTTTTAATAGAATAACCATGTAAACTTAATCTCTAATGTAATGAATCTTCTTACTTAATTGTTTAGATCTTAAGAAATTGTTATAACGGACTTAGATAATCTCAACTACAGTATTTCCGTTTTTAATGAAGGCTTTCTTCTTACCACACATTTATAATTTAGTTGATCCAACGAAGAGTAATGTTCCTTTTGACCAATTCCCTTCACGTTCAGACAAAGGCAGAGAAAAGGAAAAAAAGAGAACAATTGTATGAGTTGAAAGCCAAACAAAAAAAACTAAAGACTAAGGCGATCGAGTATTCAACATTTAATAAAGGCAAACCTAAACCCACCACCGTCCCCAACAAATATTTGCCTGACCCAGTTGGTACTATCATAACCAACTTATCATAACTTGCATCACAAACCCAGGGACGTTTAGGTTGAGCAAAGTAAAAAACGTTCCATATATAAATATATAAATCTTGAAAATATATTTTTATTATTAAAGACTACCTTAAGTTTTTAATTGTGACATAATTAAAGAATCTAATAAATTGGATTAATTCTTAACATTAAGAATAAGATAACAACCCAAAAATAAAATCAAATGAAAAAAAGTAAAGACAAAAAAAGAAAGTTAAAAGATTTGCCTCATTTTGTGTCTTCATCATAACCAACTTATCATATCTTGTACCACAAACCTGGCGTTTAGCCTGATCAAAGTACATTAAAAAAATCTAATAAATTGATAATATATAAATATGTAAATTTTAAAAATATATTTTTATTATTAAAAAGGTTATTTCAAGCTCTCATTGTAACGAATTTAATGAGTTATATTAATTCTTAACATTAAGAGTAAGAGAACAACTCAAAAACAATAAAATAAAATATATGCAAAGACAAAAAAAAAAGAAAGTTAAAAAGATTTGCCACATTTTACTCTTTACCAGTGTTAACAATAAATTGGACTCTATTTTATCTTATTTTGTTTTTTATAAAAATTTAAAGTGAATCTATTTTATCTCATTTTATTCTTTATAAAAATTAAAGTAAATCCTTTTTTTTTTTCATAAAAGCAAACTTTCGATAGGTATCCTTCTCGCCTTTAGTTACAGGTCTCTGCACAAACCCATTCATTTACGCCCATTAACATCCATTTTGTAACTGGCTCATCAAGCATTAGACATCTCTGTGTTTTGGAAGAAATATAAATAATTCAATAATTCTTCTCCAACATGGATTTGGCTTTTTTTTATAATCTATTTTAACTAAGTGGAGATACTAATTGTTTTTATGTAAATTGGCATATTGTAACATTGAAAATTGTAAACAAAGGAATAAACATTAAAAGGCAAGAGACACAGAGGGATGACACGAAACCGGACAACACATCATTTTCAGAGACTTCTGTGTCGTCCATATAAAACCTCTCATAACTCTCACCACTCTCAGCCGTCACCACCTGAAATTCCTCCTCTCTCTCTCTCTTTCTTTGTTTATGTGTTCCGATTAAGCTTTTGTGAACATGTATCGATATCCATGCAACAGATAGATAGAAACTATCTTGTTCAAGTCTGTATCCTCTCTACACTACGTGGATTATTTTCAAATGGGCAATCTTTGCACATGTTTTGCAGCCAAACCGGTGAAAAAGAGAAAACCCACCAAGCGTTTGGCCGGAAACCAGCAAACAACTGTCAATTCAAGTAACCGGTGGTCAAGGATACGATCGACACGAAAAGACAGCACCGATTCCTTGATTCAAGAACAGGCTTTAGCTGCCGCGATTTTGTTCAGGCAACATCAGCAGCAAAATGGGTCAGGGACATTGTTGTTTGATCGTTCAACTTCGCTAAGATACCCGAATAGTAATGGGTCAAAGAAGACCCAGTTACCCCGGAGCTCCAGTTCCAGGGCCCGGTCGCTTACTGACCCTTTGTTACAGCCTCACCAACTTGTTAACCAGGTTTGTGTTTTTGTTTCAGTGTAGTGACCCAAAAAAAAAAGCGTCTTTGAGGATAGAGATATGTATGCAGGTTGTTTTTATTTTATTTTAAAGATTGTGTAGTTTCAGTTAGAATTTGATGTAAATTGGTTAGTAGTTGGGGGAATATATGTTTTTTTCTTCCCATGGAAAAAATTGAGTTGACCTTAATTCTAGTTTCCAATCCTAAAATGTCTACAGGATATCAAGCTTGATGGTATTGAGACCACCCATTTTGTTCTTGTGCATGGAGGAGGCTTTGGTGCTTGGTGCTGGTACAAAACCATAGCACTTCTTGAAGAGAGTGGTTACAGAGTGTCTGCCATTGACTTAACCGGCTCTGGAATTCATTCTTTTGATACTAATGGAATCGCCAATCTCTCTCAATATGTCAAACCACTAACAAATTTCCTTGAAAATCTTGCTGATGAAGAGAAGGTTATTACAAGTTTTTTTCTAATGTATTTCTCGTATTTTTTTCTGGTGATGCGAACATATGAAGCATGCTTAGGTTTCTTTGCTTGTTTCTCAAGCATTTTCAATAGTTGTGAGAATTGAAAACAGAAAAACAGTTCATGTTAGCTGTTTTGACTTTGCACTTACTTCAAATTCCCCTGAATCAACCATCTGTGGCACTAAATTAAAGTTTTTCTTGTACACACCTGCAAGCTCAAAAATCTGGTCATAAACATTAATAATGATATAGAGTGAACTAATCCAGCTATCATTATAAAGTTCAAACTTCTATTGGATCAACTATTCAGCAGGTATAAATCACACTGGATTTTGAGTGGCTGAATTATATATATCAAAATTCCTTTATGATCCAATTCTATTTGGCAATTGATACTTAAAGCAT
>JANIJH010000008.1:18672210-18685797 GCA_024520975.1 Erythroxylum areolatum
TTGGTGGTGCTTGCTTATCCTATGCAATGGAACTGTTTCCTATGAAAATTTCCAAGGCTATATTCATTGCAGCTGCAATGTTGACCCATGGGCAGAGTGCTATTGATATATTTTCCCAGCAGGTCTGCTCTTAGTCCATTTCCAATGGCCTAGTTGATTTGGAAGCTTTTAATCGCTGAAGTTTGTTTAGATGCCTTGACAGATAATAGAATTGATTATCCCAATTGCATACTTGTTCATCTAATTTCCTCTCTGAATCCTGTGAAGTTGGATGCTCAGTTTGCAGCAAATGGAAACCAAGGGGAGTTTGACCCTTTCCTTTCCATTAGGAAATTTCACAACCAGCAAACTGCATGCACAGAGAGATAGAAAATGAGTAGGGAGCAAAAACATTACCTTTGCACACTGACAGCATAATCTAACCTTTTCTGGATCTGGTTGTTGCTAACTTTTTGCCTTTTCCTTTGAGGGTCAAGGAGTGAATTATACCTAAGAAAAACGTCAAAGTTATTGTGGGATTATATTCATTTGCTTTGACTATGGGACCACAGTATGGTCGTGGAATATACACATGATAATTCATGTCAATGAAAATCATTGAGTTTGTAGGTCTACAACCCTAGACATTTTTACTATTTCTAAGCTTAGCTGTTTCATGTTTAAGTTATTGCTAAATGAGACTTATGTGAGAATTCTCGGTTTATTTCTTAATAAAAATTTCAAAATTGTTGCAGGAAGGTTCAAATGATTTAATGCGACAGGCACAAATATTTTTATATGGAAAAGGGAGTGGCCATTCTCCAACTGCAATTGATTTGGACAAGGCATTAATAAGAGACTTATTGTTCAACCAAAGTCCTGCAAAGGTATGGTCATGGAATTGACATCGTTCACCTTTTTTAAATTGTTTCGATTTTAAAATCTCCTCTTTTGGTGTAGATTATTTGAATTCTGAGGTACACACACACTTGCACAGTAGGCACATGAAATAGGTCTGTAATGGTTAAAATAGGAATTGTAGGTTTAAGAACAATAAAAGATTTGCTACTCTAGTTCTTGTCCTTGGTGGTTACTGTAGAGGCATAAAATCATCATGGCAATGCCTGATTTCTCGATGTGGGACAATTTAATCTCAAATGAACTAAGGCTCAAACATTCTATCATGTTGAATGGAAGTGCGATTTTGTGCTAGACAACTTGAGTAAGTTGATAGAAATTTAACTTTAAATACTGGACCAAGTGTTTGGCTGTTTGGTTTGGCATCAATGCCAGTGGTAAAAGAAGTCTCCATCTATGAACCAACTTTTTGTGCTTTAGCTGTCCATGGCTGGCAAATATGCGGGGATATAGTAGCTGCTTTTAGAAGACCTTCAGATGTTTTGTAAGAGAAAGCACAATAGTGATTCAAATGGTTTAATGTTCTTCATGAAACAATAATTTGAACTCATGCTAAAACATTGCTCTTTTAGTTCTGTCTTAAGAGTTCCAGGATGTGCCTCTTGGGTGTGTATCTCTTATCTTAATTTTCTCTTTCTCACTTTTACCTGCTCATTTTCATCTCTGCTGATTCAGGATGTTGCGTTAGCGTCTGTTTCAATGAGGCCAATCCCATTTGCTCCAGTTTTAGAGAAGCTTTGCCTTTCCGACATGAAATATGGAACTGTACGGCGATTTTACATAGAAACTCTTGAGGACAATGCTATACCTCTGACACTACAAGAGAGTATGATAAATGCAAGCCCTCCTGAAAAGGTATTCCGACTAAAAGGTGCTGATCACTCACCCTTCTTCTCAAAACCTCAAGCCCTACACAAGTTATTGGTTGAGATATCAGGTATCCCTTCAACTAATTGAGTTTGTGGATTAGATGGCTTCTGCAAGATTTTGTTAGAAACTCAATGAAATGGTATAATTTCTAGCACCAGTCTCATTTTCAGCTAACTGTGAGTAAGTATCCTTAGTATGATGTACATGCATTTACCATTAGAAGCTGCACTCTGCAGAGAATTTCAAAGATCTCGCATCAGACAGAATAAGAGAGGTTAAATATCCTTGTTCCACTGGTCTTGCTGTTTATTTTTCTTTATTGTTATTTTGTCCACAAAGGGAATTCTTTTATGTATACGATGGTTGGATTTCATACTTGAATACTGCAACAGGAGTATCAATCAACAGTTGGTACACATAAAAAGCATAGGCCTAAAATTTGTTGCAATGAAGCAACCATTTCTGTTTTCCCCGTTAGATAAAACTGTTGAATGAGCATATCATCGGTACTGAAGTTATGATTGTGTGTATGGACCTGCTTAGGCCACATTGCCTAGACATGGAACATATATATGGATCCTTGGACTGTTTTCCACTTTGAAATATCCTGCTACCCTCCCCTCTTATCTCCAGCTTGATAAACATCGGCCTTTACGACTAAGATGACCTGCGATTTGAAAGACCATACGAATGTCAGGCTTCTAGAGCTAATTCTTCGAAGTTCTATGGCCATAACTCGGCTCGTTCTATATTCAAACAACGGGATGTTTGATTTTATTTCTGTTTTTTTTAATGTAATTTTTAGCTTTTACTTTCTCATTTTTCTAATTAAAAAATAAAATTTTGTTTGGTTGAAAGCTTTAGGATAAAAATTGAAAGTAAAAACTTGAGATTTGTAATGAACAACTAAAAAGAAAAACATGTTTAGTTTTTTCTATTTTTTTAATTATACTTTTATGTTAATTATTTTTAAAATAATATATTCTATTTTTAAATTAATTAATTCTCATTATAGTTAGAAATAAAATATATGTCTATTTATATAATTAAAGAAATTTGCACATTAATTGTATATAATAAATTTTCATGAATTAAAAAATGATATTAATCACCAAGACTTTACATAATTGGCAATATGGTAAGAGCGAGGAATCAAATTGTGCTGAATGCATAAAAGATGTACTTAAAACAAACGCTTATGATTGTGGTACGTGCATAATTCAACAAGCGGTGAGAATTAGTCCTTGTGTAGTATCACCCTTGCAACTCTTAACTAGGTAGTTCACCCAGAATTATCGGAAAAGATCCCAACATGAAGAAGTCAGATTGGATTGCAACCCATAAAAGCTCAATAACGTGACTACTCAAACCTTCAAGTTCTAAGAGACCATGGAAAAAACTTTGCCAAGCACCAAATCTTAGTTGCCTCCATTGTTGACCTTTTTTTAAAGAGAAAGAACGAGCCTTTTGAAACTTTCGAATTGAATTCGTTAACGAATTAGATTCAATTATATTAACAAAATTGAATTGAATTCTATTTACACTATGTAAAACAAACTCAGTAATATTAAAATTAAATTCAATTACACTTTAGAACACAATAAAAATGAATTCAATTATTTCATATGACATTTTTACTCGTAACTAAAAAATAATCTTATTAAATAACATTCACACTTACATAGAGCAAGTTATAAACTTCAATTTCATTGTAAGTGATATCATAAAAAAAGTTCATTATTAAAAGAAAAGAAAAAATTGATTGTAAATGACAATAGGCTAGACCGAGCTATAAAGACAATAGAAAACTATTATAATTTGGAAGCTTAAAAATGTAAGAAAGAATAACAGTTCTTTTGCGTTGACAACTACAAGACACTATCAATTTTTGAAATTTCACTCCAAATTATATAATATCATAATAAGTTTAACATGTCTTCCTATGATAAGAAGACATAAGATCGTTACATCAGATAATTAAATAAAAAACATTCATACTTGCATAGAGCAAGTTATATCATCCATAAAGTTCCACATTTAAATAGAGTAAGCTATAAAAACCTAACACCAACCCATCTTCTTAGACAATCAATCTAAACATACTTCAACTGGACTGTAAAAAGCACACCAATAAAGTTAGGATGCTCTACAAGCCAATCAATTGCATCCAAGAGAACACGTCCTTCCAATCCTAATTCTTTCATTGCGTCAAATATTTCATCCTCTTTTCTAACATATGGCTATAATAGCTTGTGCAATTTCTTTCATTGCATTGGACATAACTTGTAATTTTGAAGAAATTTTATCTTCCACTCGTGCATTTCTTTTCTTATCCGTGTAGGATGGCTTCAACACTGAAGGAGTTGAAGATGAGGGAGCTTGAGTTGTTGGTGTTGTTGGAGTACTCTCGCTCTCAAATAGATAAAAACTCTCTAAATGAACCTCCTGAGAATCTTTCAATTCATTGCCTAGTCTTCGTTTTCTCTTATGTTAGTTTTTCTTTTTTCTTTTTTCCCCCTTCTTTTCATGGGCTCGCTTTCTAGGTGATTGATGCATATAAATCTATAAACCCAATTCTATCGAGTTCTACATCACAATATTCTACCTTCCTACTGCAACATATTTCTCCCTCAAGATCCCAAATGGAACAAGATTCACTTAAAATGTAGCCGAAAACAAACAAACAAAAACATCTAGATATATATAAAAATTTTGAGAAATGCAAAAGAAAGTAGACAAGATGAAAAAATGAAAGGAGAAGCTAAATCGAACAATGAATCTAAAAGAGAACGATGATCATAGACAAAAAAACGAAAAAGGAAAAGACACCTATGAACAAGAAAAAGGGAAAATCTGGATATGGTGGGAGGTGCTAATTCGTGAAGAATGTGTTGTTGTTCCGTTTTTTGATGGGAGGGGCTGCTTGAGGTGAAAAGATATATGGTAGGATTAGATGGGTATTATTGTAAGGATATTTTCAACGTTTAAAAGAAGAATTGAAGTCCTAGTTCGTAATTCAATTCTGATACTTTTTCAGGTGAATTTAAGTTGTAAAGGATGATACCCATCCCTTTTTTCTGTTTCCAAATACTTGAATTGAATTCAATGCTGCAATTTAATTCAATTCATACCATTCCAAACACCCTGAAAGTGGTGAAGGCAAAACCAAGCTAAAAATGAAAACAAAAGCTAGCTGAAAAATGGAGGCTGTTGTTTTTATGAAAAAAAAAAACTTGTTTTAAAAACAAGTAAAAACGTCTGTTTTACATTTTCTTGAAGTGGCTGCGGTTTTTCTATTTTTAAAAACAAGAAACTAAAACAATACTCAACCAAACATATTTTAACAATACTCAACTAAACACATTCTAATGACTTTTTTTTATAAAGACTAAAAAAAAGAAATAAAAGAAATAAACAGTCCTAAACCCACTTAGAATAATACTGAAATTATGTCTTGGGAAGGAGCTTTTGGTCATTTTCTCTTGGATTTTTGATTTTTGTCACTATATAACTAAAGAAACCGCTAAATTTAGCTATTCAATTACAAATGGAGAGGGAATCGAACATGCATATAATTTTAACTTAAAACAAATTTGTAGTCAATTTGATGAAAATCATTGTCGTATTTAGCAGTTGGAAATATGCTCTTAACTTGTAGTATAAAGTCATGAAAGCCTGAACTTCTTTCAGATTCTCCAATCTCACAAAAAAAGAACTCCGGATTTTCTAAGTCAGAATTTAGGTGACTAACTCGATACTTTTGTATCACTAGTCACAGCCATTTGAGTATCCTTGCTTCCATCTCATCACATCACCAAAACTAACGCTACTCTTGAAAATTTAACAAGCAACTCCTTTGTTCCAACTTCCAATTTTGCTTGTTGCCTTAGAGAAGAAATAACAACTGCTTACGATTTGACTCAAGCGGGAGCGTAAAAGGTTGAAAAAATCGACAGTGGCTTGGTGCAAGATCGTATGACATAAGATTGTAAGATTTTGCATACTAAGATATCTTTCATTTTATGGCTAATTATTCAAAAATGGCTCACTATTGCACATCAAATTAGGTATTTACACGTTGACCCCTCCTATCCTTTTTGTTTAATAGAGGAGAAAACACATGATCATCTGTTTTTCAAGTGTGCGATCACCGGTTGTCTATAGAAGGCGGTTGCCTTGTGATGTAACTGGTCTACAGCTTCTAACTTGTTATATGAAACTGTGCAATGGTTATCTACTCAACGAACTCCAAAAGGAAATACACATCGTAGCTGCTAGTCTATGTGTTAAAACAGTTTGAAACAAAAGAAATGATAGAAGGTTTGAAACAAAACAAATTTTTATTCCTTATTTTATTTTGGAGACCCTGGCAAAGATCATTGACATTTTAACTTTAAGGGGCGCCTTGTAAACTCAAGCTTGTTTTTCTCAGTACCTAAATTGACATATTTTTTTAATCTTTTCCACCTATTATGCCTAGGTAGTTAAATGAAACCAGATTGTGTAAGAGGCACCTCCCAAGGCTATCTTTGTAATCTACACCTCCGTTTTCTTCATTAATGAATTTTTTTTAAAAAAAAGAAGAAGTAACAACTAACATATTCCCTTTTTTGTCATTCTAACTCTTTCCATTACACTTGTCTTCAAAATCAAGTGAAGTTGATCATATGTCCGTTACTTCAATTCACTAAACTTCATTATTTATACTAAGTCTTTACAAGGGAGTCATAGATTCATGCATCACATGCACAATAAGGTAACGAAAGTGTCGTAATCTAAATTCCAACCTCATGAGATCCCCGAAAATCTAGAATCTTATATACATGCATACATAGATTATAAGAACATGAAATTTCTACACATGTACCTTTGATAATGCTCATCTTTTCTTTAATCTTCTCCTTGTTTGGGTTATAGCAAACACCAAACACCTTCCTTGATCACTCAAGAATACGTAAAGATGAAGGAAAAACAATGTGTAAGGGTCGTTAGGTACCAAACAAGATGAGTTCAAATAGATGCTCAAATGGAGAGATAAATCAAGATTATGTTGCATGCAATTAGATTCATGCAACAGTTGTATAAATTGCATGAAAAAGACTCAAAACCACTTCTCTCTAACTCCAGAACACTTATGGACTCTTTGTCCTCTCACTTGAGTGTATATTTAACTTGTTAGTTCATGTGTATATAAGTGAAGAACTCACTTATGCATCATCTGTCATGTCTTCGATCATGATCGCAGCCTATAAGCTATGATCGTGGCCTAATTCAATGACAGTCATGCACTCTTTATTTTTCATCCAATCTTTTATGCATTTGATCCTTAGGTTCTCGTTTATTTTGAGCACTTGAATTGACTCTTAATTCGAGCAAATCATAGATGGTTTCATGCCATTTGAATTAACTTTTAATTCAAGCAAATCATGAAGGGTTTCATAATGCCAATTTACTGGAATATAAGTGGATTAACACACGAACTCTTCAATAGTTAATTATCTGACTTATGAACCTTTCCGTAGACAATTATCGTGCAATTTGTTCCTTCACCATTTTATACCCCACTTGGTTCAGAATATAGACTATGTGTTAACTCCCACTAGATTGGCTACGTCACATCTAATCTAAGTGATGTTAGTACTTGTCCTGAGATCTCATTACTTTATGTGTCCTTGAAAACTCTCTTCATGACACATAACTGCTCTAGCCAGAGAGTCTTGAATAATGACCCCGACAAGATGTCGTGGGTATCATCTCCTTCTATCAGGAGTGGTGAATTCTTTATTGGTTGCCTAATTACCTTCAAATACTAATAGTTGTACCCTATCACCACCCTATGAGTCACCCCATCTTGAGGCAATAAGGAATGATGTCAAAGCACAAGATCAATATCCAAGATATCTTTGAGTATCTCAAGTCTAAGGATATTTGCATCATTGTCATAATAAGATCAATCATTAACATTTGGTAGATCATCCATTTGATAATCTCATAACGGGTCATTCGATGTACTTACTACTCTTAGTAAGCATCTACATATTAACTCTAAACATCTCGTGCTTACAGTTTGTAAGATCCACTGCTTGATCAAATCAAGAAGTATAATATGTGCTAGTGTATCCGGATTAATAATGTCCTGTCTTATCAATCCTATAACCAGAGATAATTTAGATACTAATATAATTGCACATGATAGGAATCTCATTGTCATGATCTTATCATAATTTTCTTAGTGCTATGTTTTGTATAATGGACTTCATTAATTCAATTTAAGATCAACATCAATTTATAAATAAACGAACATCAAATTAATAAAAAATTGTCTTTTAACGAACATCAAATTAATAAAAATTATCTTTTACTTTATTAATTAAAATAAAGTTTGTACAAGAGTTCTAAAAGTGATTGACTTTAAAGTAGTGCTCTAACAGTCTTTTTGGTAGATATTATTTGTAAAAAAAATTAAACAAAGTAATCGAAAGCAGGGATATATAGTATCTATAAATTTGGAATGATAAGACGACCAATGACCAAACCAAAAACATATAGTTATGACAGTTAAATGCCAAAGTTGGGAAAGAGACAGGTGAGAAACACAAATGAATCTCTACTAATGTAGCGATCCATTTTATTTGTCCACCATTTCTAACCGACAAAAACGTAACATCTTCAGCTGTTGCCAGCTCACTCTGCTACAAATTGACCACGTCAAACCCATACTACCCACAATTTGTTATCTTTTCTGTTCTGTTTCTATTAAATATACTTCAAGATTCCATTTCTAAATTTAGTCTCCCAAACTTCCTACAAAGTCCTCGCCTTTGCTGTGTTTCTTTTTTAACCTCTTCTTTTTCTTATCTCCAGAAGCAAAGAAAGGTAAGGAAAGCATATGATGCATGCTTTAGATTCAGATCCTCTTTTCATGCCATCTCAAATCGAGAATGTTTGATGGGTAAATTTGGAGTTTGATTTTTAATCAACCAATGTTGCAAATAAAGTTGCTTTGCTTAATTCCATCGGAAGATCTCATCTCTTATGTCTCAGTTATTTGGTACGATACTTGTAATTTTTGTGTTTAAGAGGATTTCGGGTTTGGATCTTTCTCGATTATTATTGCTTATAGTCGTGGCCGGAATGGTATAGAGATGATATTTCGACAAATGGGATATCAATTGGGATAGATTCTATGAACTTGCTTGCATCTTGCTGTGATCTGGGCTTGAGGTATAAGATCTTATGATGGGCATTCTTTTTCTTCTTCTTCTTCTTCTTCTTTTATGCTTCATGTTGCTGAATTTCATTGAATAATTATAGCTCTGTGTCATTTGCCTGCCACTGACGTCCTATTTGTGCTACTTTCATTCGCCAGAAGTTGAAGGAAATTTTATTTTCAAAAGCTATCACTTGTTTTGTTAATTTTAAATGGCCATTGTTTTATCTTTTTTACTTGATGTTAATTAATGAAATAAGATGAAGTGTAATACATTTTCATTATTTAGAAGGAAGTTTTATAATAGAATGAAATGAGATGGAAACATAGGGTTTCGTATTATTGTTCTATCCTAAACAGTGAAATAATAAAATTCTAATTCATAAGCTTTAGGAACTAATAAATATATAATACCTAATATACTATTAATAATTTTTCATAATACGAATTATTTCTCCTTACCGTAATAACAACTAACAAATTTCTATATATATATTTTTTCGTAATACCAATTATTTTTTATAATACCAATTATTTTTCCTTATCGAAATACCAATTATTTCTATATAAAAGAAAAATATAAATAAATTATTTTTAAATATAAATCACATATAATAAAATAATTTTTAAATATATTTTCTATTTTAAAAAATAAAAAATTATTATTTTATTATTAAAGTCACGACCAGGACTTTTTGATTAAACATAATTTCTGTTTTAATATCATAGCGTTAAACCTCCTGCGTCAACCATTTTAATGTAAAGGGTATAATAGTTATCTATAATACATTATATTCTATTTCATCCATCTTTCAAATAATATTTCACTACATTAGATTATAAACTCTTTTATCTCTCCCAAACAACTTTTCACTAGGTTACATTCCATTATATTCTATTATAAACAATTTTATTATATTCTATTACATTACATTATATTATATTATATTAACTAACATCCCACTAAACATGCCATAAACTACAAGTAATGTCTGGCATCTTGTTATATGTTAACTGATATATGAAAATAGTTTGTGGACTCGATGATGATCCCTTGAACAAATCAAGTTAAAAGCAACTGTGGTGGATAATAAAGAAAGTTCAAGCAATAAGCTTAATGTTAGGTTTACTCGTACATTTAAGCAACCAAATATACTCTTCTAATCTTATGAGGTAAAAAAATGGTTGACCCCATTAAAATTTTGAAAAGTAATTTTGTGTAGACTGGACGCTGGCAGTGCCGGCCCTGGGCAAGGGCCAGCAGGGCACTTGCCCAAGGCCCACATTAAAGAGGGGCCCCAATTTCATATTTTAGTTTTTGAATAGTTTTGAGATATTTTGGCTTATAAATAGTTTTAAAATATTTAAATGTATTTATACCTTCTAATTTTTTTTTATTTTTATCAATATATATATTTAAAATATTCCAATTCAAAAATTAGTAGCAAAAAATTTTACGATTCTGTCTTCTAAGTTCTAAGTATAATTTAAAGGTAAAGTTTTTGATTTTTTTAATGTATTTTTGCTCTTTATTTTTTATTTTTAATATTAAATATTAAATTTTGCTATTTATTTTTTTCTCTATAACAGATATAATACTATTATATATGTTTGTGATATATTATGAAGCTGTTGGAGTTTGATTGTACCTGTATACTTCTTCTAGTTCCATACAATTGAAATATTAGAATTTGTTCAAGCTACAGATTATTATTCAAATATTTCAATTGCTTATCGAATTCTATTGACTATCAGTGTAACTGTAGCATTAGCTGAGAGAAGTTTTCCAAAATTAAAATTATTAAAAACTTACTTGAGGTCATCAATGTCACAAAAAAGGTTGAATGGTTTAATTATGTTATGTATTGAGAAATATATGTTGGATAATATTGATCATGATAATATTGTTAATAATTTTGCATCTTGAAATGTACGGAGAAATTATTTTTTTATAAATTATGATCCTCTGTATATTTGTTAGTGTTATGATCATTTAATATTTAGTTGATTATGTAAACTTGTAAATTAAGTCATTTATATTTCATACAAATATATAAAATTAAGTATATTGTCAATTTATTAGAGCCCTTTTTTTTATTTCGCCCAGGGTCTATAAAACGATAGGAATGACCCTGGAGGCTGGTTGCTCTTTTTTCTGCTTCTCTATGAATTATCGTGTGTGTTCTTAGCCTATGGATGTAGTCTGTCATGGAATTGAGCTCTTGCACATGAATAAAGTGCAGGTTCCACCGTAAGCCAACTGATAATGGGTCGTGGAGTGAGCAGCGGCGGTGGACAGAGCTCTCTGGGCTACCTGTTTGGCAGTGGGGAGACTGGTGGTACTAAGAGTGAGGGACAAGCCTTAAATGGTCCTTCTCCAAAGCCTGCTGTTATCTCACAACCAATTGACAAACAGATTCCCGCAGGCATTCCTGGAAACCTGAAAAACAACTACCACCGGGCAGATGGCCAGAACTGTGGCAACTTTATCACGGTATGCTGCTTTTTCAACTTATTGCCAGGCCAAGTAACAACTAATATTTGCTGTCTAAGTTTATAGGGTTAGTTGCTTTTGGAACGAACAGCTAGATGAATTAAAAATCCAGAAAAAGAAATGCGTGAACACATCATCAAAAAGAACTTAGCTTTATGCTATTCCATGTTAACTTCATGCTATCCTATGTTAATATTGGTACAACAGGGGCAAGGCCATTGGTTTTGATTCCAACTTAGACCTTTGGTATCTTTTCCATTAGACTCTGGAGAGATTGATGCCAACAAAAGCCTAGTACACACTAATATTGTCACAAGCTTTTATATATATATATATATATATATATGTCACTTGCACCTTAAGACGTGGAGATTCCACACTAGAGGTAATGTTCTCATATTTGTGTGCAGGACCGGCCATCCACCAAGGTTCATGCTGCCCCGGGTGGCGGATCTTCCCTGGATTATCTTTTTGGTGGCAATGGGAAGTAAGCCCTTCAAGAATGTATAATTAATCTGACATTAGCACCTGTCCTCGTCCAATTTACCTGTATCCTGAAAATGGTGGATTTGTCCTAGTACAATGTCATTATTACATACAGTGGACAAATTGTTCTTAAACACATTTTGCTATGGATGTTTCTATCAAATTCGTATGTGCAGTGGCCGTTTCTCTGAGATTCGTAAATCCACTGGTGCTACTGCTTAAAAAAGCTCCAGGTTTGTCACTCATATAAGGTGGTGACCTTCAAGTTAATTCGAACTGAAAGGACCTTAAAACCAAAAGTCAATTGACTCCCTGGTAACTTTTGCGTATAACATATACCTAACTAAGCCTAAATCAACATAACTTACAATCCAAGTTTTAGATTGAATTGCACGGGACCGTAGAGCGAGCCAGCCAGAAGCTGAGTTGCGTACAAGTATATATATATAAAGAGGTCAGTTCCCGTTTTTAAGGTTAATGGCACTGGATGGCCTAGAAAACAAGTCTTCAAAGTTGGACTGAGTCACCTCAGACCCTCTCGTACTCTCAAACCGATAGGATTTTACGTTCACTTCAAATATTCCTTCCTCAAGATCAACCATTGCAACTGGTTGGCACGTGTAATCCATTATTTAAGCCATTAGGTCGAGCTTGTACCCACTACCATACATATGGGACTTCTTGTCCGATTATCTGACTTTGAACACTACCTATCTCAGAGAGCAGACTAACAGATCAATGAAAGGTGAAAATCCGAGTTTGGTACCCCGTCAATAACTACGCTTGGGGTTGTATCTAAAGACTGTTGGACGCAGCGGGAGTATTTTATGAAAAGGAAAATTAAAATGAGCAAAATGGACACAAGATTTTTAACGTGGTTCACCCTTAACTTTGGGCTACGTCCACGGACAAAACTCAGAATATTTCTTCCATTATTACAAACAGTAGGTATATAAAGATAAAACCAAAATAGTGGCTCACAAGGTGTTTCCAACCTAAAAATACCAACCTCACTATTTTGTCTCTCACCAATCCTTTAAGAATGTATTTCCTAACTTCAGAGCAAAACAAAGCTCTGGTTTTTTCTCTCTGAATTTTTCTTTATACTTTCTTAAGCAGGGAGTGCCTTACATAGGCACTCCACCGCCTAAGACAACTGCCTTGCAGCTGTCTTCTTGCTTTTCTTTCAAATAATGCAGCACCGAAATCGGTGTCGCAATATTTGATTCAACTATGGCGTCCCTCCATGTAAGGAGGGACCCATTTCTAACAAATCTCCCTCTCCCGATTACATGGAGGGCTTTATCAAGCCTGCTATTAATCGACAATACTCGAACTTGTCTTTTGGTAGAATCTTGGTTAACATGTCTAATTCATTTTCATTAGTATGGATATTTTCTAACTGTAATTGTTTCGTCTTCATCACATCTCTGATCCAGTGATATCTCACATTAATATGTTTTGATCGTGAGTGAAACGAGGCATTTTTACCCAGGTGAATAGCGCTCTGACTGTCACAGAACAGCTGATACTGTTCTTGCTTGATACCAAGTTCATTAAAGAACTTCTTCATCCATAGCAACTCCTTACAGGCTTCTGTTGCTGCAATAAACTCTGCTTCAGTTGTAGA
>JANIJH010000008.1:18689418-18704376 GCA_024520975.1 Erythroxylum areolatum
GATTCAAGTTTTATTATTACTTAGTTCGTAAACAAAGTTTTCAAAGTTTTGATTAATTAGAATCTATCGGAAGTTCTATAAAAGAACTTTATTTCTAACAAACTTCTTGAAAAGAATTTTTTTAAAAAAAAGGGGAATAAACAATTCAACCCCCCTTCTTGTGCATTCGTATATCGTATTTTAAAGCCTTGTAATAACGTGTGATTCACTTCAATATGGAACAAGGACATCAAAATCTGGCAGAAAAGATATCTTCTAAATTTTTACCGCGGGATCGGAATAGTATCGTCGGATCCTACCAGAATAGTACTACGGGACCCACTAAATAGTAACTCGTCGGATCCCACTAGAATAGTATCGCGGTATCCAATAAATAGTAATTTGTAAATAGTACCTCAAATAGTGTCGTAGGACCCAGTTACTATTGCTGCACAATGCGTCACCTTGCAAATTAATTAAAACAACGTAAACTTACTATTTAGTACTATTCATAACCTTTTCCGTTTTACGTCAACTTTTCAAGCGGATCACGCCAAAAAATTCGTTGTAATTTTCTCTTCCCGATGATGTGCTTCTTTTCAAAAAATACCTTCAGTGAAAATATAGCTCTGATACTACTTGTTGGGCACAGCGGGAGTATTTTGTGAGAAGGAAAATTAAAATGAGCAAAATGGATACAGGATTTTTAACGTGGTTCACCCTTAACTTTGGGCTACGTCCACAGGCAAAAATCAGAATATTTCTTCCACTATTACAAACAGTAGGTATACAGAGATAAAACCAAAATAGTGGCTCATAAGGTGTTTCACAACCTAAAAATACTAACCTCACTATTTTGTCACTCACCTAACCTTTAGGAATGTATTTCCTAATTTCAGAGCAAAACAAAGCTCTGGCTTTTTCTCTCTGAATTTTTCTGTATACTTTCTTAAGCAGGGAGTGCCTTATATAGGTACCCCATCGCCTAAAACAGCTGCCTTGCAGCTGTCTTCTTGCTTTTCTTTCAAATAATGCGACACCGAAATCGGTGCCACAATATTTGATTCAACTATAGCATCCCTCCATGTAAGGAGGGACCCATTTCTAACAAAGACAACCAGGGAAAAACTGATTAGCACGACGGTGTCACTTTTGTGAAGCCAATCATACTAAAGTGAAAAAGAAAATTCAACTCACACATGAGATCCAAACGAAAATTGAAGAAGATAAAAGAACTTGAGTACCTATTGGTCATATCCATCTTCTTCGCTAGCTTCTTTACCATAAAATCTTGTGATAACAACAAACATGTAAAAGGATTAAAAAAAAAAGGATGAAGATTTTACTTAAAATTTAAGAACTCGAATATTTTTAATTTCAAATACAATTCAAAAGTTTGACAAATGTTTAAAAAGACTAAGCTCCTTTATCTTTTTAAGTTTTTCACTGTTGTTTTCACTGTTAGAATTATGTTCATGACCCAATCGTTATGTAATAAATTGAACATTTTTTATTTTGTGATTATTAACTTTGATTAATAGCATGGCAAATGATTTTATTATCATATTATGTTTATTGTTTTTTATTCTAATATAATAAATCCTTGATTAAATTTATACACTTGTCATTATAATGGAGATTATGATAATGAGAGTCAAGTCTTTAGGGTTTAATCCAAAAGTATTCTTGATCATAGGATCATCAAATAAGGACTTTAAAAATCTAGTTAGATCAATATGTATGTAATAGTATCTATTGGATGGACATTAGTAGATCTCATATACTAGGTTATATATATAGATAACGCATATGGAGATATGATCAATGAATTGACTAAACTGAGAATTTCCAAAGGTTAATATTACTTATGAATTGTCAAGTGGGACATTCTCATAAGGATTTCAATGCATATTTTTCCTTTGACCTGATATCATCATAATAATCAATAGGTCACTTATTATATTTTGATGTCAGACACCTAGTATATAAAAATGCTATTTAAATGATCATTAGAAATAATTAAATACCTATCTGATTAATGGTGAGTCAAAATGAGATCCATAGACTCTAGGTAACGAGTTTGAGCTCTATGTTGTCATTGATCTTAATGATTGTTTCAAGACCTTGGTCAGGGCAATTGAATGAGTTAGGAAAAGAAGTTTCTTAAGTCATTCACCAATCATTAATGATCAACATGTAATATAGTTAGTTATCTAATAGGGTTTGACAGTTAAACAATATCTTAGGATAATCCAGAATTGTAATGATAAAAGGTAATAGTACATTATCGGATAACTAGATTATGTCTTTGTAAGGTTGTTACTTTAGACTATCATTCATTGAGGAGTATTGTTAGACGCCAACTTTAATTAGTAATTAATTGGATTAATTACTACCGGCTTAGTGATGAACCTATATGGTCACACACTTACGAGTGTAATATTTTCTATTTATGATTAATTAATTTATTATGAGATAATTTATTAAATAATCTATATGACATATTATTATTTTTTGTGTTTTTTGCTAGCACAAAAAATATAATTAATATTCAAAATTCTCTTATACAAAATAAGTGAATGAAATAAAATAGTTTTATTTTATTTCATTTAATAAATAATTATTATTATTTAAAAAAGAAGAAGCAAAAGGCGTTAGATGATTTTGGCATGGGTGGTTTTGTTTTGGTTTTACAAAACAAAACCAAAATGAAAGGATGCATTATCTTGTTGTTTCAAGTTTTAAAAACATAGACGTTAAAAACATTTTAACAATAGAGAAAAGAGTAAGAAAAAGATATACTCTTTTTCGTTCTTCTTGTATGTAAAAGATAAACAAAGAGAAGAGAAAAATAGAGAAAATTTGTTTTCGTCATTGTTGAAGAAAGGGTTCTTCAAATTTATCTATAGTCATATCAAGTGTTAAAAGTGGGACATATTTCTCGGTGTGGAGTACAAAGAGATTTCGTATTTTCAAAGTTTAGTATCGATTAATCATCACAAATGCTAGTTATTTATTTTTGCCTATTATTACTATTAGTATGTTTGTTAAACGCAATAGATGAATATAGGATTACAAATTTTATTTCTGTTGCGTATGCAATCCTTTAGTCATAAAATTAGAAATAGACGCTCAAAATGAGTTACATGTTTTTGTTTTTCATTTAAAAAAAGAAATGGCAACAACTTTAAGTAAACATAAAAATCAGGTTTTCGTATTCTTTGAAAACAGGTTTTTTGTTTCACAAAAATAGGTTTTTCTTGCTCCATGTCGTCTTCTGCATCTTCTTCTGTCTATGATTTCTTAAGGTTTTTTTATCTGATTTGTTGTTGCTATTGTTTGCGTTGAAAGCTACATAAACTACGCATTCATCGCCTTCTCTTCCAATCACCTTCGTCTTCACGCAAGAGAGGTGAAAGAAAGCAAGAGTGTCATGCTACAGTACATGCACATGTTTTTTTTAGAAATTAAATAATATTAGAAAAAGAAAGAGGAGAATTACAAGTCAAGGTGAGTCAAAGACTCACCAATCAATAAAAGAAAATGAAACCGCTCAACACCAAAATATAAACTCACAAAACGAAAATGTTCAAAGGTTAAAACATATAAATACATCGTTGATACCTATTTGGGGAAAAATCCTAAACTCAAACATGCAACATACTTTCTTTCCTCGATTAGGGTTGGAGATGTCTGCAATCACTGCTGTCTTGAGATGCCGAGGGAGATCTTTGAGACAATCAGTTGGGTAATCCAAGCAAAGGCAAACAGATCTTCCTTATCCATGTTTCTCTTCTTCATGTTTGACACTTAAGACTAGCTGATGCAAAAAGATTGAAATTTTCTTTCTTGTCTCTTCATGTACTAGATCCACGGTTAAATGTCACTAACATCGTTCCCAGCACCAATGGCGCTTCCATTCTGTCACTTGAGAGGTAAGCCCCCCTCTATTGCATTCCATATTATCGAGTAATATTAGCTAAGAAAAACTACCTGTTGCTGTTGGTGTGCATATTTCTCTATATTCTCCATGAGTTAGCTAATTAGGCTCAGCAATCCTTAATAGAACTAGAATAAATTATTTGTTCACTAACTTCAGCAAAAATATACTCCCTTACCTGCTATGAATTTCTACTGATGTTCTAGAACCTATGTATGTTCCTTTCTGTCCATATTTTCTTAATGCAAGTTGCAAAGGAAATTAGGCAGATAATAGAATTAGGTTGGGAAATGGGCTTCAATCTGATAAAACATAGTAGTATCTCTGTGAATTGGAATGTGCTTAGGGAACAGAGACATTTATGTCTTATCTAAGACCAAATGTCTCTAGAGAAGGGACACTCAAATACCAAATGGTCCATATTCTCTTGTCCTGAGTTACACATGACACAAATCTCAGTGGAATTTAGGAAAGAAAGTCTATCCATTGTACTAATATTGTTTATGGTAGTGAGCCATAGGATGAATGAGGAGCTAGGCAATAGCTATTTATACTAGACCACTTCGCATCAATCCACTTTGACATTTCTACGTAACAGCCATTCTCTACAACTTTTTGTTGTAAATAGACCTTACGAGGGGTTTCTCTAAATATATTTGTCAGATCTCATAATGAATTTCTCTTGAAAATTTCATCCACTCACCCTTCCTAATAAAGGCCTTAACCTTAGCAGTAAACGGAAGGTGGCTTAGTGATTGAATGATAGTCTAATTCTTGATTAATTGTCCCTTTCTTATCTAGTTATCATACCAAAAACTAGGCCCTACTCCATCCCCTACCTGACATGAAATTTCAGAAACCAATTCCTCCTTTATCTTCAACAGTTGTGATATAAACCGAGAGTGGGAGGTATTTAGATTAACAAAGCATATACTCTGACCTTTTAGGATATAAGCATGGAGTCATTTTACTCATAGGGTGTCATCTCCCTGTAGGATAGACTAAATTTTTTTTCATCAAGATAGCTTTATTAGACAATTTACTAGGAATAACTCCAAGGCCTCCCTCCAGTTTAGGTCTACAAACATCAATCCATTTTACCTTGGCATATTCCCTATTAGGGACACCTCCTCCTTATAGAAAATTTTGCATTAACTTTTCCAGTGACTTAATAACTCCCCTTGCACGTACCATATTCGAGGACCAACAAATATGCATGGAGTTAAGTACAGAATTTACTAGTTGTAACCTTCTCCCAAATGATAGGGCACAGTTAGTCTAAGAGGACAACTTCTTTTGAATTGTTTCAATAAGAGGATAACATTCACTAAACTGAATCCTTCTAGAAGTGATTTGTAGGCCTAGATAGTATAGGGGAGTTTGTTTTCTTTGCATTCCAGTTAAAGAGAGGACTCTTCCTTCCATATATTCCACACTTTTAGAGAGAACAAAATGGCTTTTATTGTAATTAATAGTCAATCCAGACATGGAGCCAAATTAATTCAAAGAATCCATAAGGAGCTTGATAGAAACCTTATCAGCCTTAGAGAATGGAAAGAGATCATCTGCAAAGCATAAGTTCGCCAAAGAGACTTTCTTATGTCGACTGTGATGTTTAAACTGTGAACCCCTGCCAATATTGTGTTTTAAGAGAGAGGTTAGGGTCTCCATGCATAATATGAATATCTAAGGAGATGTGGGATCCCCTTTCCCTATAAAAATTTTTTATAGGAATTTCATTAACCAAAATAGCATAAGAAGGAGTAGAAATACAAGATTCAATCGATTTACTAAACACCTTTAGGAAACCCATCACTTCAAGTAGCCTAAAAATAAAGTTCCATTCTACACTGTCAAAAGCCTTCTTAAAATCTATATTGAAAACATAATTCTTTGGAGCTTTCTTCCTCGAGTAGCTTCTTAGCAGTTCCTGCACTATGGAGATGTTATCTCCTATTTGTTTGCCCCATAAGAAAGCCCTTTGATTTTCAATAATCAAGGACCCCAACACAATTTTAAGTCTATTAGCGATAATCTTTGCAATTACTTTATATAAGAAATTAGAGCAAGCAACAGGCCTGTATTCCTCCAAGGATGTTGGATTACTTAGTTTAGGGACTAAGCAGAGATAGGTTTTGTTGATTTCCTCTAACGTAATTCTAATAATTGCTTTCACCATTAATTGAATCTTAGGCTAAGCTTTCTGAAAAAAGAAGCTATTGATACCATCCGATCTTGGAGCCTTTTTAGGATTCATTTGGAAGACAACCTTCTCTATTTCTGAGCCTTCAATAGTTTTAGCTAATAAAGCCTTCTTTTCATTAGATAATTTGTTATGAATAACAGAATCCAAAAGATGAGTGTGCGCATTTGTATTTTCAGAGATATAAAAATCTCTAAAATACCTCTCAGCTTCTTTCAACAAATCCTCTTGTTTGCTAATCTTTCTCCCATCTGGCATGGTAATTTTCTTAATAGAGTTATTATTCTCCCAGCAAAATTATTGAGTTGAAGAAAAATTTGAAAATTTTGTCACCTTCTTTGAGTCATTTAACCCTGGCCCTCTGCTCTATAACACTAACATGATTATTAAGGGCTTGCAAATAGTCTAACAAAGCAGAATTCTCTCGAGATAAAAGGGAACAATCCCTAAGATTATAGGAAAGAGTATGCTGAACTTGGGATAGCTTATCCCTAGCTACTGATATGGCTTGGAAAGTGCTCTACTATATCTGTTTCTTTAGTGATTTTAAATCGTCTCTGATTAATTTAAGCTTCTACATACATTTGAATTGGAGAGTTCCATTTACACTTGATGTCACTCCTACCCTTAAACAGTCTTGAAATCCATCTACATTGACCATGTAATTGTTGAATCTAAAAGGATGGAAATGCTTCACCTTTAGGAACAAATCCTCCACAATCATTAGTGTATGATTTGAAAACTTAGGGTCAAAGAAAGAGGCCTTACTTTTAGTGAATTGTTGTATGCTTGGTTGACCATAACTCAGTCTAACTTTTTCCTAAGAGACCATTCATTAGCTTGCTTATTACTTCAAGAGAAAAATGGCCAGTCGCCTTAAGGTCTAGAACTCCTAACTGATCAACACAATCCTTAAAGTTAATAGAGTAATTTCTTAAGGAAAAGTGCCCTTCTCCTTCCATTCTATAAAGAGCATAATTAAAGTCACCTAAAATGAGCCAAGGGCCTACCACTCCTCTTTGAAACTCAATAAGCTCTCCCAAATAACCTTCCTCTGAAAACCATGGTTCAACCATACATTCCCTTGGTAAAAAAGAAGGTGTATTCTGCTCAACAAAATATCACTTCATGTGTATGGCGTGCATCTCCATTTCTAATACCTCAGTGTCAACTATTCAGGGATCAAAACCTACAATAGTTCTACCGTAAGCATGAGCTTGATGACTGGAGAGAAACCGCCACTTTTTACCTAACTTATTAAGAAACTTGAGATTCTCCAATATAATCTTTGTTTCCAAAATAACAAAAATCGAAAATTTTCCTTTAGCCAAAAAATCTTTTTGGGCTAAAAGCTTTTTAGGGAATTAAAGCCCTAACATTCCTAACTAAAATCATAAAGGAATGGCTTTAGAGGTTTGACCTTTGCTCTTGGTACCTTCCTCTGTTTGACACTAGTTAACAGTTCTGCAACCTCCTTTCCTTTAGCATTGCTCAATGTTGAAGGGGAGGTTGCCTCCATATCATTACCTTTTCCCCCCTCATGTGTAGTTGGCATGTTTTCCTTAGAATCATCTCTAGTTGTGCATATCTCCACTTTCTGCCTAATCTGGATTTCGACATCTGAATATGGCAGTGCTGAAACAACTCTGGACAACTTGTGACTTGGTTTCAACTCATCATTTCCAACCTTATCCACCTGGTTTTGATCCCTTATCACTGGTTCTTCTTAGGACACATTTTGACATAATACATGCTCATCATTCCCATCCTTCTCATCTTGATCTAGACCCATTAGTTCCATATAACTCTTTTTCTTAAAGATTTTCCCACTGGGCACCCACCTTTCAAAGAAAGCTTCCAATGGTAGTCCATTGTGACAATATCTTCATACAATGCTCCATTTAATCCTAACCTTATAATCAGAATTTGGTCTGGTAGGTCCTTAGAGATGTCCATAATAATACATAGTCATGTATAGCCTAATCTTTTCCTTTTTTCCGTATTTTCATCTATACAAAGAAATTTTCCCAAATAACTTGCAATCATATTAAGGCCCTTGGTAGTCCAATATTCTAATAGAACATTATATAAGTTAAGCCACAGAGGAACTGACTTTAATTTTCTATTTCAAGTTAGAACCTCGGCTACCAGCTTTGGAGAAACAATGAAAGGTTCATCACATGCCAAAGTTCTTCTTCCAGGCCTTTAAGGGCCTGAGCTTTGGAAGAAAAGGTATATAACTCTAAATTTGTTTCAACTAACATTACCTCTAACAGGATTTTGTTCTTCCAAGTAACGTTTGCCCACTTTTGCAACACCAAAAATGGGGTTTTTTTTTCTCCAAAAAGAACCCCACCGGTGAAGCCTCCCATGATCGAGCTCCTTCTTGAAGGACTTCCAGATCTGACAAAACAATGACTTGACCTTGCTCTTCCTTGGGAGGGGGGAATAATGGAGTGTTGTATTTCCTTCCACTACTATTACTTGTTTCCAAATCTTCTTAAGATCTGAGGATAAGGGCCCTTTTTTGGTAGCTTGGAAATAACTAAAATGTGGGAGGGTAATAAGGAAACTCAAAGTGAGAGTCTACATAAAAGGTAAGAGGTTTAGGAGCAGACATAGCTAACAGATAAGGGAGAGGAATGTTGTGCAAAGACAAGGAGAAGATTTCAAAAGGTGGTTATCAAAAGAGGGAAAAAATAGTAAAGGCAAACTATTAGGAAAAGCAGAAATGCCCCTAGTAGCTAAAGAGGGGTTCAGAGAGAGAGTAAATGATTTTTGGAAAGGAAAGGAGAAATAATGGTTGTTTGTGAAGATGATGAAGCAAGTGTTTGTGACTTGAAGGGACGAGGAAGATGAAAGCAGAGAGCTAGGAAAAAGATTAAATAAGTGTTGAGACTTGGAACAGAAGCAAGAGATTATGGCTTGAAGGGAAAATAAAAAGGAAAACAGGAGATCAGAGGGGCTGGAGGCTGGGGGAAGAGAGACAGATTAACAAATCCCATCCCTTGAAAATGGAGAAAGGTGGGGAAGAAGAAGCAGGAGAAGAGCAAAGCCATAAATCTGAAGCATTTCTGTGTCCTGATAATTAGTAACATGCATATGTTGCTGTAGCATAGTTAAAACTAATTCGTTAATTCATCAACCACTGTTGCCCTTCTTGTCTTTCTCACCACATTGATAATAAGCGGATAAAATTTAGATGGAGAGAGTTAGTATTGAAAGAAAGATTAGAAGAGGAGATGCTTTGCTTCTATGCTTTGGAGACTAAACTAGAAGGAACAAAAAGAAACGAAAACAGTTCTCAAGGATAGTTTTGGAAGAGAACAAGGTTCCTTGCCTTAAGCATAAGCTTCTGCATTTATGACATTCAACCTTAGATTACGAGCCTTCGTTTACTCTTTTTCTTGGTTCTCTATCTTACAATAAATTACATGTCCATATTTGAAGAGAGAGATGAGACATGAAAAAGGGATTTCACATAAACACATGGGGATATTGTGTTGGGAATGCTTGGAAGATGATGCCTTTGAAGTTTGGAGTTCAAAAAATGGTTTTTATATCTAAGGAATAAAGCAACAATAGGTATGGAATAGTAGAGGCAATGTTTCCCTACACTGTTTATTAGTAAAAATTACTCAAAATGAGTAGGAAAATCACACCCAAGAGCATATGAGAAATGATGATGTTTGCTGCATTTAGGAGTGCTTACTGCGGTCATATGGCTGATATAGGAAGTTCAAAGCAAATTCTTAGTTTCGCACAGGGACAACTACTGATGTCAAGTTGTCCAATGATCATAAGACTCCAGCCACTCAAGTGAAAAAGTTTTCGACCAAAGAAGTTACGATCCACTGCAAAAGACTCATGGCTGCTTGGACTTACCAGTTAAATTTTCAACGTTTCACAGAGCTTAGGCATAAGGTAGATATCAAACCTGATGTGGACATGGATACCATCAGCTTTGACAAAACAAGAGTATTTATCAAGAGCTATGGCCTCAGATGACAACTTATGAAAGAACGAGCTCAGACATGAACAAGAAATAAGGAAAAGCAATAACTGACTGACTCAGTTTGTAGCTAGCAAGTTGTTGATACAGTAGTGTCCAGATACAATGTTATTTTGGTAACTGTCTCAACGGCTATCTTTAAACACTCATTTTAACAACTATCTTTAAAGACTATCTTCTACATATGTAATGATTATGATATACAATATAGTGTAAAATTGGCAGAGGTTTGAAAAAAAATGATTTAGCTCTTTTGAATATATAATGATTATGATAAGCAATATAGTGTAAAATTGGCAGAGGTTAAAAAAAAGATTTAGCTCTAGAAGGTACTGATGACTTCAACTAATGATAATTAATTAATTTTAAAATATAATTTATTATATTAAAAATATTAACACAATAGTATAATTACAAAAATAAAAACAAGATGATAAAATAAAATATGTTTTTATGTTTAATTTTATATTATAAATCTCAACTAAATAAATTTTTATTTTAAGATTTTATATTACAAATCTCAACCAAGGTTTTTATTTTTAGATTTTATATTACATATCTCAACTAAAAAAGTTTTTGTTTTGTTAAAATAAAAAATAAAAATAAAAATCACAATAGAAAAATAGAAATGGAACCAAACCGTTCCTAAGTTATCAGAAAATGCAAGTTCTACTGCTTTAGGCCCCTAAGAGCTTATATTATGATGAATATCTTAGGTCTATTTTACACTTTTTACCTAAATGTTTGAAAATCATCCGATTGATGAATTTTTTAGTCTCGTCAGATTCTATCAATTAAGTAGCATGTCATTATTAACATGATTTTTTAAAAAATTATCCCTTTATATAAGTGTCATCAATATTATGTGGAACCCAAATGACAATAATAGACTCTGTATAAGTAACACTATGCTTCAAATTTTTTATTGTTATAACAGTCTATTGATACTGTGCATTGAGAATGCATAATGCAGTTTTATATCTTTCAATTAGGTGAACACTCAATTGTCAAATTCCTACCTTAAAATTAAACTTGAAAAAGATAACATTATTTTGGGTCCCCCTTTGCCCTAAAAATTTTCTACCTCATAGTCATTCATACAATTCTAACCATTGACCATTGACCATCGCCAGCATTGTCATTGCTATCATAAGTTCGATGAGTTTCACTATTGCCATCATCTTATAATTTAAGTCTTATTGTCGTCATCCTTTACTTGTTTGTTTGTCATGGT
This sequence comes from Erythroxylum areolatum, assembly GCA_024520975.1. NCBI lineage: Eukaryota > Viridiplantae > Streptophyta > Magnoliopsida > Malpighiales > Erythroxylaceae > Erythroxylum > Erythroxylum areolatum. The sequence goes on from JANIJH010000008.1 coordinate 18,700,787, forward strand.
CAAGTGTCTAGGCAATAGAGTGAGCAATGCTTCTGCATTATAACATTCTATCATCATTATTACCTTAATATAATCTAATATTGTGACTTAGAAGTGAATCATAGTTAGAACCCTTAGAGTGAACAATGCTTTTTATTTATTTTCTATTTTCCAAAAGTAGCTGAACCTGTTCAAATTAAATACAAGTTCAAATTGAGAGAAGTTCTTTGTTTCAATTGATTCCTATTTTTTAATGATAAATAATCATTAAGGATACGAAGATTACTAAATAGTGATCAATCAAAGCAAAATTGAGATAGTTCATTTATTTTTATTTTTATTTTTATTTTTAAATCAGCAAACAAAGACAAGACAAAACAAGAATAGAATTAAGATGACACATTGAAAAATAGAATAGAAAACAGAGTAAGAGAATTAAAGATTCAATTTTGATGTTTAATTAAAGTTTTTTTAATGTTAGGCTTACCATTATTATGTGAGTTTTATGTGACATTAGTAAGTGCCATATAATTTTTCAAACAAATTATAAATAATGATATCAAACTTAATTGAAGAAAATCTAACGAGGTCAAAAGCTCCATTAATTGTTTATTTAATTAAAATAATTTTAAAATATTAATTTTTGAATATTTTTGAATATTTAATTTTAAAGTTAAATTTTGATATAAGCATTGAAATTAAAATTATTAATTTTTCGTAATACAAATCCATATGGTTTTCATTTTAAAAGAGAGTTCTTGGTCAAACCTAGACCAAAAAATATTGGCAACATATATTATTAAGTGTTTTAAGATTGGATTTTATGATTGATCATAAACAGTTAGTTTTGTTTGTTAAAAGACATTTTTGTTGCAAGGTCTTCATTAGGTGTAGTCGTCTATCTAATAATCATATAGAATCAATAAGTCGTAATGAAAAACATATAAATTACATATTTAATGTCAATCGAGCCTCAACTTCAACTTAACTAAAAGGAAGTGGACCAGATTTGTAGCATCTCTTATTATAACCAAATTTGCCATATTTTCACATAATTGGAGTTGCCATTTTTGTGATAGCCTACGAGGAGTTTGCACTTTGTTCAATTCATTTTTATCTTCATACCTATTCTTCTTAGGCTTATGAGGAGTAACTCTTTCTAATGGTTAATGAATCTCTTCATCAAAGTTTGGTGGCTAGAATCTTTTTAATTTAATTGGTTATAAGACATTCTCATAAATTTTTGTAAACCTCTCTGGAATATAGTACTAATGGCATGATTACGAAGATGCCTATAGAGTTTTCATACCCTATAATTACAAGTCTTCCCCCTTTCCAATTAGACAACATATGTCTCATCTCTATTAATCACTTCATATTTCATGTCTCTATTTTAACTGACTCTCCATTTCATTGCTTTCAATTTATATTTGTTCAATTTCTTCAACAAGATCAAAATACCTCTCTGTTAACATAGTCCTAATAGTCTCCAACATGCTAATGATAGGATGATCTCTAACCATCAAAATCCAAAGGTTAGATGTGTTGCTCATTTTGTTATCCATAATTGTTCAATTTGACTCAATGTGTTAGAAAGCCTTACTCTATGTTTTCTTAGGATATTTAGTCAAATCTTGTACATCTCTAAGTGTAAGTTGGTTTTATTTGACGAGCATGCTATTAACTTCTTATGGGACTGTCACTCATGCGTAATTTCAAAATTATTCTATAAGTTCCTTTCCCTTATATTTCCCCATCTAACTATGATATATATGTGCTACATATATCCTTTATGTAGCAAAATGAAATACAACATTCTTGACTTACATAAGTCCTTGTAAATTAAAAACAACATGTTAGAAGAGTTTGTAGATGTAAATATGCGTATAAATTTATTTGTTTTGGATACATTTTGCATATCTGATATCATTCTAATTCCTTTACCATCTATAAGTTTTAAGTTGATGGTTAATTGCTTAATAAACTATGTCAAATTCTCAATATTATCTACTTAAACAATTACCTAATATGATATAGGTCTCAGTTTCCATCAATTTCTAGAAGTTATCCTTAGTACTTTGTCTTTAAAAAATCCATCTATATTGATTATAGGTCACTATTTTTTCAACCCTTATTTAAAGCATCAAAACACATATATATGCTCTTAACATAAACTTATTTCTAAACCTTTTAAGCTGAAGTATGATCACAGAACTTGAATTTATTGCTTTCAAATTAGAAATATAACTATAAAGTTCTTTATATCCGTTACTTTTGCTTTAAAAACCTTTCTTATTGCACATTTTCATATACTAGATTTACAAATTTAATTTCTCCATGGATTCTTCTACCATTTTTTCAATTTCAATGCTCAACTTGTCAATGATATTTTTTCCTTGAAATATCCCATAAGAAAATTGGATGTAATCAACCTTAGTTTGTAGGTTGAATTGTATGTATGCTATCAATTTTAAGCTTTTAGCTTGAAACACTTATCTTTCTATCAAATGAAGCATATAACTCAAATGGGTACACACACACACACACACACACACACACACATATATATATATATAATTGGTAACCACTTCCTTAAACTGTTCTGTACTGTTAAACACCATCCCCAATAACCATTCAGTTGCAATAACTCTATGAACATGTATATTAGTTTGACTAGACCGCTTTAAAGTTGCATTTAATTCTTCAGCACTGAGATATTCATCATTAGCTAATAAACTCTTGGTATTTGAAGTGTCAATGTAAATTGCATCATAACCTTCATTAACACTAATACTAAAATCTGAGCTATAATCATTTAAATTTTTTGGTGGAACATATTTTGCTATCCAACACGTAAATCAGCTCCACCATGAGCACTCAAATCATCTCCATCAGGAGCAACCAAATTACAGTTACTATCATCACTCAATCAGAGTCACGAGCTAATTCTTCATCTTCCAAATCACCTTAATCATCCAAATCACCACCACGACCTTCAACATCAACTTCAACATCATCAATATCTCCCAAATCAACACCAATATCACCTCTCAAATGAACATTATTATCACCTTAGAAATACACACTAACACCATTATAACCTCCTAATTCAACCCATCCTAAATTAACACTAACCTTTGCAAATTAACATAAGTGCCACCTCTTAAACCAACACTAACTTCACTATCACCTACTAAATAAACATCAAAATCACTTTCCAATTAAATAATAACCTCATTTTCATGCCAATTATATGCTAAATTAACATAGGCATGGAGTGTTAAGTCAAAATGACTTTACTGAGATATGATTTTGATGTATAACAAAGAGAAAAATAAAAGAAGTGAGAAACAAAAAAGCAGACGCAGAAGAATTAAAACACAGACGCAGACGCAGACGCAAAAATGAAAAGTAGACGCAGATGCAGACGCAAAAATGGAAAGCAGACGCAGACGCAAAATGAAAAACAGACGCAGACACAAAAGTAGAAAGCAGACGCAGATGCAAAGCAGACGCAAAGAAAAGCAGACGTAGAAAGCAGACGCAAGAGTCAGTTCGAGTTAGTTACAGAACTCAACTGATTAACCGTTTCTTTCAAGATTCAAGAAACA
>JANIJH010000008.1:18724846-18749622 GCA_024520975.1 Erythroxylum areolatum
GTCACCTTAGTAAGTCTAAGATGAGACTCTGATGAGTCGGATGTGAAAGATTCAGATTTCACATTGAAGCCTTAAAGACAAATTTTGAGTGTCAAGATTAGCATTAGGTATGTTAATCTAGTGGTTCGGATTAGTTTTTAAGTTAAGCTAGATTCATGATTTGCATGGCATAAAAGAGTGACATGCCCAGCTTAGTGAGAGCTATGCTATAACACACATTTCATACTGTATGTGCTATATAACGACATTCTTGATGAGTGACAGTTAAATCCCTTTCTTTGTCACTGTATGATCCTATAGACTTTAATGTCTAATCGAATGAAACCCTTCAACTTAGAACTTGATATGAAGTCAAGGCTTGGTGTTGTAGTGTGTTTTCCCAAGGGTTAAGTTATATACAGTCCAACAGAGCATATTAGGAAAGCAGTTAAGCTAAGATGGATTATTATGAGTATCTAAGGAAGAATCTTTTCCTTCATCACCATATCAACCAGGGCGATTATACTTGGTGTATAATCATATGATATATCTATGAGCATAAAAGGACAGTGTATGCGTTTGGTAATATTTTGGATGATTTGGGGTATCATGACTATATGAAAGTGTTATATTAGTTAGATGATGACTTAATATAACACTATTAGTTCTTTAATGGTCGCACGCCCCACTCTCAGTATGACATTTGAAATTTTAGAGAGAGGATATAACTCGTGGCTGAGTGGGAGTTGTTGGAAGTCAGACAACATGAAAAGACACAAGATGAATAGCCACATAACATAATCTCCGTCAGTTATGTTTATTCTTATATAAAAGGAGAATTCATGGAGTGAAATATATAAATCTACAATTTATAAGCAGCCTAGATGAATAATTATAACATGATAACAAGAATCCAATATATAAAAACTAATTTCACATAAACAAAATTTCTAATTTGCAACAAAAATATTTTCATTTGTAAAATTCCTAATTCAATCAACCATTATTCCCAATTTTTTGGTATATGTGCACATTTGTGTTTAAATAAAACTCTACCTAAATGATATTTTTCCTTTATCTATAATCATTAAACATGCATATACAATTTTGTCTAAAAATGCTAGATAAAACAAAACATGAAGGATCATTGACCTTGATTTTATACTTTAAAACACGCATGACTATAAGGAGACTACCTTCCTCGATTGTCTTCATCTTTGCTGATAATAATAGAAAACCCTATAAACATATATGTAATATTTTATTTGTGCGCAAGAATAAGAAAAACTAATAAATTAGTCCAAATGTAAGATTATCCAACCTCTCTAACTCCTCTAAATTATCTGCAATTGAGGCTCAATTAAGGTTCGATTCCATTTTTATTAAGGAAAGAAAATAGTCCCAAAGATTACAAAGACAATTAAAGTTCAAAGAAAATAAAGATGAGAGAGGAAAGATGACATAGGGAAATTCAAAATTAATTTAAGGCTTACTAAAAAATAAAAAATAAAAATAGGGAAGAAACAATTTGAAGTGTTAGGTTTTTTTTGGTTTAATTAAAATATGATTATGATTAAATGTAATTTGTATTTTTAAAAATTTTAAAAATTAAAAATTAAAAATTAAATAATAAATAATGTATAAAAATGTTAGATAACAATGAACTGATCCATGATGTAAATTTATATGTTTTTAATAGATCGACTCATAGGCTAAATCAAGCCTAGATGGGTTTGAGACTCAATTTTCTAAGAAAACGACTTCGTTTTGCTTATTAGAGTTAGGTTTCAGGTAGATTTAGAGCTGAATAATTTAGACTCGAATTTAATTAAAAAATGATGTTATTTTATACTTTTATTTTTTTAAAAACATTAAAAAAATTAACAAGACCAGTAATAAATGAACCAAGTGATATTCCTAATTGAATGTTAGTTAATAAATAACGTATTGATTGATTTGATAGGTCACGTATTGTTCGTAAGTAATAAAAAGTTGGCTGCGTGAGTTTTGAAAGAGTGATTATTCTATTTTGTAAATATTAAAATTTTGGAATATTAGATTTGGCCCAAAATTTAGCTTTTAAAAAAAAAAGGGAAAAATGCTATTAATAAATAAATGTTAGAGAATCAAAAAATAGACTGCTAAATAGAAGGGTTTACTGTGACAAGCCTTACATGAAAATGTAAAGCATGTAACTAGAAGACATTATAAAAGGCTAGAGCATCCTTGCAAAATAATATCAGATGTTTAAACAAGAAAGACACTAACTAAAGAAAAGATCCAACCTTTCACCTTCGCTACTGTTTCTACTGCAAATCCCACATGGTGCTGCAATAGGGTTTTGTGTTTTATTACACAGGTACACACAGTTCCCCTGTTTGCAACCAAATACAAAAACAATCCAAATTTTCTCCCACTGCAGAGATCTTTATAAACCAAGAATGGCGACCATCGTCCCCACCTCTGACGAAGATCCTGCCCTCGCCGTAGTCCGCCTCACCGCCGAGCTGTCCTGGGCCGACGCTGGCCCCGAGGTATATAAAATATACCTCAGTACTAGTTTTTGGTTAGGAGAGTTTAATGGATGAAGGTCTTCTATTAATTGGTGGCTCTGTGGGTTTTTTGGGGATTGGATGGATTGGGTATATATGAGTTTATTTTGGGTTTTGTTAAAGTTGTTCCCTTTCTAATGATTGAATGGTCCTCTCTGTCGTTGGGTGGTTTTTTTTGGGAGAAAGTTGGGAAATTTTCTGCTTGTTGGAGGGGAGGAGATATATTTTGGGATTGCTTTCGTTGCAAGTGATGATTTGCTGGTTAGTTGTGAATGTTGTTTGGTTAACTCTTTGTTATGGTCTTGTTTTGTCATGTGTTGCTTATTGTATTGGTAATGAATTTGATAAATTGTTGCCTTTTTCGTAACGAATAAATTTTCTAGGCTAAAACTGATTTTGAAAGATACTGATAAATACTTTATTGTTGGAGCAGAAAAAGTTTACACGCACGATTAATTGTCATTATAGTAGATGGTTTACTGGCTAAATTTGGAAATTATTTTGGTAAATTTGTTCCATGCAGCATTGTTTCACTGTTGCTTGCTTTGCCATGCAGGTTGCGGAGCAACAAGTTGCCAGCCTTTTTGTGGAAGCCCAAGAATGTATGGTGACGGGCAGATGGCTGGATTTGACATCCTTGATGCTCACGTCAGCTGATTTGATATTCTCCAGTTCCAAGTTCTCAGAGAAAGGTTGAAAGACTTTCAATACGGTTGTGAAACATTTTAATGAAAAAGTTTAATTTATTGTATGATTTAACCATGTTGTAACAGATAAAGGTTGTAGATTTCCAATATTGTTGTGAAAAAGTAATCTTCGAGCAAGAATGTAGCCCTTATTAGTTATAAATGCTCTTTTCATTAGGACATGATGCATGTACTGTATTAAAATATTTTCTTTTGTCTTTATAATCTTTCTAGTAAGGAATAATATGGTGATGCTATACCAGTTTATCAAGTTGCCTATTCTGTTTCATGAATAAACATAATGAACCTTTTTATTGTGTCTTAGCGCAGATATTGAGTGCATCTTCACTGTTATCTGCAACCTTGTAACCAAGTCTGAAAATCTGGATGAAGTACTTGAGATGGCTAAACTTATATGTGCAAAAATCGTTCAACAGCCAACTGACAAACCGGCATTGCGCTTAAAGATGTAATTTGACTGATGAGTTCAGTTTATTTATGATTTTTTTTGGCATTATCTTATACTTGTTTTTTATTTATCAGTTTATTCAACCTGTACAATCTACTGGAGAATGCCTATAGCCAGTTCTATGTGTATATGAAAGCCTTAGACTTGGCTGTGAATGGAAAGGTGACTGAGCTTGTAATACCATCTATAAAAAAGCTGGATAGCTTCTTGAAAGAGTGGAATCTCGAGGTCAGGGATCAAAGAGAGCTTTTCCTCACCATATCTAATATATTGAAAGAGAGTAAGAGGTATTGACATACTTCTTAACAAGCTCAAAGCCAAGTTATTTATTCATCCATACAAGTGCCATGTTCAAAATTCCTTTGTTATGATTACTCTTTTGTGATTGCAGTTCAGTGAAGGATGCTTTCAAATTCCGGACAAAACATTTGGCTACTTTCTCTAGTGATGATGCATACACATTGGGTGAAGCCAAGGAGGAAGCTGTCCGCACAATTATCGAATTTGTTAGGGCACCTGACATCTTTCAGGTATAGTTAAGCTTGTGCTGGCTGTTTACTTGAAGTTGAATCGTGTTTTTCCTAAATTTTTCTAATCTCTAATGGGAGCAAGGAAGGCATTGCTTTAAGTGGTAAAGGCTTGAACATCTTGAAAGTTTAGACAATTTTGATTGAGAATCAGTAATGAATTGTGCTGTGCTCCATCATTTCCGACTATTTATTGACTCTCTTAGCTTTTTTTACCTCATAGCAATAGCTAAAAAGTAGAATATGAATGCTGGTCGCCCTTTGTTTTTCTTTTTGGTTCATAAAAGCATTAAAGAATTCAGGATCTTTGTCATTTCAGCTCCTGCATTTGGAAGATTATAGCCTTTCCTCATTGGCTCTTCCTATGGTTTTGTTGATGATCATTTCCATCTCCTGATCCTTTTTTTCATGCAAATGGGTGTCATGTTAACTGTATTTTGTGCACCTTAGGACTTCATGGCTTTGTGTATTTATTCCTCTTATCCTGGATTCTTACAGTTTGCATGTAATAGCTGCCTTTTAACGGTGTTGTTTATTCCCTGAATTGGATGATTGAATGTTAATTTGAGTGTCTCTATTGCAGTGTGATCTTCTAGATATGCCTGCTATAGCGCAACTGGAAAAGGATGCAAAATATTCACTGGCATATCAGCTTCTGAAGATATTTCTGACTCAAAGGTTGGATGCTTATCTGGAGTTTCAGGCTGCAAATTCTGCATTACTTAAAAGTTATGGTAAGGCTTGTTACCAACATGGTTTAAAGTATTATGTTCTTATATGAGCTAGAACTTTGATGTGATGTATTCTTTTATCCTATTCTTTTTGTGTGGCATAGGTCTTGTTCACGAAGATTGCATAACAAAGATGAGATTAATGTCATTGGTGGATCTTGCCTCAAATGAATCTGGTCGAGTCCCATATGCCCTCATCAAGGACACTCTTCGGGTATGTGGGTCTACTATTTTGTTCTTATAAGATACTTGTGACAGATGGATGGTACTCATTCAAGTGTCTTGGCAGATTAATGATGATGAGATGGAGTTATGGGTTGTAAAGGCAATAACTTCCAAGTTAATCAAGTGTAGGATGGATCAGATGAATCAAGCTGTGCTTGTGAGGTAATTTCTCCTATCGACCCTTACCCTTCTGTCTTTTAATCCTGATAAAATTTTCAAATGTGAGTCCTACAATTGATGACGATTTGTGTTTGATGCAGTTGCTCTACTGAACGAGTTTTTGGCCAGCATCAATGGCAGGCGCTTAGAGAAAAGTTAGCTACCTGGAGGGTAAGAATAGTCACACCATACTTATCATTTTCTGCATCTAAGTTCACCGAGCTAGAGTTTTTTTCTTTTACAATTGAAATCTACTTAATAAACAGCTCAACGCTAATATTTGGGAGAAGTGGGTCCTTATTGATTAAGATCAACATTTACTATAACTGAGGTTGAGAAGTTGGCTTTCATGTATGTTCTACAGGGTAGTGTTGCGAGTGTCATCAGCACTATCCAAGCTAATAAGCTGACGGAAGATGGCACACAGACAATGCAAGGTTTAGCGATTCGTTAAGAGTTCTCCATCTCGCCTTTCGTTTAAAGGGGAAATAGCTAATTAGGTGACGTTGAGCTGCTACATTAACAGATAGATTTCTGTTGGCATTCATCAAAGTTTAAATGTATGAGGACAATTTAACAAATACCTTAGTCTGGAAATATCTATATGCGTGTTTAAACAAAATGGTTTTGCTGATTGGATCCCAAGAAATACTATCAGATCTGAAATTACGGTTAGATGTACGTCATAGCACGTATTTCGTAGTACGTCACTTGGATGACAGATTTGTTATATGTTGTTCATATTAATTAAAGACCGAGTCCAGGTCCAGCGTTACTAGTTATATAATGAAAATCGTCTCTCTTACTACAATATAAACCATGTTCGCATAAATACTATTAGTTATTGGCATTTCGTCCAACAAAATGGAAACATCATGCCTTCGGTATTACATTAATGAGGAAAATTGTTAAATCAATGAGAGTTTTCATATATTCTTCACAAAATGAATTAGTTGTTTATTCTGTTGACTTCGTTGCTTTTGAATTGTATTGATTGTATAAATACGGCATAAGAATGAGTTTTAAGTATGACAACATCACTCCCGCCTTACCCATTCTTATCCTCGAGTTTTCTTTATGGTGAAGGCAATGTGACTTGTTAAGGGGACCATGGGGGGTGGAATTGGATACATGATAGATGCCTACTGGTAGGACACCCCTTCATGTTGAAATAGTCCAATTGATGGATTGGGAAGACAAGCCTCTGTCTGTATTTCTTATTATTTCACCATAGTTGATCATTCATACTCTTACTGTTATTTATTCTGATGCCTGATTTCAAGGTTTCTTTAAGTTGACCATGGCGTGGGAGCTACCTTTTGGAAATCATGCGAAAATGTGCAATTTTTTTTTAATAAAAAAAGTAGGCGTTTCTTCTTTCAAAATCGCCCCTGCACTCTTTCTTTTAAATGCCTACTTAGGGAGAGAAGGTCAGAAAGAGAAGTACATTCACCTACATTTTATTTAGACGGCAAGAAACCTCAGTTCAGAGTTACTCTTGACCTTTGTGGTTGTCTTCTGACAATTGTCTCCTTACCAATGCAGTGTAGATACCATCCTTGCTTAGCAGCTCCTCATGAGTACCGCTTTCAGCAATCTGACCATCAGATATGACTGCTACTGTGTCTGCACTTTTCACCGTGGAGAGCCTGTGTGCTATAACTAGAACAGTCCTGCCTCTCATTAGAGAATCCATGGCATCCTATAAAACAAAGACAAATTGGTTTGAGTCAGATATAATGCAAAGGACGCCTGTAAGAAAAAAAAAATCTGTGGGAAAAGATATTCGTTATATCTGGTAAAATTCCTGCAGCTTTCCTCGTAAAAATTGGAAAATATAAATCTCAGAGGTTTTATATTGCCAGTGTAATACACACAATTTGCTATCGATCGTATCTACCAACAGCTTAGAACAAATAACCTGAGACTAAAATTTTTCACTCTAGATAGGAGCAGAGATCTAATAGTCCGGCTGTTTTAAATGAATAAAAGATGCCCAAACTATGATCATCTAATCTTGTTATGGTTTACACAGTTTTCAAACCCCCTTTAATTTTCTCTATAACTGCTTGTAAAGGCAATGATCAACTAAGAACCAACAATCAAAATGAGACACAATTGAAATCTACACTGGTAAGATCGTGGGAGAAGACTCATGCTCTTTCTATGTATAGGGAACTAAAAAGACACAAACCTTGGGTCATCATATAATATTGCAGACATTTGTATAACTTTACAAGGGAGAATAAATTGACTATTGCTCCTTTTTTCTTTTTTTTTAAGCAAGGAGTATCAGGATGCTGCCATGACTTGATAATGCAAATGAATTAAATTGTGTCGGAGAGACCAAATTGTAACTTGGTAGATAATGCCAATCAAACCTGAACGAGGTATTCACTCTCAGCATCCAATGCACTCGTGGCTTCATCCAACAGCAAAACTTTTGGATTCATCAATAATGCTCTTGCTATTGCCACCCTTTGTTTCTGGCCTCCTGACAGTCTCAGCCCACGTTCTCCAACAACTGTGTTATATTTTTCAGGAAATTTGTCTATAAAGTCGTGGGCGTTGGCCATTTTCTGCAATGTTGTTTTCTTGTAAGTATACACACAACTAAAAGCCTGAGTGATGACATTGTGATGAAAATAAAAGAATAAGACAATAAAAAACTTACTGTTGCAGCTTCTATATCTGCGGAGCTAGCTTTCCCATTGAACCCATATGCAATGTTCTCTTCAACAGAGCAATTGAATAGAACTGGCTCCTGGCTTACTATACTGACCTGCATTTCAGAAGAAGAAAAAGTAAAGCTAGTTATCTAGTGAATAAATCTATACTGATGGTGCTGCCTTCAAGAATCTAGATGTTGATACACTATACCCAAAAAAAAAAAAGAATAGGGAGGATTAGTAGATGAGTGAGTTTCAAGTTTGCATAATGACGGTTTTTACTTTTGGAAGGTAAGTGAGTTTCCATCTTGTTTCTTAAGGGCCGTAAAATCTTCAAAAGCATGCCTAAAGGGTGAAAATCACATCATTTGAAAAAAGATGAGGTTAGAATACCTTTCTGTGAAGATACTCGTGTGATATTTCAACTAGTGGAACTCCATTTAGCAAAATTTCTCCTTTGATTGGATCATAAAATCGCTCAATCAAGTTTGCTATAGTGCTCTGCAAGATTTCCAGGAAAAAATGGCACAACTCATGTAATACTACTGTTAAATTAGTCAAGGCTCATATGGCCCAAAAATAAAAGAACAGTAGAATGAGAACAAAGAGAAAAAGAGAGCAAGGCATTGCAAGATATTACTTTGCCACCACCACTTGGACCAACCAGTGCAATCTTTGATCCAGGGCTTAGCTTCAACGTGATACCCTGAGGTTCAGAAATTATTTTTTTGAGATGATTAGTCTCAGATTATCTGAATGCTTTTCATACTGATGTTGAACAAGTACTAGGGAAGACACATACTGAAACAACATTATATTCTAAACTATTTTTTGGATTAGTAAGTTTGCATATGAGCCATAACGCATTACTTGATCCTAATTCATTTTCCTGACTTGTCCACGGGCTTGTATAGTTACTTTTTGGTGTATTAAACTAGCACATCACAGCCTACTCCCAGAGGGGTCCTGTAAGACTGATGTTGGACTTTAATAGTGCGAGCAAAATAGAGCAGCACATGTTTAGCATGTTTCTCAAGTAATTAAATAAAACTTTACCTTTAGCACCATATGACCTGGGCGAGAAGGATAAGCAAACCAGACGTCATTCAACTCAACATCTCCATCTGGGTCACTGTTCATAAAGGGCATTACAAGGATCTTGAAATCAATTGCAATAAAGAAGAAAATATTTGGCGTATGTTCATCTCGAAATCGAAAGCGTTGTATTTTTCTGTACCCTTTCAGATAAGCAAAGGAATTAAAATTTCACTGATTACAAACCTTTCGGCATCTCATATAAAGGGAAATTACTTACCCCAAAGGGCATTTATCTCCTGATCTTGGCATACTTGAGATGCGATCCAACAGCTGGAAAACTCTCCTACTGGCACCAGCTGCCTTCATTGCAGTTGTATACAAACCTGATAAGGCAGACACTGAGGAGCCAACTGCAGGCAGAAGCATTGACCAGAATTAGTAATACTGCAAATATATTTCCAAATCAATTTGGTCGGGTCGGTTGTGCTAGGCCCAGGTCTAACCCTAGGATAGCTTGTGGGCCGATCGACCCATTCTCAAGATGTTGAGTTAAGCACGACAGGTATTTACTATATAAGTTTATTATCTCCTCATAATGCAGGTACGACTCTAAGAACCCTAATTCCCTCTGTTCATAGACATAAAACTTACGACAAAGAACTGACTTAAGCATCGAAGGGGCAAGCCGGCGATCAACCCCCGGTGTGCCTTTATTGTTTTTGCAGGTATCTCCTAGTTGAAGTTAATCGAGATCATGGATCCAAGCAACGGCGCCCAACCTCAACAAAATCAGACTGAACCACAATCAATGACTGACTGTGCATCAGTGGCATTCAAAACAAGCTAGTTTTGCCCACCAAATTGGTTTAACAAACTGTTTGAGGTAGAAGAATAAAATGGCTTTGTACATGTAATGTGTGCATAAATCAACTGCGCCCCGTATATTTTACATGTCTTTACACTTTGAAGGTATTTGGGTGAACAATCAAATATGTCAATGCCTTCATATTAATATGTACCTTTTCATAGCCAAAATATCTAAAAGCTAACTCATTTTTCTCTTTTATGATCAGTTTCAGTATCCATTACAAGTAGCAACAATGGAGTACCTGTGAGGCTATAAAGAATGAAGGATGTAAGAGAGCCTGCAGTCATAGAGCCTGTTATTGTCAAGTATGCCCCATAAACTACCACGGCGATAACAGACAAGGTGGATGCAGCATTCAGTCCTCCAGAAAAGAGACCAACTACTCTCTGCATTAAAGAACAGTATACCTCAGGAACCTACTTGTGCACTCCCATCATATAGAAGATGGAAAGAAGAGGAGAAGAACAGGACTCACAGCTTGTCTGAGACCCAGTTTCAGTGTCTCATCAACCTTTTCTGAATAATTTGAAATTGCATATGTTTCTTGAGCAAAAGACCTTACTGTACGAATAGCTCCAAATGATTCCTGAATATAAATTTTAACCAAGGAATAAATCATCAGTGGAAAATTTACCCTTTATGTCTCTGTACAAAAGATGCATCTCCTATAAGGCAAAAAAGATTTACCTAAAAAATGAAATACTGGATCACAAAATAATTCACAATTCATTTTGATTACTTAAAACTATCAATATATAAGAAACATAAAAGACTAAATTGCACTGTAATGTACTCCACTAGCAAATGACATATCTTACCACTGAAAGAAAATGGAACAATCAAGTCAGTTGCATGATTGTTGGCTCCTGACATCTAAAACTAAAATAAAAAATAAAAAAGACAGGAAACCTAAATCGACTGACAAACCTCAGCTATTGATGCAGCTACAGCAGCAGCAGCTTGAGTTGCATGTGAAAGTTCACGAAGATAACGCCCAAATCTTCTTACAGCTACAGAGATGACAGGAACTACAGCCAATGATAGCACTAAGCAAGCAAAAGGAACAATGTGAGAAGAAATTTCTACGGAAGAACATAAAATCAGATACTTCATCTGCAACAAATCATGTACATGTTAACTTCCATGATGAGGAGGACATGAAAACAACACCAATTATTGCAGTTGTTACATTACGAAGTGCCTCAGAAAGATTGGTTGTTGCTGCATTTTTTATGACCTGCGTGTCCTCTGACAGCCTGCTGAGAAGTTCCCCTGTTCGAGTAACATCAAAGAAGGCTATTTCCTGTAAAACAGTTGCAATATACAGCACTGATAAATCCTGACGTCACAATAAGCATTATTGAGAAAAAGAATGCTGATGTCTTCTATTCAAATTTGTACATGACTAGGGTATCAATAACGTTGTTTAGCTAGTTACTGACGCAATGCTTAGAGTTCTAACTAAGAAAAAACCTTCAAAGTTATCAATTTAGTGGATGAGAAATCAAATAGAACATGTCTTTCTGGTTTATTACATACAGCAATTATGTAGCATCACCTGATTGACAAGATGGCTAAATAAGTCCTTTCTCAAACGAGCAACAACCCTTTCACTAGCAGAGGCAAACAACCATGCTCGAAGAGCAGTGCATAGAGACCTACAGCAAGTTATTTATGGTTAGTAATGTTCTTATGGGAGAAAATCTTGACAAAATAAATGCTTCTACTGTATGAGGCAATGGCGATGCTGTAACCTATCAATAAACCACTCTTGTCACTATTCTTTAAAGAAGGAACTGGATATCACTATGTTTGTTGGGACTGATATTATGGGGGAAGTGGTTCAAGATTGAGAGAATAGCCATGCAACAGTTGTATGTCACCGGGGGCAAACCAGAAAAATGGAGGTTGAAAGGCATAAATTTCATGTTACAGGAAACAGCAAGCAATAAGTTGCAGCGCAAATCTAAAACATTTCTTTTTCAAATTATTGATGACAAGAAGGACTAAAAGAAACTAGACAAATACAATTTGTTCCATTGTTGCACCAAAAGAAGGAAACTTTATTAGCAAAAGAAGAACTTTCTTGTTCACATAATAGAAACAAGGAATAAGTAGTTGAAAGTATATGCATTGTTTTCATTCTTGCAGTTAAGCTTGGACGCTAGAAGCTTGGCCATACCCTACAACAACTATCAACACAATTTCTAATATGGTGCTCTTCACTGCATCCAAAGCTTCAGTTTGCTCTTCAGGGGTCCTTATATCTCTAGATACAATGTCGATTATGGTTCCACCGAACTTTGGCTGCATTATATGTCGGAAATGAAAATCTATAGGAAGCCAGTTAACTTTAAAACTTCATAATAATTATTAACATTAAAAGAGGTAAAAAGAGAATAAGCACACAGAACTAGAGACTAAGCAATATACAATCAGAATACTTGATGTAGATGCTATTAATAGTGCGATAGTGCCAATAATAAGCTTCCCAGCATCAGGTTTTGCCTGTAAAATAAGAGATTGATAAGCATTAATAAATTTTCACTGAGATTCTATCCGCAGATGAAAACTAGAGAATTTCTCAGCTTACAAGGGAAAAAACTCTCCAAAATCCGACATTTGCTGCCTGAATTTTCCAAAGAGACATTAGCTAGCCTTTCAAAACAGCTATTATTGACAGACAAAACTAAGAACAAAGAGAAGAATCATATCAGATAGTCATCACCTCTATTCCATCTCCGACCTCAAGGTCTGATGTTGGACCATTAGGTGACTGATCTTCATTTGCTTTCCTGCGTGCCTACATGCAATGAAATGTATCAAACTGATCTATTTTAGGAGAAAAATAATGAAGACCTCTACTTGTTACTCAAAGCTATAACTTGTAACTATGCAACCCGCATGACAGATTAGCCAGCTGGCTGCAATTTGTCTATTTTGGACAAGATGAAACTGTATCCTTCATTTAATTCAAAGACATATACAGCTGTCATGGAAGAACAGAAAGTCTAATTATCGACTACTACTTCTACTTGTTTATCTAATGAAGACCCTAGAGAACAAGAAACTCATAATCAGAGTTGGACTAAAAAATTGAGCCCGGGATATTGAAGGATTCAAAAGAAATGTCTGCTGATGAGCATTAAAGACTAAGCAAAACTACGATATTTCCAAATTCCAGGACATACATTCCACGAAGCAAGTAGCGGAACTTGCTAAGGAAAAAGACCACCATTAACATTAATCAAGTCCACTACAACCCGCAACTCTCAACAACCCTACACCTCCCTCCGAAAAGAAATTAAAAAAAAAGGAGTTATGATCTTCTAAGAACAACAATTAAAGAAATCTCAAGAACAAAACTTTCCGGCACAGCTAGCAAGAGAGCCCTTTTACCTTGCTAGACCAGGCATCCAAAACCACATGGAAAAGATGCGATCGTCGTATTCATTAAGCAAAATTCAAATTTATCGAATACCCAGAACAGGAACCAACCTATTCGAAAGGATTGTCAAACAGTAACAATGATAACATGATCAAGAATTGAGGTTTAGAATATCTATCCTTTTGATAATATACACAAAAGAACACCCCATAACAGGCACAGCCATGAGTTATTATTACGTGACGAAACTACACATAAATGGAAGATAGCAAGTACCTCTTTGGTGAGGAGAGAGACTCTCTCGCTTCCAGCGGATGACATAGACTTGGCAGTCCAATCCAATTGCTGTTTCTTGCCCATCGACAGACTGAGAACTATAGCTCGCGGGAAATGGAGAATTTGTCTGTTGCTGTGAATATTATAGTGAAGCAGTTGGTGAAGTATGATCCACGCCAATGCTTATTTGCCAGGAAAAGACCCTGATGGGGACATTGATTAGATTGAAGCATACATTATGGCATGATCGACGTCAATACCTCATTGACCAGGAAAAAACTCTGATGGGGACATTGATTTTATTGAAGCGTACATTATAGTAATGTAATCACTGCTCAGATACGCCTGTCCTAAGGTGAGCCTGACCAGGTCTGGCCTGCACTACAAATTTTCTTTCATTGCTCATTAGAATCTGCAAATCTGTAATTCCAACTATTTAACATTGGTTTTGCAGAAAATTAGTCTTCACTAGGGGAGGTGTAACTATACACTTAGTAGTGCTGTTTATTTTTCACTAAAGTTGATTTGCACATGTAGACATGTGATATACAGGGACTCTAAGTCTACAGTCTCAAGAATTTAACAATCTGATCTGATGCATTAAACTTCAAGTTGAACTAATTATGGTGAAGTGGACAAAAATACAAGTTCTTGTAGCACTGATTTTTTTATGGGTAAACATAAATAAAACAACTAAACTAAAGGGTTATTGCTTGTTTAGAAATTAGAATACCATAGTATGTCGTTGTTGCATCTGGACAATTTGAGT
This sequence comes from Erythroxylum areolatum, assembly GCA_024520975.1. Taxonomy (NCBI): domain Eukaryota; kingdom Viridiplantae; phylum Streptophyta; class Magnoliopsida; order Malpighiales; family Erythroxylaceae; genus Erythroxylum; species Erythroxylum areolatum. The sequence continues at coordinate 18,739,183 of JANIJH010000008.1, forward strand.
GACGTGTAAGGATTCCCTCTGGACCGTATATTCTTATGTCCAATAAGACAGACAAGAAATTTACACACGATAAGCCGAAAAAACACTTCCTTGATTGGACCTCGAATCGCATGTCGGCATACGGTAGAATTAGTGTTAAACTAAGATTATAATAAAATCCCGAATCCCCAATTATGTAGATGAAGACAATTAAGTACCTTATCATATGCACCATCGTCCTTTGTACGCTCGGTGCCAGTGGCACATGTGCCTTGATGACAGTAGGGAGATATCTTCTGTTATCAACTTTGGTATTGCCTTTATTTTGGTGCCATCTCATTTGTTTAATTTTGTAATAATCTTTTATCGAATGATAGATTTTAATAAAACAGAGTTTGAACATCATAATAAGAACATATAATTTGACAGATTCGAAGGAAGACCGAAGGGAAGCATAGCGGCTTTTGTTAGGGCGATCAGCAATCAAAAACTGAAATGTTTCATGCGAGTTAATTTCTAGAATGGCATTCGTGTGTGATGTCTACTCCAAGCTAAGTGGAGAGCTCCAACTATGCCCTTTAAAATGCCGTAAAGAAGTGAATAGTTTATTCAATGCACAAAATAACTAAAATTGAAGTAATTCTATAAGTATATCACCTATTATTACCAATCTTAACTAAATACAAGAATTTAATGAACGATTACTAATCTACTAAATTAATGAAAAAATGCAAATTAACTAACGAAAGAAAATTAATCAAATAAATATTAGGGTTTTAAGGTTCATTATAGAAAATTTTAGTGATAAGTTTGATTGTTGAGATTAAAATAACAATTAAGTTAAAGAATATATACCCTCTCCTTATAGACAAGTGTATCCAATTAAGTAACTACTGTCTCTCATTACACAATTTAACATAATTAAATTTATTTAGTTTAGTTAATCTATCTTGTTATTGTTGTAGTCTAGGATACTTTCTTTCTCTAGTATTAAAGTGTTTATTCTCTTAATGTATAGATCATTATTTCACCTCTCAGTCTTTCATATAATCTTTAAGACCAAACATATGATGGTCGGGTATAGATTTAATTATTAAAAACAAAGAGAATAAATCCAACCAATCAATAATAAAATCATGCATTGGCATATGAAAGATCCATTACAAATTACATTCCTAATTATAACCAAGGTTTCTAGCCACTAAACATAATGAAAATAAAACATAAGAAATTAAATCTCAACATATAGGAAAGAATAAAAGAAAAGAAATAAAGAAGTTGTCACTGACACCTCTAATCTTACTCCCAATTCCCGTTTGATGCTAAGAAAAAAAATGAAAACAAAAGTGAGATGATTCCCAATCAACTTCTAAAAATCTCCTAGGTGAAACCTAATATAAGTATTTATAATTAGAGTTATAAAAATGTAGTCCTAGAAGGCTTAAACTTGAGAAATAACATGTCCTCATTAATTATGTACGTGAACCAATGTCGGAGCAGCATCAACACAGTGCTTGTTTTGTTTTAAAACTTTTATGTCTCATGAATTAGTGTTTAACAAGTGCCCAACATCAAGTTGTAACCGAGAATAATGTTGTTCTATAACTTTTTTTTTGTAAAAGCACAAAAAGTTTTATGCTAGTTCATATACCATGGCAACGCTGGTTTAGGTTTGATTTTCAACCTCTCTAAACTTTATGAAAGACATACACTTATCTCCTTGACAAGATAAATGCTTGTTATGCTCTTTTTTACTAACTTCTCCGCTTTTTCACATCTTCAACCTACAATTGATTTCCCATGTCCTTTACAAAGTTGGTGTTCATCTTCTTATCTTCCAAGTGACTCTTAAGTTTCCTTAATTGGATAACCATGGAGAAAATTGCACTTAATCTTATATTTTCTGCTCAAGATTGTCACTTACAAGACAATGAACTAAAAATAGGAAATTATCATATAATTCATATAAAGTATTTTGTAAAAGTGCCAAATGCCTAGTAATTTAACCTCAAATAACATGTAAAATATAGACCCATCAAATTCTCTCATACTTAACTCATGTTTGTCCAATAACAAATAAATTGTGACTATTAACCTATACTCAACTAACTAATACAAAAATAACTCCAATTTTGTATCTTACTAGAGGAGTTACAATCTCCTGAAAGCTTACTTAAATGCTACCTCAAATATTAACCTAAACTCATTAGTTAGATTCATATTTAATAGCACAAGATATACAGATACAATTATTAATTGAATTACAAAACTTAAACACATAATATTTCTCAATTAAATCCCAGTATAAATAAGACAAACTAAATAATATTCTACCTGCTTCATCTAAGTGAAATACTTTAATTTAACATGTTCTCACAAGGTATCACTAAATCTCAAAAGTGTTTGAAATTTGAGTGATGTACTCTCATTTTCTTATAAAAGTGAACTTACCATAAGTTTGAAAATAATTAATATCAATGACTTAAATAGACATATACAATAAAAATTTAAAAATATGTTAAATGGGGTTATATTGAGGAGAAATGGCTAAGTAGGCTACCAAAGGAAGGGAATAGGAGAAAAATATTCATAATTAGTATAACAAGAATAAATAAATCAAGAGAAACATTAATCCCCACTTTACTATCTCCTTATATTCTTGTAACCAACATTCTTTGTTCATTCTTTTCAAATACAAAAATTTATGCTAATCAATTTTTAAAACTTTATTTTATATGTTATCACATTTTTCTACACTTTTTGGATTGGAAAAAGATTTTCCTTTTAACAATGCCACTCTCATACGCTTTACCATCTCCCCCATATTAATCTTCTTTTATACTATTACTAAAGATGTCATAATATAAGAAACAGCTATACTAATCATGAATTAAGGAGTAAATACATGTTTTTCTTTCAAACTCAAGGTTTTTTTTTAAGAAAGGGTAAAAAAGAAAAAGGATAAAATTTTAAATTAAGATCAAAGGGAATTACTAGATTAATGTATAAAAAGGTTTGCAATTTAGCTAAAACTCAAATCTTGAGTGCCTTTATGATTGACCTATTTCGTGATAGTCATAATTGTAAATGTACAACATACTTTAGCTAGTACCGGCAAGTACAGGTTGATCCCTATAAGGACGGTGAGTATTAGTAGTTACCATTATTTAATTATCTAGCTTTAAAAATTGATCGTGGTTTTTGAATTAAAGAAACTAAAATTAAGAAAATAATAAACAAGCAGCACGATTAAAGCAGAGAATTGGTCAATCACTGAATTAATTACCGATATCAAATAATTAGTATCTAGGCTCCAAATCCCCCTAAACCCTTAATCAATTAATCTTTTATCATGCAATTGTATTGTTGATTAATTGGACTGTCGAGACTCCTAAGGTATACTATTAGCTAACCTTGAGTCTTCTAATAACTAATCCTAAGGTTTACTACTGAATTACTTAGGTTAAATTTTATAGGATTGCATTACTGTATTATTAATCTCTCTATTAGGTTTGACCCTAATCTAAAAGATTTATGTCATCCTATCTCTAGAGTTACAATAAGCTCTTTCCAATTATCATAGATCTACTCAAACCTAGAATTTCTCAATTGCTACATATGAAATCAAATTAAGGTCTAATAAGTCAGACTAATAGACAACAATAAAACAAAAAATTGGATCACAATAATCAAACAACTCAATTGCAGTCATAAAATAATTGGCACATGTTTCAGTATCAAATAGGGTTCATCTAGCCTAAATACTAATAGAAAAATTAGTTAAACATCGGCCAACATGAAATCAGATACACATGTATAGAAAACTAAAATGAAAACGATATAATCATAATTCTAAATCTCCCTGATTGTTCTTGATTAAGTATTTTGATGATGTAGAGGTCCAATCTTGTGTTTTGAAGGATATGTCTGGAATTGTCTATGTACTCTTCAGAACGATGCCTACCACTTCCTCCTCTTAATTGCCCCTAAAATGTCTCTTTTATGTAGAATTCTAGGTTTTTTAGTTATGCACGATCTCTTGCATGATCGTGCATTAGACCATGCATAATCAGAATTCTCTGAGTATTGTGAAAGTACTCGACCACAAAAAGTGCACAGGAAGATGCACGACCACGCAATTCCTTCTAGATTATCAAATTCTTCTCCTTTAAATCTATGAAGGCAATTGTCATATGTTCACACACTTAAGATGAATTAAGTACTAAATGTATACCAATTATATAAAATATCAAGCAAATACATCACATATGTGCATAAAAGTATAGTCAATTATGCATCTATCACTTTATCATTTTAATGTTTGCACACATATTATATATAATCTTGAACAGATGATATTCAAGTTCTAGAAATTTAAAATTAAAGAAGATATCAACATAAGAAAGAAAAATGTTGCATGAAGAACAAAGTTTCTTAAATGATCATTCAAGTCAATCAAAGCATAATTACTTAACAAATTTAAATTTTTTAGTATTGACAAAGCCAAATTTTGCATAACTTCACTTAATCATATTATGCATCTAAATTTTTAATCAATTTCAACTAGGAATCATGCGTAATCTCATGTACTAATTTAAAACAACTGATGAAAACCTAAACACTTAACTTAAAAATAACTTAAAAATTTGATTTGAAAGACCATATCAATATCTAGGATTATGTCTTTTTCTATGACCATATTATTCTTGCTCCACTTGTTGTACCTTCTTTATTTTCCTTATTGATGAACCTCAGAATGTCATCTAGATGGGGTGATGTCAAAGAAAATGAAGAATTTAACTCCTTTTAGCCTTTGTTTTGATCCTTAGAGCAATCTTTTCAATGCATACAATTAAATATGCTAACCTCACCATATACTTTATTAAATCCACCCTCTACTAATTCATTCGTTAACTACATCTCTTCAACACTCCTAATAATCAAATAAACCATAATATTTGGCACAATCTATCACAATTATCATAAATTCCACAACTTCAATTTAATATCCTCAAAATTCCATAATAGTAGTACACAATCAACAATTCCTACTCATTTAAGCTTAATAATCAACCTTAGTGGACTACTATTATGAAATTAGAGAGAGTAGCCTACTTGGATGACATATAATTAAAATTAGGTGCCCAATATCTCATAAAACTCCTTACATGCAAAATACCCAATATATGTCATCCTAGTGCAAAAATTTGAGGGAAGATACATGATTTCATGTTTTTGGATATGAGTTTTGTATTTGAGGGAAGGATAAAGTTTTTCGGTGAAAATGAAGGATTTTGGTCATCAGATGGTGATAAAGAAAAAGGAAATAGAGTTTTATATAGAGAAAACTCGACTTTGACTTTTATAATGTTGATTTTTGGGATAAGACTATTGCCAAACACATTTTAACATCAACATTGATTTTGTTCTACTTCCTTATAGTGTTACTCATTTATAAGATTAACAACAAACATACTTCCTATGTTGACATTAGTTTTGTTATATTTCCGAACACTATCCTACGTTATTTCAATACCAATGCCTATTCCACCTTGTAAACCAATACCAATTATCCTCTATATCCCCTAATTTATGCTTTAACTTGATTTTTCAATCTTCTTTCAGTTAAGTCTCATATCTTATGGCATTTGACTCATAAAACATGAGATGTATGCATGGATGAACGTACAATAATGAAAAAAATTAAAACCTAAACACACATCTAAGCAAAACTTAACAAATAATTATGTTAGTTAAAAAATAAAAACCTATTTGAAAGTCTTATAAATTTTAACCCCCATATTTAAATATGACATGACCCCCACTATCAAATAAATACGATATTACACTCAATTATATGGGGTAATCAAGGTTGAGAAGTCTCCCTAATTCCATGCAAGTTTAGTGATGTAAAACTTCAAGATTCGTATAAAAATTTACTTACATAAGTTAACATAAATTAGCAAAAAAATCAAAATAAGAAAGTAAAATAAAAGAAAAAGAAAAGTTAGAATAAATGGATTTCCTCCCAACAAATGCTTCTTTAAAAGTATTTTATTTGGAATTTCATTTAAGTTTGTTAGTCATCCAAGATCTCTATTCGAATGAGCCTATTTCCTTTGTTGCATAGAACATAAAAAGGAAAAGAAATCAGTAGGATATATTGTATTATCTCATAAGTGTACATAACATAAATAAGGCAAATTCCTTAACTCAAAATTAGATAATTCTTTGGTAGAAGGTAAAAGTTGAGTTTGTCTTTCTAACTAAGAAACACCATCATTAAGGTTACTATCCTTCTCTTTTTCTTTAATTACTAGAGCTTTATATGTTTTTATAGAATCATGTACATTACCTTTATGACTTTATGCTTACTAGGCTCTATGATGTATATCTTAAATAATTCATCATCTAGGATAAGAAATCTTTTCAACGTCTTACATATACGAAATTCCACTTACTCCTTGCCAACCATAAATGTAAGTTTTTTTTTCCTTTAGCTATATCAATAATATCCTCTCCAATAGCCAAAAGGATCTCCTTAGGGTAATAGGGACTCAAGTGTGATATTTTATGTCCATCATTAGAAAATCAATAATAAAGATATTTTCTTAGTTTCACGAGTAGGTCTTTTGTAACCCTAATTAAATACTTAATAGATCTATCTACCAATTGGAGATACATATTTGTTGACTTCAGCTTCCTTATTCTTAACTTCTTGAAATAAATAAAGACATAAGATTAACACTTGTGCCTTCAACTTTGGAGGTAATTTGTTGTATAAGATTTTTTTATACTCCTCAATTAAACAAACCATAACATACTCCTGTAATTTATATTTTAGAGATAATCTCATTTAAAAACGTCATATAGGATGACATCTAAACTAATTCTTTTAGCAAAGGGTATATTAATGTGCAATTTTTTGCAGACTTCCAAGAATTTCTTAAAATTGTCTTCATTTGTCTGATTCTTTAGATTTTGAGGAAATAGAATGGGAGGTATGGAGGATTTAACAAAGGATTTGAATGATTGCTCTAGACTAATTTGGGTTAAAGTTAACATTAGTGCCAATTGAAAATGAGATTGGTGCCAATTTTCATATGACCAAATTTTCCTCCAAATCTAGACTAATAATAGTGCTAGATGAAGATGAAACTTACATTGTTCTATTTCTATTTCCTCAGTTAATTCCCTTGTTCTTAGGGTCTTCCAACTTTCATTCCTCTTTTTCTCTATCAACATAAGAATAAAGTGTTGTTCCACTCTTAAATGTGATGACCAACACTTGATCTCTAGAGTTCACCTTAATATTACTTAGAAACTTGCTAAGACCTCTTTAACACATCATCTTAGCTAGTTGGCTCATTTGTACCTCCAAATTATGAATGAATGCACTAATAGAGTGTATGAGTGTTACTCTATGAGTGTATCACATTTTTCTAACTTTGCATCAATAAAATACATGAATTGATTGAATGTCACCTATATGCCATCACCCTATGATGGTGGCTACTGTTGAATTTGAGGTTGTTGATGGAAATTAGGTGGTCCTATAGATTTTCCCACTTTAGCTCCTTACTCTTTTCATAAGAAAATTGGATGATTACTCCCATCCAAATTGTAAATATTAGAGAGGAGGTTGTTCCTCACAACTTGCTTTCCTCCACAGATAGTTATGTAGTTTTCCTCCTTATTATAGCTCGAGGCTAGCTCAACATTCATGTATGTATGAGAAAGATGGCCATACTTACTATAATGGTAGCACATCTCCTTAAATTCAATTTCTCAGTTGATTAATATCCTACATCTAGTTCAAAAGATCAACCATTTATAATGTCAAGTTTAAAAATTCTTGAACCTCATAAAAGGACGCTTTTGATTTTCCCCATACAACCATAGTTGATGAATTTCTAGTCAAGTTCTCAATAATTTTCTTGAACTCCACAATGGTTTTTGTGTAGATGGTCCCTTTTATAACTTTATCTACCAAAGTCTGACATATTGTTGTAAGTTCTTCATAGAAAAATTATATCATCAAAGACAATGAATACTAATGATGTGGGCACTGACTAAGTAGAGCGATATATCTTTCCTAAACTTCATAGAATGCTTTCCCTTTTCTTTGTGTAAAGCTTTGAATCTACCTTCTTAACTTGATGGTCTGATGTGAAGGGAAAAATATCAATATAAAGGCATCATCACTCTTGAAAAGAGTCCACCTTAATAAAAATCAACATGTCCTTACTCAATCCCTCATATAGTAAGGAAACACCTCATCTGAAGCTCATCTTTTGTAAGGTTATTCAATAAAAATGTTTGCATCAACAATTAGAATTTCCTTATGAATGTAATCATATCTTTGTCAAGTAATCTGTTAAAGATAGATAACAAATAGAGATGTACTTACTTTGACTCATAATTTCTTGCCCTTTGACTTAGTCTAATGCATGAGGGACTTGTAATTATCATGAGCATCTGGATGCCCAATGCACATTTTTTTTAGTTTCAATTTTTTGAGATTACATTTAAGATGTGTACAAGCATTAAAATGATAAAGATCATGAATTAGTGTGTATCTAACTTTTGACACTAAGTTGAAATTGATGTCGATTTTGTTTTGTGACTTTCTTCATAAAAGCATGACAAGTTAGATATACAACTACGACTATATACAAAACCCTAAAATCATATTTGTTTATAAATATCTTAATAAACAATCATCAAATCAATAATCTAAAGATTATTAGCTATTCAAAATTCTAGGCTCTGCTATCACATGTAAGTTTTTCTACTTTTGATAATCAAACATTAAAGACATAAATCATGAGTCATACATAAATCATTTGTTACATCCTGTTCCCATACTAAGGGTTAGAATCCTAAAATTTGGTACATGTGAGATCAAAGAGAGATTGAAAAAAAATGCATTTCATGCTCATGCATAATGTTAGCATACACATATGTGAAATTGATTATTACACAAATTAAAATGAAATGTTCATGCACTCATTTGATGGGTATAAATGATTGTTTTAATGTGAATATGATGCGAATTATAGTTTTGTGTCTTAAAAATTGAGTGGAAATGTACAAGTAGTGAATTAGAATTTCTGGTAAAAATTTGGAATTTTTATGGAATTTAAGGGTACTTCGAACTAAAAAAAAATACCAAGTGGCAGAACAATTAGTGAATAGTAGTAGAAATAAGAGTCGAATGGCAATGAAAATTTTTATATACGACATTAGGATTTAATGACAAGTGTCATTGAAAATTGGGAGTCAATTGGATTAGAAATTGGAAACAAAATGGACTAGTTATTAAAGTGGACCAAATGGGACCATGAGGAGGTTACATATGGCAAGTGGCATGTGTCACTTGCCTTGCCACACACCTCATCCACGCTTTTTCTAGCTAATTCTTTCACCATGATTTTCGTTACATGCTTCTTCATTTTCTCCTTCTCCATTCTTTTCTCTCGTCCACGCCACTTACTCTCCCCCACCTTCATCAATGTTAAATCTTGCTCTTACTTTCACTTGCTACTTTCATTTTCTTTGTCTTTTTCACCTTTCTACTAAAAGACCCAACCTAATCCTTTATGAAAGTTGATGATCATGGAGATGAAAGAGTTAGGGTTTAATGGTGATTTTGAAGATCTTGAAGCTAACTCAAGTAAGTAGCATATTGTTCCTTATGATTTGTTGAATGAGATATGTATGAGGATGGGTTCTTTGATCACAAAATGGTGCTTTATATATGATGGAATGTGGTCGATGAAATGAGCAAATACTTGTCTTACCTTTACATATATGATGATTGATGTTCATAAGATGTTGTAGTGATGATTTAGTGATATAAGGATCGTCAAAATGATGTAGAAATTGTGCAGAAAATTTGACTGATAAATGGAGTTTGATGTTCTGTTTTTTTATGGACAAAAACGTGGATCATTGGTTGTTTTAGGAATGGATTGGATTGGGTATGGAATTTAAAGAAAAGGCAAGTGTAGTGTCCTAAAAAGAGAAGAACTAGGATGAAAGTTTAGAAATAAAAGATAATGGTGTTTAAAGTGGCTAGAATAGGTTAGCTATAACAATTCCACTGAATATGCTTCTGTAATTTAGCCATAACTTATTATGTAGATGTCCAAATGAGGTGATTTTTTATTTGGATTAAATTAGAGACATATGGATACATTTTGTATGAAGACATCGAATTCAAATTTTTTCTTTAAGAGTTTATAATTTGACATGAAATTGAGTACTGAGTACAGAAAGTTGAAGATGAATGTGTATGTATATGTATTATTTGTTATTAGTGTTTATGATCAATCAAGGGATATAATTTGGTTATGGATGATATTGAGTTGAAATAGAGTTAAAATAATGGATAAATGATGAGTATTGAACTAGAAATGATAGACTAAGCATGAGAAATTGAATGTTGTAAGTAAAGAG
>JANIJH010000008.1:18865667-18876732 GCA_024520975.1 Erythroxylum areolatum
AAGAGATGATGAGAAATTAAGTTATGATATAAAGTAACCAAGTGTTCTTGAAGTGTAAGCTTATGAATAAGCTAGACTTATAAAAAGGGAAAAGATTGAAAGGAGAAGTTAGAACGATCATGTACCAATGAAGTATATGAAACGTATATGAATTTTGAAATGGAAATAAGCATAAAGTGTATATTAGAACATATACCCGGGATTGTCATTGAGTTGCCTGTATGAAACGTTTCCAAGTAGAGCTATGCTCCGTGAGTATGTGATTCGACTAAGCCTACAGGCTGGTATTTTGATTCGACTAAGCCTATGGGCTGGTATTCTGATTCGACTAAGCCTATGGGCTGGTATTCTGATTCGACTAAGCCTACTGGCTAGCACTCTGTATATGTGAAGAGGCACTCAGTCACAACAATAAGAAAGAATGTGAGTCTCATACAAGTGACATATGCATCATATGAATGTCTAAATGATTTGAATGTGAAATTTGAATTCTATATGACATATGGGTAGGTGTTATGTGACTGGGTGAGCCATCGAGGATGGTCACTCATTGAGTTCACAAAACTCACCTAAAATTTGCAACTATTTTTCAGGATTCAGAAGAATATCCAGTTAGGCCAACGGGAGTATATTTGCAGGATTCAAGTGAAGGATAGAAGTCAGGATCAGTTCGTGTTTGCATTGCATGTCTTTATTTATGTAATGAAGTGTATATTTGTATCTGGGAAATGAGCCCAAGTGGCTATTGGAAATTGTGTATAATGAAATTTGTATATGATTGAATGAGGACCCAATTTGGGCATTGAATTCTGCATATAATTATTATAAAAAAATGTGTATCGATTACTAAATGAGTGTTTTAGCACGTCACCCTCGTGGGGCACGGACTCGGATATCACCGTCGATGTCGGGTTCGGGTCGCATGGGAGTGGGGTGTTACAATTTATGATAAAAACTTTAACATGCTTATTAACTCAATTATTAAAATATCACCCACCTTAATTCCTTTAGCTTTGAGCTTGGTCAATTTGCCTTTCCTCTACCTCCAATTGCCTCTCTTGACCTTAATCAAAGCACAAATATCCCATAATAACATGAGATGTCAAAATTGGCACATCTTAGGAAAAGAAAGCATGAAATTGAACCTATAAAACCTTACCCATACCTTTCCTAAGCTATTAGCATCAAAATCCATCTATAATTCCAAAAGATTTTCGAAATTCCTTTACCTTAAAAGCCACCCACGAAAATCCCTTATTGCCTCTAATCGAGGATTTCCCCTTCCTCTTCCCTTTTCCTTCTTAAAGAACTCTTAAAATCACTTTTCCAAACCAAGATTTGACAAAGCCCTAACTTCTTCTCTTCTTCTTCTTCTTCTTCTTCTTCTTCATCACTCAACCGAAAGTCTCCCTCTTTTCCTTTCTATGTAAGTTTCGAAACTCTCTTTCAAAAGCCTTAGGAAAATGTTGTTTCTTAAACTAAAAGCCTAAGCCTAAAACTACGTAGTTTCCCTATCCTCTCTTCTTTTCCTTGTAAATTTCGTGACCTTCCTTCATTCATACGACTCCAAGCCTTTAGATTCCTTCCTTCTTCTTTTAATGATACTAAAAGACTAAAATGCCCCTCCTTATTAGCCTTGAACTTTAAAAACATAAGTAAACTTCCTAAATTACCCTCCATATCTTCTTATTCCTTTAATTTCTAACTCCATACAAACTCTAATTTTTAACTTAACCCCTTCATTTAATTTCATTAATTTAAGCACTAAAACTCTCAAATTATTCTAATCAAAAGAAATTTGACAAACTAAACCCCAAAATAAATTAAACATGCTTACTTAATAAGGACGAGAAATCGGGACCCAACACCCACGATGTTTTTCTTACAAAAACATCTCACAGCCCCAGATGAATACGCCTAGAAAAATACTTCACCGTAGCCAACACACTCTCACACATTGTTCAGCTCTCTCATGCAACATGCACCACTGCTGCAGTGTTAATTCAATAATCAATTTTCTCACACACACATCACCACACTATTCCTTGCTATGTTGGGCACCCCGCCCTCGTGGGTCACGTGCCCAACGTCCTAAGTAAAATCTGAACGCGTATCCTACAAAGGTGGCGAGCCCCCACCAGGGCAAACATCAAAACAACTCATTTCTCCTATTTCCAAACAAATTTTAGGAAACCTCAAATTGGAATTTTAATTTGACTTATTCATAACATTTGCGGCTCTATGTCTCTAGTTTATTTAGAGATAAGAATCATCTCATTTAGAGATCCCATAACAAAGTTATGGCTGAAAGAATCAAACAGGGTTTTGACCTCAATCATATTGCACTTATCTTGGGACAATTAGCATAACTGTTATTAGGGATATCAGATTAAGATCATCTTAGGATGTTTTGAAAGAAGACTTCGAGATCTACAACTTTTATGAAGACCTCAAAGACAGATTCTATCATCTGAAGGGTCAAAAATGGAGCAGATGATAGGATCAGACGAAACTAAATGAAAAACCAGATGAATTAGGAAAATTGTCATAACTTTCCCTAAAGATATTGGATTAAGGTGTTCTTTAGACAGTATGAAAGAGAACTTCAAGATTTACAACTTTCATGAAGATCTTGAAGACAAATTCTATCGTCTAAAGGGTTAAAAATGGAGCAAATGATAGAATCAAACGAAATCAAATGAAAAAGCAATCGAATTGAAAAGGTAGACGAATTGGGAAAATTGCAATAACTTTCCCTACAGATATTGGATTAAGGTGTTCTTTGATGGTTTAAAAGAGAATTTCAAGATCTACAACTTTTATGAAGACCTTGAAGACAAATTCGATCGTCTGAAGGGTCAAAAATGGAGCAGACGATAGTGCACAGAAGGAGAAGTTTCAGTCAACCACAGAAGAAGCAGAAAGTCAACTATAGAAGATATGTCGTCATCACAGACTATACATCTTTACAGACGATTTGACGTCATCACAAATGATACATCTTTACAGACAATATGACATTATCACAGACGATACATCTTTACAGGCGATATGATGTCATCACATATGATACATCTTTACAGACGATAGGACGTCATCATAGACGATATGACATTATCACAGACGATATATCTTTTGCAGACGATACTATCTATACACCTGAGCATCTTCCCTTATAAGGACCATAACTTTCGATTCCGATGTTCAAAAATTTCATACTATATACCGTTGGAAAGCTAGAAAGATTATCTACAACTTTCTAGAGGCACATTTGCCTAAATCAACCTAGATTAGTCCAGGTTTTCCCCTGAAGTCAGAACACAAATTTCTTCCTTACGAAAACTTTAAAAAAGTGCAATGTATAAACTTAAGGGAGAGTCATGAGCAAAAATGCAATCGTATTCTATTTGCATCAAAAGATAAGAGGTTTACAAAGCTTTAGTGGGCATTTCAAGCTGCAAATACATTAATATCTCAAAATACAAAAGATAAATGAATCATGAGTTGCTCAAAATGCAACTAAAGCCTTGCTTTACAAGATTTTCTTCAAATACAAAATAAACAAAGATCGGAGTGCTGTCTTGACCCTTGACTACTCAATATCTTACTCATCACTGGATATGGGGGAGGAGATTAAGGGAGGGTGAGCTTAAAGCCCGTAGATAATAATTTTATAATCGGTAACAAGCAAAACCATTTATAAAGTCATTTCCAATACAGAAATTTATGTTACTCAAATTATGTATGCATCACTCTTATCAACTTATCATGAACACATAAACATATCAAAATGGTTTAGGTAGATCCATAAATATGACGCACTACACATTTCCACATAATGGTCCTGTGTAGTCGTGAAACTTGAGAGAGTCTATGAAGGAGCTTCGTGCCACTAACGGGCAGGCGGAAAAAGCCTTTAACTTGGTCAACGAGCATGTGACGTTCTTGAGTGGACTACACCAAACCTATATAACATGTAATTCATGAACTGAAAATAGTTTACCCAATTGGCATATTTTTGCAAAATTTGTATTTCATGAGCACGAAATATTTCATATGCATTTCCAAAACTTGATTTAATAAACTTGCTATTCTTTCAAAAATCATTTCCATCATTTAATTCATCAACAATTAACACAATTCATATACAACCATGTAGCACATTCTTACAACATTTACAAAAACAATAAATGCACATGAATAAAGTAGTTGAAAATCATTTATTGTCATTTCTTGAAAGAAACTTTAATGACTTATTACTTAATTATAAAAGTGAAACCCACCTTGAATTTCCTTGCCTATAACTTGCTCAAATGTGCTTCTCCTCTTGCTCCTATTGCCTCTCTTGATTTTCTTCAACATTAATACAAATCCTAAATCAATAGGAATTCCAATTAAGAACCCAAAGAAACATATGCATAAAATTGATCCTAGAATTCTTAATCACATGCATTTTCTAAGCTCTTTGAACCAAAGCCTTTCCAAAAATCCAAAAGATTTAACATCAATTTACCTTAAATCTTAACCACTTAATGAGTTTCTTGGATCAAAAGAATGCTCTAATCTTCCTCTTTCTTTTTCCCTTCTTGCTCAACTTCAAAATCACTCTTTAAGACTAAGAAAAATCAAAACCTAGCATAACTCTCTTCTTTCTCTTCTTTTTCTCTTTTTTCATGCTTCTCTCTTCTTTTCTTCAATCACGTCTTTGGCTTCTTCCAACTCAAGCCTACCCTTCATCTTCTCCTTTTATACCCTTAATGATTGCACAATGTCCATTTTGCCCTTCGTTTAAAGCCTTATGGTTTCTAAACTTATGTGACTTGCCAAATTTGCCCTTACATACTCTTATTATTTTTATACTTCAATTCCCTTAACCTATGTCATATTATCTTACCCACATTAGCAAGCTAATTAATTTCAACATATATTAATCTAGCAAGACCCAAAAATTAATTTAATCATGCTTATTTATCATAAAAAAAATTCAGGGGCCAACAGCTAAACTAGAATTGACTACGGTTGTTGATAGAAACGTGTACAATCCATACAACCAAATAGAGTCCCACTTCAACCATGCAACTACTACGCTGACTTCAATCATGCAACAACCTCATCCCTTGATTTTCTTCAATCCACAAAGTCCACAAAATCTCACAGTAACGACTTCAATTTTTCAACATGTCCAGCAGCGAAACAATTTAAGTTGTAGTAGAATTCTTTTTACCACTACAAATGTAACACCTACATCTTTTTGAATCTCACTATAATTAAGATTTTATATGTCCAATTAAGATACCAAAACTAAATAAAAGATATATATAGTATATCTTAACAAAGAGGGTTCAAATTTCTAATAGTAACTTTGTGATGTTTTGTTTGAAACCCATATTTTTAATTTTAATTTAATATTTTTTATTTTGTCTTCTTTTATTATGAGTAATCAATATTGATTGATCAAACAAATTAAGTGTATGTTGATTATTCTAACTATTCATGAATTCAGTTCTTCGTAATTGTCATGAATAATTGGTACAAGTAGTAAATAGTTTATTTATGAATTTGCATATTTAGTTTATTATAATTAAATTAAATTAAATAATTGCAGCTATGTTAATTATTTAATTTAAGGTTTAGTGTTTTTCGTCAACCTTATTACTATCGTTTATCAAATTAATATGGAATGTTATCATATAAATTAATTTATGGTAAGTTTTGGTTTAATTTTGAATTTAAATAAATTAATTTAGAAAAATTGAAAAATATTGTGAATGTTTCAATACGTTTGACACTGAGGAGGATACCTTTATTGATTCCTTTTGTATTCAAAGCACGTGGAGATCCAGTTTACAAACTAGGATAAAACAACAAAGTTGAAGGATATAATTTAAGCAACCCTTTATGACGGAGTCAGATCCTCTGTGCTGTTTAAGAAGTTTCAATTCCGTGCCATTCACTTTTATACAAATTTAACAATAAGATAGAGTTATAGGGTTGGAATTTCAGAAAAGGCACATAGGATCTGGTACCTTTGCGACTTACAAATGTCCAATTCGGCGATTCCTAGGACCAGTGTGGGAATACAAGAGAGAAAAAAGGAAAGCATAATTATCAAGTGGGGCTATCCATTTGAAATTTGTCACTTATCATCAGCCATTTGAAAATTTGGCACTTATGATCAAGTAGGGCTATCCATTTGAAAATTTTTGCCACTTATTATCAATTGGTATATAGAAAAAGAAACCAATCATGTTTACTTTGACACTACTTGAGCTTAAAAGATTGATGAAACGGATAAGATCGGTGTCTTCGCAGTGCTAGGTGGGAACATCACTCGTGATTTTCCAAGTCTAAGAGTGGAGCAGGAGGTCTTCCACTAAAGACTTTTGAAAGGTTCCAATTACTGCCCTCCACAATAACCCCTTCCAAGTCTAAGAGTGAAGCACGAGGTCTTCGACTAAAGACTTTTGAAAGGTTCCAATTACTGCCCTCCACAATAACCCCTTTGCTTGCTTCTTTCCGTTCAGCTCACTCGCAGTTGCTTTAATCCCTTCATCTTCTACTCTTGCTAGCTGCCTCCATGGATATTCTTTCAGTTTCCAATTTCACTTTCCTGTTGTATTTTGGTATTTTCCTGATTCATCAACGCCAACTTGTTGTTTCAGAATATCTTTATACACCAACTGACCGCATATTTCTCAGCTGTGGCTCCTCAGGAGACACAACAGGTGATGATCGACAGTGGATTGGAGACATGAACTCCAAATATAGTCCTCTAGAGCCTCACTCTTTTAACAAATCAATAGCTGCCACTGCCCTTGACCAACCCATCGGATCTACCTCTATTTTTCCTTACAAAAACGCTCGCATCTCTCAATCCCAATTCACCTACAACTTTCACCTCAGTACTGCTGGTCCCAAAATTGTTCGTTTATACTTCTTTCCTACTACATACCGAGGCTCCAACAAGAATTTCACAGCAACAAAAGGCTTCCTTGACGTAACAGCAGGGCCTTACACTTTGCTCAGGAACTTCAGTGCCCTTCTCTATGCTGAAGATTGGGCAACAGATACATTCACTAATGAATACAACATATTCGTCAAAGGGAACCAACAGTTGAACATAACATTCTCGCCATTCTTGGGAGATACAAATGACACATATGCTTATATCAACGCCATAGAGATCGTGTCGATGCCAACATACCTTTACTACACCCCGCCAAATGGTTCAGGCGTCGCTGTAGTTGGTGAAAACGAGCATTTTTACATTCAAAATGACACTGCGCTTGAGATGCATTGTAGAGTTAATATTGGTGGCAAATACCTTTCTCCTACTGAAGATACTGGCATGTATCGAGCATGGGAAAGCGACGTAATTTATGTCTATCCCGTTGTTACTCCTTTCTATGGTCGAACCCTTCTTCAACTAAATGGTTCCCTTCATTATTCCAAGGTACAGCCATACACGACACCAGAAACTGTGTATCGTGTAGCCCGATCAATCGGACAAAATAAATTAGACAACTTAAAGCACAACTTGACATGGCAACTAATACTTGATCGGGGATTCAAGTACTTGGTCAGGCTTCACTTTTGTGAAATTGATTCTCGGGTGACAAAGCCTGGAGACCGATTAATCATCATCTCTATGAACAATGAGAAAGTTGATGGAGGTTTTGACATTCTACAATCAAGCGGTGGTCAAATGACTCCAATCTACAAAGACTACATAGTGCCAGGTGCAGAAAAGGCAAATACAGACACTTTTGAGCTTCTCATATCTTTAAAGCCAAATGAATCTAGTGTCTATGATGATGTTATCTTGAATGGGCTGGAGGTTTTCAAGTTGAGCAACTCTAGCTATGTGCTTGATGCAGGAGAAAATCCTGAAAGTGCCAGTGCTCCGTCTCCACCACGAGCATCAGTGAGTCAACTTCCACCTTTATCAAGTGAAAATAAGTCTAACAAGAAAGCACTGTTCATTGTGATTGGTATTTTCGCGCCGTGTCTGTTAATAGCAATTTCATTGTATTATTGCTGGATTGTTCCTAGAGGACGCCACAGAAATGGGAAGCACTGGGATTCTTTTCGTGAATCATTATTTTTTTGGCGTTCAAGATCCGAAGCATCTACACTGACAAAAGAGCTATGCCGCTACTTTTCACTTTCGGAGGTAAGAGATGCAACTAACAATTTCGACGACGAAATGGTTATCAGAAAAGGAGGGTTTGGAAAAGTTTTCAAAGGAGTGATTGATGGTGGAGAAAAGATCGTTGCCATTAAACGATTGAGTCCAGAGTCAGGAGAGGGTCATCGCCAATACGAAACAGAAATCAAGGTGCTGTCCCATCTCCGCCACGGCCACCTTGTTTCGCTGATCGGATACTGTTATCAAGGCCGTGAAATGATCCTAGTATATGAGTATATGACAAACGGAACTCTTCAAGAGCATCTCTACGGTGCAGGAAATGATCCACTCCCTTGGAGACAAAGATTGGAGATATGTGTTGGTACGGCTCATGGACTGAATTACCTGCACACTGGTGCGGAGCAGACAGTCATTCATCAGGATGTGAAGACATCAAATATCCTGTTAGACGAAAATTGGATTGCCAGAGTTTCTGATTTTGGATTATTCAGATTAGGTTTGTGTAGCAACCCTAACAATACGAAGGTAGTTGGTACATTGGGATATCTAGATCTTGAATATGCAAAGCGAGGCCAACTGACAGAGAAATCAGATGTGTACTCGTTTGGAGTGGTCTTACTGGAAGTGTTAAGTGGTCGGAAACCTGTCAATAATAATTTAGATGAAGAACAGAGGAGCCTGGTCCTGTGGGCAAAAAAGTGCATAGAAAATGGAACAATCCATGAAATAGTTGATCCAGCTTTGAGGGGAAAGATAGCCCAGGAGTGCTTTGATAAATTCGTTGAGATTGCTGAAAAATGTGTGCGTGATAGGGGAGTTGATCGGCCCAACATGCAGGAAGTGATAGAGATGCTGGAGTTTGCATTACGACTGCAAGAGACTGCAGATGCAGAGAAGAAGGCGACGAATCCAAGCGGCGAAGTTGTGTATGCAGAACTATTGTACCATCCTCGTCGATAGAAAGAAATAGTATGGCAATAATTTAAATATTATAATTGCAGAAGGCAATATAAATTTTTATTTTATTTTATTTTTCCTCATGTATTTGCCTTTTTTCATTTCTAAATATAATTGAATGCTTGGTATAAATTATGCTGTTATATCATTAATGTATAAGAAGACCTAAAATGATTAATGTTCAATTTTATCCTTAATTTGATGTCTTAATTCACCTAATGAAAAATCATTGACTTATAAGACAATTATAACTTTTAACATTATAGCCACCATGATAAAATCATATCTTTTGTTAATAAACAAATAATCCATCGTTCTACTTTCTTACTCACAAGTGCAATTTTTATCAAATTATTTTCCTCCATTTTCTCTCTTTCATATTTAGATTTAGAATTACGTACGTCACCTTATTTTTATGTCTTCCAAATCCTAATATAGATATTGATGTCTCTTAAAATTCCGTACCCTGTTTTTTCTTTAATAATATACAATATCAATCACGAGATAAAAATATATACTTTGTTTATTTTATTCTAATTAAAAATATTATAATAAACATATCATTTTCAACCTCATCAACATTGTAAGGTGAAGCCATTTTTGTAATATTTATATAATAATGTCATGATTATTGAGTGGATTGTGACAATTCCTCAAAATATGAGATGTAATTTATGATGTTTTAAAATTCGAGAACTATCTTAAAGATGTTAAACAAAAAGAATTTAAATTATTTAACCTTTAAATTTAAATACGAACAGGGTTAAAAGATTCAAATTTTTATAAATTACAAAGTTGATATGTAAAAAAAAAACTACCATATTACTAACTTGATCTTATAAACTGGATGTTTATCAATAAGACTGTTAAATCATATACTAAATATGTTAGTTTATATCTTAGTTTAATTATACTTTAGTAACATAATTGTTTAAAGATACATTATAAATAAAATTATGATGAAATCATAATTATGATATTTATATTGCACATTTGTTATCTATAAATTGTTCATAATTATTATTCTAGACTAAACATTAATACAACATAAAAAGTTACGAAGTTCATGTTATAAACTTATGTAAGTGCAAGTGTACATTTGGCTCGTCTATCGTAATTAGCCGTCATACTGTCTTTAATTTATTAAGTGTTAATGAGAAAATTTTAATACTTTAGATACAAAATTAATTTTAATTTTGGTATTTGTCAAAGCGTTCCATCTTTTGTTTCCATCTCTTGTCAAATTTGGCTTCCCTAACCATCAATGTTGGAATGATTTTTTCCTATTTGGAGCAACTAATAAGGTTGTTTTTTTATAAATAAAAGGTCACAAATTTAAGTCATAAAAATAATATTTTTATAAAACGTAAAAAGAAAGGTTGCATATATTTAATATCCCTTCCTCAAATGTCACATAATGAAGAGTCTTTTGCATTAAAATTATGTTATTGTTATTATAATCTTTCCTATTTTTGACATCTACTCCTCTCTCAGAAATTGGAATGGAATAGAACTAAAAGTGTTGTATTTATAATTGGGCTTGCATTGTATAACAAACTTGGGTTCCAAAATGTCCAGCATACCCAAGTCCTATTATCAATTACCGATCTCTAAATAAATTGAATTCATTAATTAGAAAACATAAGACTTCGTGGATTGTTTCACAGCAAAAGCACCTTTTCTAAAATCCTTGCCTCTTGTACACAAAAGATAGTTACAAAAAATTGAAAATGAAAGACAAACAAAGAAAATTGCAAAAAGATTCGTGGTTTTTCAATTGAAAACAATTAAAAAAAAGAAAATCAAATTAAGAGGGAAAACATAAGGATTTTGATTTTAATTACATGTTTATATTTTTATAAGCAAACATTCAATCAATGTTTTCGACTATTTCTTATTTTACTAGTAAAATGGAGACTAAAAGCAAAACTTGAAGATAATATTTTCCATATTGACTAT
>JANIJH010000008.1:18985934-18997447 GCA_024520975.1 Erythroxylum areolatum
GGGAGAACTAGATTAATCTAGGCTAAATTTAGGCAAGTGTGTCTACTAGTAAGTTGTAGATCTTTCTTTCAGCTTTCCAACGATATATAGTATGGAATTTTGGACGTCTGAGCTAAAAGTCATGGTCCTTATAAGGGAAGATGTGCAAGAGAGGAGTTGTATCTTCTTCCTTCTTGCTTCTTCTGTGAAAATGTCATCTCCTTCTGTGTTTCCTTTATAATGACATCATCTTCTTCTATATTTTGCTTCTTCTGCCTTTTTGCTTCTTCTGTGATGACGTCATCTCCTTCTGTGTTTCCCTTGTAATGACGTTATATTCATCTTTGTTTTTCTTCTTCAATCTTTTTGTTTCTTCTGCCTTTTGCTTCTTTTGTCTTTTTTCTTCTTCTGTGTTTTGCTTCTTCTGTCCTTTGCTTCTTCTGCCTTTCACTTCTTCTGTGTTTCGCTTCTTCTATCTTTTGTTTCTTCAGTCTTTTATTTCTTTTGCCTTTCGTTTCTTCTGTGTTTTACTTCTTCTGTCATTTTGTTTTTTCTGCCTTTTGCTTCTTCTGTATTTTCGCTTCTTCTGCGTTTCGTTCCTTCTGTGTTTTGCTTCTTCTGTGTTTTATTTCTTTTGTCTTTTTCTTCTTTTGCCTTTCGCTTCTTTTGTGTTTTGCTTCTTCGGTCTTTTGCTTTTTCTGCCTTTCGCTTCTTCTGTCTTTTGTTTTTTCTGTCTTTTGCTTCTTCTGCCTTTTGCTTCTTCTGCCTTTCGCTTCTTCTGTGTTTTGCTTCTTCTGTATTTTGCTTCTTCTGCCTTTCGCTTTTTATGTGTTTTGCTTCTTCTGCCTTTCGCTTTTTCTGTGTTTTGCTTCTTCTGTGTTTTGCTTCTTCTGCCTTTCGCTTCTTTTGTGTTTCATTTCTTCTGTCTTTTGCTTCTTCTGTCTTTCACTTCTTCTGTGTTTTGTATGTTTTATCTTTTGCTTCTTCTGTATTTTGCTAACGCGTCTTTTTCTATATGTTGCTGACGTGCCTTCTTCTATCTTTTACTGACGCGTTTTCTTATGTGTTTTGCTGACGTGTCTTCTTATATCTTTTGCTGACGCGTCTTCTTCTATGTTTTGCTGACGCGTCTTCTTCTGTGTTTTGCTGACGTGTCTTCTTCTGTGTTTTGCTATCTTCTGCCTTTCGCTTCTTCTATCTTTCGTTTCTTCTGTGTTTTGCTATCTTCTACCTTTTGCTTATCCTGTCTTTCATTTCTTTTGAGTTTTGCTATCTTCTGCCTTTCGCTTCTTCTGTCTTTCGTTTCTTCTGTGTTTTGCTATCTTCGGCCTTTTGTTTCTTTTGTCTTTCGTTTCTTCTTTGTTTTGCTATCATCTGTCTTTTACTTCTTCTATCTTTCACTTCGTCTGTGTTTTGCTATCTTCTATTTTTTTCCATTCTTCTGCTTTTTCCTATGGCTTCGTCAAATCCTATTGTCTGGTCTATTTTGACCCTTCAGATGATAAAATCTGACCTCAAGGTCTTTTCAAAGTTGTATATCTCAAGGTTCACTTAGAAATCGTCCCAAGATAATCTTAGTCCAACATCTCTAGTGAAAGTTATGCCATTTGTCCCAAGACAAGTTTGATATGGTTAAGGACCTAATCTTGTTTGATTCTTTCGGCCATAATTTTGCTATTCGACCCTCAAATGAAGTGATTCTTGAACCCTTAGATTCCTAACACTTTTCTTTTTTACATCTCCATGAAAGGTTATAGATTTTGGTATTGATGTGAAAAAGATGTATTAAATCAATAAAGGATATTGATTGGAAGAGTAAGAATTGGATATTTTACTGAATATTCTTCAATATTTTGATGATTTCTGGATCAGTAGAGCTCTGAATAAAACGATTCTTATTTTAAGATAAACTAGAGACATGGAGCTACAAATGGTATGAAGAAGTTGAAATCTAATTCAGTTTCGAAGATGTTTAAATTTCAGATAGAAGTTGTGCATAGTATACTGATTTGGACAAGAAATGTCCAAAAATGTTGAAGTTTATCTTTCGAATCACTGAACCAAATGAATTGATTTTGGTGTCCTTCCTTGTCTAGAAGAAAGAGTTATATTAGAATATTCAAGGGTGCTTATGGCATGGCACTTAAGTATCAAAGACATAAGGCATAAATGGAAGGGCAAATGGGACATTTCTTTTAACTTCTAAAAAAACAATATTGTGAAGTAACTAGTTATATGAAAATTAATGGTAATAAAATTTGATTATAATCAAAATTATTATGTTTTATTAGATTCCACTTCTTCCTCATATTATTAGTTACTTATTGAGAGACAATGGTCTCAAATTCCATTTATATTTTTGGCACCTTGATTGTGAGGAGCAGGGGGGTTTTGCATAAAAAGATTGAGAATGATATAGGAATGGTTAATTTTATGGCTTTTCTAAAGGTAATAGATGATATATATGATTGAATCTTATATATGAGGATGAATCAAAGTAGAATTTAAGGACTTAAAATTGATGAATTTTATGATTTAGAGAAAGAATGCTATCTAATTGTCTTTCTTAGAGGAAGTGTTTCATATGGTTGTGTTTATGATGTTATAGATGTTAAATTTTGTAACGAATTTCAAGTTCACACCAAAACGTGCCAAAGTTTTAGTATGAAACTTCTGCATTTTAATTCAACTTTATCAATTCCCTCATGTTTAAGTGTTTCCCACATAGGCCAATCTAAACTAACGTAATTCACTAAGCCAAAAAAAGAAATGGGCAGTAATAGTAAGAGAAAGATACACAAAGTTTGACAACAAAATTGTCATCCTTTATATTACTTATAACAGATACAAAGGGTAGAAAACCTCCAACTCTCTAAAACAGTGAAGCTAGTGAGCTATTTACAGGTATTTAGAGACTTGTTATGCAACCATATAAAAATGTGGACATAATGCCGCTAAGCTGTTATCTTAGTTGGTGGTTGACATTCCCAACCACTTTAAATGCTAGTTTAGTAGGTAGTTTACATAATTTATCACCTATTCACTTCTAAGCAAAATAAACATGCGATAAATGAAGATAAGACATATCACCCATGCTCTTTGTCATGTCCTCACACTACTAAAACCCTAATTTTACACTATAAAAGGCAATTATAAAGACTAATTAAAGGGAGAAGACATTAGAGCAAAAATTATATTAAGTTAGAAACAAAATTATAGTTTGAGACACACTTCTGAACCTAGGATAGCAGGAACACGAAGATTTCTGCAAAGATCCGATAGAGAACAAATTTTCGTTGAAGTTTCAAGTTGCATATATTAGAGAAAAGGGATATATATATATATACTTTTTCTTTTTTAATTATTGTTCTAAATTTTTCGTGTTAGTTTATTTTTTATATTTATGAACTAATTTTTGTGTGTGCCTAGGTATGATAAATCTAAGTTGGGATGGATCTTGTAATTTAATTCTTTATCTAATGCAATTTGATTATTGATTTGTTGCAATTCAACTATGCATTTTTATTCCTGAATCAATATGTCTGGAATATTAGTTCAATGTATGATTTCATATCATTAAGAATGAGAAATCATATTGTATGAATAGATATACGATAATTATCAGGAGTTACATGCAGACTTTGAGATAGATCAATATAAATCTTATGAATTATAGTCAAAAGTAATAGTGAAATTCACAAGTTGAGTAATACAATCTTAGGAGCTTTAACTAGAAAATTTTTCAGTTAATCAATCAAGGATTAGTTATTAATAATCTTGATAAAGATATCAACATAAGGTAGGGATTTTCACAATCTAACGATCAATAATTGATTTGTATAATAAACGGTTAATACTTAAGAAATCTTAGCGGGATTCATTGCCTAGGTAATAGTTACTTGATATTGATTAATCTTAGTGTTATTTGTGTTACGGTTTATTCTTATGATGAACTTTAGTTTATTTTATTTTTAATTAAATCATTAACCTATTTTTCAGTTAGAAAATATAAAAGGTGTTATTATTAGTACTTGTAAGATTACACTCAATATTCATTGATACTATACTATAGTTTGATAGATACACTGCTTGTGAAACTTATAAGACAAAGATTAGCGTCATATCAGACATGAAGCTGGAGTTAGAACAAAGATTGTAACCTATGAACCACGACCATGATTGAAGCCAGTTCATCCACCTTTAAAATTTACAAATGAAGTCTATCAAGATTGATATCCAAGGTCTTTCTAGAATAGGCAAAGGTTGTAATAATCTTGCCTCCTTTCTTTCTTTCTTAACCAATTGACAAATAAGACAAGTTTTAATATATACCTTTATGTCATTCTCCATCTCTTACCAATAATAAGAATAAGAAAGGATCACGAGCATCTGTTAAACTCTACGTTGACTAGCCCATTATGAGTCATATGTCTTTAGGTACCTACAATTGATTGCTTTTTTTCATCAACATTCCACCATCATTGAGCCAAAATTATTGCACCACACCATCCTTTACTTGTTACACAATTCGCTAATAAGTGTTATCAAGAAGAGCTATTAGTTTGATTTCCCTTAATAAATCTGATTCCACCTGAGAGAAAGCATATAAAACTACAAAGACTTCTTTTTGACTCAATGCATCAACCACATTATTTTGCCTCTCTAGTTTATACTCCTACACAAAGTTATATTCAATAAGAAACTCTTACCAATAAGGTTGTCTTACAGGTAATTTCTTTTGATTCTTGAAAAAAGTATTAGCAGCATTGTTTATACAAACAACAAATATGATTCTTAATAAATAAACACACCAAGCTTCAAGGCAATGATTTACTGCTATCATCTCTTTCTTGTGGGCTAAGTATAATTGCTTTTACCATTAAGCTTGAGACTTTTAAAAACAACAAGATGGCCTTCTTTGGAAAGCACCCATTTCCTCGAAAGGAAGATTAAAATCAAGCAACTTTAATAGAGGTTTAGTTAAAATGATAGCTTTTAACTTCTTAAAGGCTTCTTAATATGTCTCTGACCATCATTGCTCTTGATTCTTTTTTAACAAATCAATCAAGGGCGTTGCCTTCTTTGAGTATCCAAAACTGAATTGGCAGTAGTAGTTTACTAAACCAATAAAGCTCTTCAACTCTCACATCAGTTTTGGAACTTTCCAATTAATAATTGACGTACCATTTTAAGATCCATTCACCACTTTCCTTTTACTTGCCCAAGTGTCCCATAAATTTGATTTTTGATTGGGTAAACTTATCTTTCTCTATCTTCACAAAATGCTTATGTTACTACAACTACTTGAACACCTTCCTCAAATGTTGTACATTCTATGCCATATTAGTGCTATACACCACTATATCATCTTATTATATCATCACAAAATCATCTAGAAGTTTATAAAGCACATCATCAATTAAGTTATAAAATGTTGCAGAGCATTTGTCAAACCAAATGGCATAAAAAAATTCATATGATTGATAGAAAGTACACAAGTCTTCTTTTACTCATCACCCTCAACAATTCATATCACTAATACCTACTCCATAAGTATAATTTTGTGAAGACTACTGACCTTGATAACATATCCATCAAGTATTGAACTAATAGAACAAGATATTTTTTTTTTATAGTTACCTTGTTCAGGGATCGAAAGTTTATAAAAAGATTTAAAGCTTCATCTTGCTTCTTTTGGAATAACACGGAAGCTCTATATAAGGCTTTGGAAGATTGGATATAACTCACTTCTAATAATTCACCAAATTCCTTTCTGTAACTCCACTAAATCTAATCGTGTCATTCTATAAGGGGCACAGAAATGGGGAATTATACTTAACATTAATTTGATCTTGTGATTGACTTTGTGATAGGGAGGAAGAGTTTTTGGAAACTCTATAGGCATCACGTCCTTGAATTTGTTAATAGTTTTATAATAGCATTGAGAACTTCCACCATATGATCTTCAGTAATCCCCTATATGTCTATAAGTTAAGACTTCATACCTTTCTTAAGGCCTTTCTCAAAACTCATAGTAGAATTATATGCTACCATTGTTGTTTTGTCTACCGTTCCTATGCTAGATCTATAACCATTTAAATGACATGAATTTTGCTCATTCATTAGTATAATACATCCAAGATGTGGGAATAACATCGCTTTCACTGCACTGAGAAAGTTAATACCCAAAATTAAGTCGAAATCATCAAAGGTATTACCATTACATTATATTTTGCAAGCTCAATGAAACATTATATACTACTCGTACTATTACTTGTGCGTTTACCACGGGAGTTTTCGTCTTTGCAATAGTCTTGCTCAGTTTTAACCCTAATTTTTGCACTATTGATTCAATAACAAATGAATGAGTGACTCTTGCATCTAACGTAGAAGTGAGCTCCTTTCTGTTAACCCATATCTTCTTCTACATTAATAGTTTAAAAAGAATCACTTAGGTACTTACTCTATTGAGCAAGCAAATATGATTAAGCCCTGCTTTTAAGTGATGTGTCCATTACCAAAGCATTCAGCTTTTCCTTCATTGGATAATTATGGACCTAATAGATGCGTAGTCTAGTCTATTTATCTATGCTCTGTTATTTGAGCATAAATTCATCTTTAGTTTCACCAAGAACATCCAAGGTAAGGCCAACTTGCCCAAGCCAAGCTAATCAACACTTTATAATAGGTCAAAGCTAACAAAAGCTCGAACCATGCTTGATCCCACCTATTTAAGTCACCTTAGTTCTTTGGGCATACCTTCCTTATACCTAATCCTTGTTAGATATTAGCCAAGGCACACCAATGGCTAGCAAATTAGTCCAACAAATGTTAAAGGGCTAATAATAGTTCTCATATGTATATCCCCTGAAATCTTTAAAATCAATAATAACCTGGGAGAGCTACAATTGCAGAATTCGAATTTAAGTTCAAATAGACATTCAGACTCAACTTTAGATTCTAAAGGGAAATTTTTTTTAATGTTTTGTCATGGATCATTTTCAAAACAAAATATTTTTAATAAGTGATTTTAAAGTCTCAGTCACCTAAAAGGTCCCTAAAAGATGGATATTACCATTTTGGGTTAATTACAAAAAATCTCAAACTTTACTCAATTTTGACATTATAGCCCGAATTTAAAAAATCATACTTAATTACTCAAATTTTCAATTTTTTTTCAATTCTAGCTCAACGTTAGTATTTTCGTTAATGTTGCTAACATGACTTGCCCTATAAGATCGAAACTCTAAGCACTTATACATATCAGACTTCATTAAACTAACTAATTAAGTTTTATTAAGCTGTTTAACTAAACTAAGTTATTTTTAGATGAAGAAAACCCTAAATCCAAACTCAGTTCATGTAAAGAGGTGCCTAAGGTGGCAAATTGGGATTTCATTCATATTTATTACAAGAAATTAATACAATTCATAACGTTTTAAAAAGCCATAAAATCTCAAAAAATATCACAAAAATACAATTTGTGAAGTTTTAAAAAACGTCATAAAAAACATCGTGGAATTTGGTATAGGCAAAATGTTTATATGACATTTCCCATAAAATGTCACAAAAAACACAGACATTCCACGACATTTTAAAAAATATCACTAAAAGATTGATCTTTCCGTGACATTTTTTAAAATGTCACAGAAAGTCACATTCTGCGATGTTTTTCAAAAATGTCATGAAAAAAATTCTACGACGTTTTAGAAAATGCCACAGAAAGTCACATTCTGCGATATTTTCTAAAATGTCACGAAAAGTCACATTCTAAGATGTTCTTAAAACATCGCGGAATGTTACTTGTGACGTTTATACAAAAACATCGTAGATAGTATTTTTTTTTTCATTTTTCGAAAATCATTTTAATTTAATAATTTAATAATTTTTTAATTTTAATAATTATTTTTTAAAATACGAAATTTTGAAAATCTTATTTGTTTAATAACTTTTGAGAACTCAAAAAGTTAGTACAAATATTGCTTCGAATTAGACCTGTAATGTCATAAAGGCGGACATGGATCATATCAGAATTTGCTGGAAAATGAAAAACAGAAAAATAAGCTTTTAACATTATTGATGATACTGAGGAGCTGCATCGATTGTTGTAGACCAAAGAATTTGACATTTTATTTATCACATTTAAAATTTTGATGAAGACAATTACACAAAGAACACTCCCTCAAAATGCCCAGCACACCTGAATACCCAAAAGAGAAAAAGACAAGCATTCCCTACACACATGAAACAACTTAATACTACCATACCATTCACTATATACCACCTACGACCAGTAGTGAGACACTCTAGTCAGTGATTAGGTACCATAAAAGAACATCACCCATGAAATTAGCAAAAAGACAAACTATGTTGTTGCCAAGTAGCTCCTCAAATTGCTCAATGAGGAAATCAAGACACCTTAAGCTTAGGCTGCGAGAACTATGATCACGATGAGAAGTATAATTCTAAAGATAACCAGAAGCAAGCAAGTCTGAACAACAACACAACAAATAAGTTGCAAAATTTTAAATCCAAAATACTCAAGAGACTTTAACTTATTATAAATATAAAACATCATATTTCTCTTATCAACACTACTAGTCATTTTTGCAGAGGCACTACCACAACATTGAAGTTTGAAAACCTCCATAACTTAACTTGGAAAATAAGAAAGCTATAGACCTTGGGCTTCTGATGTTCCTCTGATAACATGAAACTTAAAAGATAGGTCTAAACCTCGCTAAAAGAATTTAAATAAGGAAATAAATGAAGAAATGAAAATACCCTACCAAAGATGAGTTTGATCTTTGGGTCTTTGCATTATTGAGTAATCTAATGAAAATGAGTTATTTAGAGTCATAATTCTACGATCAACCAAAACAGCAAAATTTTGATATGAATAGCTACATTCTAATAACTTGGTATTAGATAAACAATTGGAATTTCAACCATATATGACAGAGGAAAACAAAAACAGAATAGATAAGTCACAATTCCAAAATGTCCCGAATGTAGTGAAAAATAGTTTAACCAAAAAGGAAAAGATGGAATTACCAATCATACTCCTTGCTTATGTACAAGGACAACAAGATCTTTAAATATCTCATTCACTTCACTAATCTGCTGCTAAATTTCTTGTATTCCCTGATCCCTTTCTTCAATACTGGAAATCTCTATAATGGTACACCTTTAAGGAATTAACAGAATCTTGGATCAATAACAAGAGGCAAGTAATTTTTAACTTCAAACTATTCCTAGCACTTTTTAACAAGGTTACTTCCACATATACTTGTGTGATTAATATAAAAACAAAAAAATCAATGTTTTTAGTAGTGGTTCATACTTACTATGTAGATGAGCACCATTTTACCTTCTTGGCTCTACAAGAAGTGCTTGCTATTCCGGAGTCTTATCTCGACTTACATCTATCTCACTTTCTGTATATATGCAAACCAAGAAAACCAAAATCTTTAGACAATATATAATAAAAAATTTGCAACACTTAGTGCGGAAACAGTGACTGAAACAAAACTTTCTAGGATGATAATATACAGTGCTGCATCATAAAAACACATAAGAGTGAATTTACCATCTCTGATGTAGTGTCCAAGGGCTACAAAAGCATATATTGTGGTAAGAAATGCTGAGAGGCGCAATCAAGATGCCAGAGCTGACAAATGAGGAACCATAATCGTAAATATGAAAAATGTAAGCCCTGTAATGAGATTACAATATGAAATCTTCAAAGCCTTGTCATCCATAAAAAGAGTACATATACCCTACATTCAAGAACATATAATTAGACAGCATGAGAGGAAATCTCACAAGTTTGGAACTTCACATGAAAATATCAACAACTAGTTAAGTCAGAATGTTGAAGACACAATTTCTTTGTATAATGAGATAGTATTTCAATAGAACAATAAAAGTAAATATCATCTTTGGCCTAGAGGACAAATTTACACCTATTAAACATATCTTAAGTTATGCTATTCAAGGAAATGGTTGAAACAAAGTCATTTTACTGTAATTATTAAATCTAATTAATCAATAAGGACGGTGTTAAGGTAATGAAAGCTGAGTGCTGCCATTTCATTCTACCTGAATAGATGAACTAGCAAGAATGATTAACCTAGTACTGGCCATGAAAAGATTAGGGTTGATGATGTTTCACACCCATGATGGGTCTAAACGTCATCTTGCAAGAATAAACACTAATGGTGGTTATTCACAGATGATATATATATAAAGGAAAAGGCAATATTTTGAAACGGACTTACTCTAAGATTTTTGGGTTTTTGGTTAAACGTTGGTTATTTCCTTCTTCTTGGAAGTGTTCCAGAAAACTTAAGCACGAGAACTCTGCGTCCCTTAACTGGTGGAATTATAACATAATCCAAGTATGTGGTTTTGTTTTTCTACGCATATACAATCGATCCTTGGAAGATACATAATCTGTGTGGTTATGTTTTATTTTTGGATTTGTTCATTTTTTTTCTAACATTAGTATCAAAACATATGGTTTTACATGATTTGTTATATGTTCTACCGTATAGATATCTGTTGCATTTTCTGTCTTTGTAAGGGCATACGTTGTTTGTTTTTTTTCTTTTCTCTTTCTCTGCGTTTCACTGCTCCAATAATAAACAACGTCGTATGGATGTTTCAAGTTTATGAGAAAGCACTA
This sequence comes from Erythroxylum areolatum, assembly GCA_024520975.1. NCBI lineage: Eukaryota > Viridiplantae > Streptophyta > Magnoliopsida > Malpighiales > Erythroxylaceae > Erythroxylum > Erythroxylum areolatum. Next base: position 18,996,601 of record JANIJH010000008.1, read on the forward strand.
AAAGAAATGAGTTTCTAATTGTGGGTTTGTTCTGTCTTTGGTTGAAAGAAACATATATATATATATATATATATAATCTTCTGGTACATCTGCAATGTTGCTTTTCCAGTGTGAATCACAGAACAAAACCTTGATGATGAGTTTGCGGTGTTTATGAAGTTAATGGGTGTTTGTTATGTAGGATTTATACCTTTTAATTGTTGCTTGAATTGATTTCCGAATGGAGAAGAGAAAAGAGAAAGAAAAAAAAAGGAGAACCAGAAGCGCAGGAGGAAGGCGAGCACGCGCCTGACTCTTCGTCAACCACCAATGTCTAGCGCGTGCCAGACAACCTCCAAAGCCAGACGCTGCCTCGAAGCCCAATTTCGTTTTTTGGGCTAGTTTTTTGTTTGTGTTTGGGGCCATTGAGGGTTATTTGTTGTGGCCCAATTAGAAATGGACTATCCACATATATATTTTAGAAAATTGTGCCATATTATATATATCTACATATATAGTTTTTTTTTGGCACTTTGACTATTAGAAATAAGTTTCTAATTAATTTATATATATATATATATATATGGTTTAATATATAAAGACACTACTAACTAGTTTGTTTAGTTAAAATAACCTTAGAAATAAACTATTTTGTTGGTTTATTTTCTAACTGAATAAATACTAATTTATTTAGTTAACATGAAATATTTTTTTTAGAAATTAGTTTCTAATTAAACCAAGATAATTGATTACTTCAATTATAAGTTAAATTAGAAATAAGTGTTTAGTTAATTAGAGATTAAAAGTTTTTTTATTCGTTCAATAAATTGTGGATAAACAAATATAATACAAAATAATAAATTAAATT
>JANIJH010000008.1:19030933-19053144 GCA_024520975.1 Erythroxylum areolatum
GCGCAGAGGTGGGTCAGCTGGGACTTTTGGGGATGACCTAGTTAGGAGTTGTTAGTTTCTTTTGTGTATTGTAGGGATAGTAATTTTGGACAGAATTGTGTAATTATAGATTCGAGAAATGAAATGAAAAGTATATTTGGTTTCAAAAATTAGTGATATTTATATTGATGCCATCTGGATTATAGTTGGGTTTGCTCGATAGTGCACCCTTATCGTGGGTTACGTGTCGGAGCGATCTGCGGGCGTCCCGTTGTGTACCCTACGGTAAGGGGACGCTACATTGCTGCCATTACTAAAAACTAGAGGGTCCTATTAAATGCTTCCTACTCTACTTTCTAATAAACAAAACACCTTGCTTTAAGATGAACATTTCCAACTATTTAGCCATATCCACTAGAGTAAAGACTTCTTCCGGCAAGACATAACCATGTTGACAAAAGGGCGTCCCAACCCTAATACATATTGGTTGTTCTTTTTTATCTCATCTAAAATAACTATAGGACATATCGACTCAATCGAATGAAGTCACTTGTATACTCATCCATTGTCTTATCTCCCTAGCATAGATTCAAAAACTTTGACCTGAGTGCCTCTCAAGCTACGAAGGAGAAGAAATAATCTATAAAGTTCTTCATGAATTGCGACTAGGTTACTACAACCAATTATGGAAAGATGTGATCTTGACATCAATCCTTGGCCACTCCCTACAATGACATCTCCACCAACCTCCTACCTCACATCTCCACCTCATTAATCAAATCAATACCTCCTTAGGTCGTCTGGTCTCATCAAACTTTAAGGACGTAACATCGAATATGCCTTTAACAGTTGCAAATCTAACCTCTTTTGTTGTTATTATTTCATCATCATCACTTAGTCTTGGAACATGACATTCTTAGCTTCTATTCCTGCTAAAAAGCTTGCATGTTAAGTTCAAACACTTTGAAAATTCTATATGACACTTCTGGCTCTTTTGCAGGTACCTCCCGAGTCTTGGTCATCTTGTGCCTACTGCATCTTCTAGTTGAATTGGCAATGGCAAGCACCTTATCCTACATTAAGACCTCATTGTGGGCCTCCCTGTCAAGTTGAGTGAGAAAGCATGTACATTTGTTCATACTGACAAAGGAAGCAAAGGTATAATCAATACCACCGATCAAAACAAATGAGTATTCTGAGTAAGGAAACTATTTTAAAGAGGGGTTTAATTTTTATGTGTCTATAGTAACAAGTAGAATGATACCCTAGGCTTTAAATCTTTTAACTTGGGCTTTAATACCAACTTTGTCATGACCTAAACGAGCACGTGACCGACAACTAGATTATAGTGCTTATGCTCCTAACGTGGAGGGGAGTCCAATAGTCGTGGTGGTGGGGGTTAGCAACACTCATTGGAGGCGACAAATCAAAGATTTGAGTTTTCTAAGTTTTTTTCTCGATTTTTGTAATAATTCTAATGTTATTATCAAAGATTTGAGTTTTCTAAGTTTTTTTCTCGATTTTTGTAATAATTCTAATGTTATTATGAGAAAAAATGGGTATAGTTGTGACAAGTTCAAAGAGAAGAGTTGATTCATATATATGGTTGACTGGTTAGTAACATTATACATTTTGAATAAGGATATTCTTTTTATAAATTACAAACTTTTACATACTAATTAACTACATATGTACACATATATATTGTAAAGATTATATGTTTAAAGGCAAGCACAAGGAAATCGATAATTTGTCTGGATTAAACTGGAACTGCTGGTTTTATTAATCTCCAAGTAATTGATCAGAGGATCAATTCCTGAGGATAAGAGAGCATCTGCGAGTTGCGCCCATGGTCTCTGACCCCAAATATACGTTCAATCAATGGCTACAAAAGTCACATGGAAATCAGTACAGTTTACGTTGTCCCTTTCTGCGGGTGGTGGTCTACGACACCAACTTTCCCACGATCCTTCCTCATCACTTTCTGTACACTGGCCCAGATGTGCAACAGATCAACACTAATTAGCATTATTAGCTCCTTGATTGAATGCACCGAGAGGATACTTTCAATTTAGTATGTGGCAGATGACCAGGGCTTGCTTCTGCGTATTGCCCAAGGGCCAACTCAATAAAATAAAGATAGCCATTCACTAGTTATCCAAATTGGTGAGCATTTATATGGTTATATATTCACCTTCGTCTGAAATTGAAACCCTATTAATAGACACGCAGAGCAACGTGACAAAGATGGGAAGCAACTTACTGATTAGTTATCTCAAGTTCTGCATATCTACGTTACTGGCAGTGATGATCGCGACTTCTTCGCCAGCAACTGCTTCTCTGAATGGAACAATTGGTCAGAGCAACGAAGAAATTGTGGGCTCACAATTGTGTCCACCTGCACCTGCACCTGCACCTGCACCTGCACCTCTGCCTTCTTTCAATGTCAGCTTTCGCGCTATTTCTTACAAAAGTTTAGAAAAGCAGCCCATTTGCAACGCAAGAATTTATGGCAGTTGCTTGAGACGCTTCAGCAATGACACTAGGCCTTGCACTTACTACACTCGATGCAGGGGTTGAAGAGACGAAGAAGAGAAATAAGGTTTCGGTTCTCCGGATAATTAGGTGGGTGGTGCTCATGTGTTTTCCTAGTGAACCTGTCTGCATTGATAGTTCGCCGCTTATTCCTTGGCATTAATTTGATCCTTGTACGTAGATAAGACCAGAAGACAGAAAACCCCATTGCAAAATGTGGAATTGTTGTGTTTCTGAAATAATTTTAATTCCTATTTTATGAATATTAATTCTGCAGTCCAGATTAATGTAAGTCTCATAAATGTCAACCTACACAAATCGACTTTCAAAAGTTTGGTACTCCAGAAGGGATGAAGCCACAAAATACCTCATTGCGATAATGAGAACCAAGAAAGAAGAATTATAAATAATTATTACAATTGTATGTACGGTCTAAGATCACAATTATATTTACATCAACTCTAATCGATATAATAATTTATAATTTTACCGCAACATAATATTTTCTCACTTTCTGTTACAATTTTGTGTGTTTACATGAATCATGGATTGCCGTGGCTTGGGTACATCCACCCCTACCTAGTCCGTGGAGAACATTAGATTAGACAATTAAGATCTGTAGGTTCTCCATTCACTGACAACTGCTAAGGCTAAGGTGGAATACAAATATCTCCATTTGGTTTAATCACATGGGAAGATAATCACACCTTCCAAACTATGGGTCAAACTTCTTATGGTCCAAGTCCAACCGGTTTGCAATTTTTCTTTTTAATAATTTGGATTTTGGACCAAGTAAAACTATCTACAATCCAATCAGATATTACTTCCCAAAGACATTGACCTTTTGTCGCCCTGGGTGGCTTCACTTGGACAATTCGCGCCAAGTATGTTGTATACCTCACGAATTATTCTACATAAAAGATCAAGAATGACATTATTCATGTTCCTGATGAACACTTGAGTTCTGATTTTCTTGTTAAGAAAAACCCATGTCAAGGTGGTCTTATTCATCTATCTTCCTGCTTTATCTCCTTTACCTCCTTCCTAATTCAATCGTTTCTGATGACAATTTGCCCTCTGATCTTATCCTTCTCAACTGTGGAGCGTCTTCAACCAAAACTTCCGGGGATGGACGCAACTGGGATGCTGATGTTCAATCCAAATTTCTGTCATCTAACTCTATAAATTCAACTTCGGCACTTGAACCTCAACAAGGTAATTCAGTTCCCCAAGTTCCATACAATACAGCTCGAGTTATATTCTCCAATGTCACCTACATGTTTCCTGTCTCATCAGGACCAAAGTTTGTCCGTCTCTACTTCTATCCAACAACTTACTTGAACCACTCTCCATCGGAATCATTTTTCTCTGTTAAAGCCAATGACTACACACTTCTACGTAATTTTAGTGCCTATCTTACTGTTTCCGCTGCCCAGCCTCCAGTTGAGTCCCTTATCAAAGAGTTTATAGTCACAGTCTGGGACAACCAATTTCTCAACCTAACTTTCTCGCCATCTCCAGGATCTTTTGCTTTCATTAATGGTATTGAAATCGTTTCCATACCAAACAGCCTCTATGCACGAGGCGAGGACAACCCTTTAACTTATGTGGGTATTGATTATTTTTTCTGTTTGGATAAATCTACCTCCCTTGAGACTGTCTATCGGCTTAACGTCGGTGGATCAGATATCAGTGGTTTAAATGATACTGACATGTACAGGATCTGGCTAGACGACTCTGATTACATCTTCGGACAGCAATCTGGTGTAACCCCCCTTCCTTCGAATGTTCCTATTAGATATACTAAGAACACACCGCCTTACACTGCACCTGAATTAGTGTACATAACATTTCGTTCAATGGGTCCTAATCCTAGGGTCAACATGAACTATAATCTCACCTGGAATTTCCCGGTAGATGCAGGATTCAATTATCTTGTCAGATTGCACCTCTGTGAAACTAGATTGGAGGTTACAATTAGATACCAAGTTGTGTTTCAGGTACTCATCAACAATCAGACGGCGGAGCGTGACCTAGATGTGATTAACTTGACTGGCGGTAAAGGAATTCCAACCTATAGAGATTACATTGTGTGGGTGCCAGAAGGAATCAAAAGCTTGTGGCTGGCTTTAGCACCCAATCTTGAAAAGAAGCATGCTTATAATGATGCATTCTTGAATGGTTTAGAGATATTTAAGTTGAACAATTCAGATGGTAATCTTGCAGGACCAAATCCTGGACCGTTAGTTTCTCAGCCACAAGAAAAGCATTCAGTCTCAGGGAACAGAACAACGAAGATACATACATGGAGTGTAATTGTGATAATTGGAGCTGCCTGTGGTTTTACATTTTCATTACTCTGTGCGGTTTGTTTCTTTGTTTCAAGAAAGAAGGGAAAGGTGAAAGACTTTGATGAGACACGGACCAAAACCTCAGGAATTCCATTTTCATATGCTTCTGGTTCAATCGCTTCAAAATCACTTGTTTCAGTTCTACCTTCAAATTTGTGCCGCCAATTTTCAATATTTGAGATAGAAGTTGCCACAAGCTGCTTCGTTGAGGACTATGTTATTGGATGTGGTGGATTTGGCAAGGTGTATAAAGGGTACATCGACGATGGGCTCACTCCAGTTGCAATCAAAAGATTACATTCGTCATCCAAACAAGGTCTCAGAGAGTTCAAGACAGAGATCAACATGCTCTCTATGCTCCGCCATGTCAATCTCGTAGCCCTCATCGGATACTGTGACGATCAACATGAAATGATCCTTGTCTACGAGTACGTATCTCGCGGGACACTCCGAGATCACCTATATAGCAGCAGGAACTCTCCTCTTCGTTGGAAGCAAAGGCTACAGATATGTATTGGAGCAGCGAAAGGATTGAATTATCTTCACACACGTGAAGAGCAGATCATTCACAGAGACGTCAAGTCAACCAACATACTTTTAGATGAGAATTGGATGGCTAAGGTATCAGATTTTGGGTTGTCAAGAACAGGGCCGACAAGTGTATTTCAAAGCCATGTGAGCACAGCAGTGAAGGGGAGTTATGGCTACGTAGATCCTGAGTATTACCGCAGACGACAACTAACTGCAAAATCTGATGTGTACTCATTTGGGGTGGTTCTGTTGGAGGTGTTGTGTGCAAGGCCTTGTATAATTCCGGGACTATCAAGAAAGGAAGTAAACTTGGCAGATTGGGCTAGAAGATGTCACCAAGGAGGCGTAATTGATCAGATTGTGGACCCTCATTTGAGGGGAGATACAGCACCTGCAAGCTTGAAGAAATTCGTGGACATTGCTTATGCTTGTGTGAGTGATAAATGGGCACAGAGGCCCGAAATAAGCGATGTGGTAGGCGGCTTGGAGTTGGCGTTGGACCTGCAACTGCAAGAGGCAACCCATATCTATAAATAGGCATGACAAAGTGTCTAGCCTAGTTCTCCAGTTTGATTTGATCGAACATTGGACTGAGCTTAAACTTTTATTTTTTTAAAAATTTCAAACTTCAAACTGGTGTCTGGCTTTTTAATAGAAACTCACCCCTTCTCAACCTGGAAACTCATCTCATCTCATCTATAATGTTTATTTGTAAATTATAATAGTCTATTACTGTGTAGGACATTACCATCTATTTTTAAATAAGTGTTACTTTAATTATTCTTATTAATTGATTGCATACTAATTTGACCTTATTGTCAAGTATTCAATCTTATTTTAAAAGCTAAAATAATATGGACTCAATCTGAAACTTGAATTCGACCGAGTGTCTACTTGAAAATATAAACTCTAGATAAAAACGAGAGCTCCTGATGAGGTAAAATAAATTAGATTCCAATATTAGATATATCAAGACCTTTAGTTATTAGTTCAGGATCAATCATTAACTTATATAAACAGAGATAATTCAAAAATTTTCTTACTTTGCTATTCATTTATTGATGAATAAGTTGATGAAAAAACTTAAACAACTTATTGAATAGTTTGAAGAAGTTCCTAGATGAACGAATAAGCAACTGCAATTCTAATCAACCTTAACAAAAAAGTTGTGTAACTTCATATTAATCCCTAATTAATAATGTCTAAAGACCTCAACAACCCTATGTTGCACACGACTCTCAAAAATCGTTAGGAAAAACCTTTTAGTTAACGAACCAGTTAATATATGCTTAGCAATTTCTTTATAGTCAAATATTTGACTTGCAAATGTTTAAACCTTGTGTTTTGTTTTTGGTCAATGTAGAAGAGATTTGAATATTTGACACCCTTGGTGGAAAGTCAAAAAAGAGGGAGATTGTGCTCATTTGTCATGAACTGGGAAAGGAGAGGAAGATCTTCAAATTATGAGGGACACTCTTCCAGTACCTCCCTGGGGACTTCTCTAGACAACATGCTTCAGTTAAATGTGGGCTAAAGCAACAATGGAGTGAGTCCAAGGAGGAAGATTGTTAGAAGTTGTGGAACATTCAAAGAGAGAAAAATCAATTCATATCATTGTAGGGAGATAGTGGTTGGTAGGAAAGAGATGAAGAAGAAGCCCGACGAGATGATGACGCTGGAGGATTTTCTGGCGAAAGCTGATGCAGTGGAGGTTGGAGGGGGACGAGGAGCTAGAGGTGGAGGTGAACGAGGAGAAGAGGAAGAGGTGGAGATGGCACTGTCGGAGAGATTGAGTGGAGGAGTTTATGCATTTGATGGAGTGCTGTCGCCGCCGAGTTCCTTCCCGATGCTGGATAAGGTATAGGGCTCAATTGTAGGTTTTGGGAGTGGAATGGAAGTGGTCGCCAGAGGAGGAGGGAGGGGGAAGAGTGGGAGGGCTCCGATCTTGGAGTCGTTGGATAAAGCGGCGTAGCAACGACATAGACGAATGATTAAGAACAAGGAGTCCACCGCTAGGTCTAAGGAAAGGAAGCAGGCTTATCAAGTGGAATGGGACAATACTTTACTGCCCTAAGAGGACCTGAGCTCAATCAAGTCAAGGTAATTAAATATTCTCTCATTTTTCCATTGTTCTGCTTATGTGCCATAAGAGGGGGAGGGACTTGAAGCCCAGGGAAGCTACGCTGCAGCTCAAGCGAATGGGTCTTCGAGCAGCTTCGATGTTCAGGTCAGTGGTATCATATATCTTTACAATTTCTAGAGTGCAGGTTCTGATCTCTGGCTCCCAGGTAACTTCCTTGATGCTTCACTGTTGTCGTGTGCATGCATGTGTCATTATAATATTTATGCTTGCTATTCCGTTTTGTTTTAGTTTTGTCTTAATAGAAATGGCTCTGGTTTTGGTTTCTCATTATAATATGAGACTTCTATCAAGTTGCTTCTTTTGTGCTCGCTCTGGTCATTGTAGAGTGTCCTTGAACCATTTAGTTCTATTTTACGACTGCTTGGGAGAGTTTACCAGTCCTTGCCACCACCCGACTTGTGTTCTGTTGCCCGGTGAATGAAGTAGCCATCTTGTGTTTTAGATTTGGCACAGTCACTCTATTTTTGATTATGGGTTTAGCTTGGAAACTCTACCTGCAGCTCAGGGGAGGGCTGGGGACGCGGGTTTGTTTGGCACGACCAACAAAGACTGTCTTTCTCATTGTAGGTTTTCCTAGCACGTCAAGGTCGTATCCGCCTTCTCGAGCCTCCTGACAACCGTTGCCCACAAGAAACAACAGCGACTCGACAACCCAAGTGTGGATCCTTTCCCATTCTCTTTTGTGCCCCGTCTTTCTCTCTCTTTGATAACACAACTCTTCACGTCTTCCAAACTCTATCTTCTTTATTCTGTTGTTATACACCCGTAGGTTTGCCTCTGTTGTAGTATTCTCTATATTTAGGCTTTAGTCTTCTCTCCTGTTTACCTGGGTCTCGCAAACAGCCCTTAGCCTTTAACACGGATTTAGTTCTTGTTTTCGTAATTTACTAACTTATTTTTTTCTATTATTATTTTATTTCTTTCTTTCTTTTAGGATAATTTTACTTTTTATGTATTTAGTTATTTTTTTATTTAATCTTTTACCACACTCGTTTCTACCTTTTCCTTTCTGTATTTTGCATCATTCTTTTATCTCATTTACATATGGGTCTATCAGGAAACAACATCTCTACTATATAGGGGTAAGGCTGCGTACTATCAGACCTCCCCAGTCCCCGTCTCACTACAGAATTTCAGACTGGGTGTGATGATGATGATGATGATATTATTTTCATTGTTATTAAATAACACAGTAAAAATATTGTCATAACACAACTAAATGGGTCTAGCAAATGAACCAACTACAAACAATTTAGAAATTAAAATTTTGATATAAATTGCTTATGAAGTAGCCTCATAACAAGTAAAAGATTTTGCATTCATATGGAAGGAAGTCACCACTGTTTGTTTGATACTCTTCCATGAGATAACACCATTTGCTAACAAAAAAATGTATCTTGATATGAACTTTTGATCATTATATCTATAAATAGGCATGACAAAGTTTGTCTAGTCTAATTTGAAATTAACAAGTCTAGTTCGAGTTGATTAAGCTTTAGTTTGAGTTCAAACTTTTATTTTCTAAAAAAATCAAACTTCAAATCAATCTCGAGCTCTTTAATAACTTAGAAAGTCACCCCATCTCAATCTAGAAACTTATCTCTTATGTAATCTTTATTTGTAAATTACAATGGTCTATTACTCTGTCATTAAAAAATAAATGACATTAACATCTATTTTAAAATAAGTGTTACTTTAGTTGTTCTTATTAATTGATTGAATAATAATTTTACCACAATTATGCCAATTATTTTCAATTATTCAATCTTACTATAATAGCTAATATAATATGGACTGAAGTTGAAGCTTGAATTTGACCACATATCAATTTGAAGGTATAAACCTTAGATAAAAATGAGAGCTCCTACATAGGATGAGGTAGACATGTCATGGTCTTTAGTTATTAGTTCAAGATCAATCACAAACTTATATAAACATAGAAAATTCAAAAAAATTACTTGTTTTGTTATTCATTTATTAATTAAAAAACTTGAACTTCATATTGAATAGTTTGAAGAAGTTACAAGATGACCGAATTAGCTACTACAATTCCGACCAACCTTAACAAAAAGTTGTGTAACTTTATACCGTTGAAATCTTTCTACACATTGCTTAATGGGTGGATCTCTTAACAGATCATAGAAATTGAATATCTATGAACTTATTTAAGCTAGTAGTGGGAGACTTTAGCAACTATTTATAGAGACCTTGTTGGGTTTCTCCATCATAGGTGTAATAAGAACCCAAATCACACTAATAAGGAGTCATTTTTTTTCATTAGACTTAGCATATTTAACCAAATTGTTTATTGCTCTACTTTATTATCTTTAATCTAAATAAACTTGATTTTTTAAATTTAAATTTTTACATAACTCATAATTAATAAAATTATGAAAGGAATTAAAATTCTCACATTCTTCCCTGATCAAAAGAGATAAGGTCAGAAATGTAATGGTAAGGGATAAATTAAAAGTAGGTAATATTATTGACAAACAAAGAGAGACTAGGCTTAGGTGGTTTGGACATATTAAGAGGAGACACTCAGATACTCCAGTAAGAAGATGCGAGAAGATCATACTTAGAAATTGTAAGAGAAAAAAGGGAAGCCTAAAAGGAATTGGGAGGAGGTGATTAAAAATAATGACAATATTGGAATTTACCGAAGACATGACTGCAATAAAAAAACTTTGACGTACTAGGATTTGAATAAAGGATCCATCATAAAGAGATCGTTGTATTTTTCATAAGTGTTTTATCTTTTTCCTCTTATAGTTAGCCTAAACTTGTAAATCAATAGTACTTACCTCTTAAGGATTTGACCTAAGCCTCTCTTTTTTTTTTTTTATACCTATCTAGCTTAATTTAGCAGTTTTGTTATCATCATCATCACCATTATTATTATTTTTCTTCTTTTATTATTATTTTATTATTTTTGTTTTGTTTTGTTTTGTTTTATTTTCTTTCTTTTTTTTCTCTTTCTTCTTTGATTCTTTTGGAAAGATTCTCTTTACTAGTTAAGGATAAAGATACGTTCTACTAGACCTCCCTAAACTCTGAGTTTAGTGAGATTTCTATTGGATGTTATTACTATTATTGTTATTGCTGTTTCCCTTGGAAAATATTAATTATAAAATATAAAAATGTGAAAAGATTAAAAGAGAGGTTACGAAAATCAATATAATGGTCGAGCAATATATATCATTTTATCCAAAGATAATGAAAGTCCATCATTCATTTCGTAAGGCTTTTAATACCAAAAAATATTAGATATATATGTTATATGTGATATAGATCTAATACATTCACACATATCTAATATCTTACTGATATGAATAAGTGTGGAAAACATTAATGGTACTTGTATAATTTGAAATTGATCATTGTTTTGTTTGTAAGTCTCAATTTCTTTTAACTTTATATTAAACTACAATAAATAAATTTGTTTTTTCTCTCAATGGGTGTTAAAATGCATTAGAGAAAATTTGCACAAGATTAGATCCTTATATATTTCTTAAAATATCTAAATATGTACGGAGATATAAGATCAAACTCAACCAACATATATGCCTATTAACCGTTAAAATACTTAAAATCATCACAACCCACGCGAACCAACCGCTCCCTAAGACTTACAATTGTATTATCACAACGTACAATAAAATATATGACTTAGAGCATTATGAAGATCATCTATATATTTATGAAAATAGTACTTTTATATTACATGAAAATATAACTGTATCAGGAGCAAAAATTACATTAATCCCTAACTAAAAATGTCTAAGGACCTCAGCAATCTCATATTGTGAGATTCCACATCAGTTGGAGAGGGGAACGAAGTACGCCTTATAAGGGTATGGATACCTCTCCCTTATAGAAGCGTTTTTCATGGCCTAATGGACTGGATCTCATCAGAACTCTGAGATTAAATGTGCTCGGGGGAGAGTAGTTCTAGGATGGGTGACCTCTTGGGAAGGCCTCAGAAAAAGCAAAATCATGAGGGCTTGGCAGGGACAAGGCCCAAAGCGGACAATATTTGTAAGCGGGTGATCTAGGATGTTACAGTGGTATCAGAGCCAATTCTCGGGCCGGTTGGACAGGCAGGAGGCTGAGTCTCCCTTACAGACGCGTTTTCTATGACCTAATGTACCAGATCCCATCAAGACTCTGATGTTAAATGTGCTCAGGCGAGAGTAGTTCTATGATAGGTGACCTCCTGGGAAGGCCTTGAGAAAAGCAAAACCGTAAGAGTTTGGCTGGGCCAAGGCCCAAAGCGGACAATATCTATAAGCGAGTGATCTGGGGTGTTACACGTGGTATCAGAGCTGGTACCCAAATCGTTATGCCAGCTAGGCTGGGCCCTGAGGGTGTGGAAAGTATGAGATCCCACATCGGTTAGAAAGGGGAATGAAGTATACCTTATAAGGGTATAGATACCTCTCCTTTATAGACGCGGTTTTCATGACCTAACGGACTGGATCTTATCAGAACTTCGAGATTAAATGTGTTCGGGGGAGAGTAGTTCTAGGATAGGTGACCTCCTAGGAAGGCCTCGAGAAAAGCAAAACCGTGAGAGCTTGGCTAGGCCAAGGCCCAAAACGGACAATATCTGTAAACAGATGATCTGGGATGTTACACATATTATAGACATGACTCTAAAAAATAGTTAGGAAAAGGCCTTCAGCTAGCATATCTATTAATATATACTCCATCAAAATATGTTCTATTATGATGTCATCTTTTTGTATCAATTTCTTTATAGTCAAATATTTGACCTTTAAATACTTAGATCATGTGGTATTCTTATTGTTGTTATTAAATAACATAGCATAAAGATTATCATAATACAACTAAATTGGTCTAGTAACTGAACCATCTACAAACAATTTGAAAACCAAAATGTTGAGCTAAATTGTCTGTGAAGTAGCCTCCATGACATGTGATAGATTATGCATCCATATACAAGGAAGTCACCACTGTTTGTTTAATACTCTTCTATGAGATAACACCATTTGTTAACATAAAAATGTATCTTGATGTGAACTTTTGATCATCATATCACATGATAAAGTCTAAATCTATATAACCAATCGAGTCTAAAATGTTGACTCTCCTGAATATTAAAATATAAACTTTACTTCAAGACTCATTTAACTATATTCTAGTGGTTTGTACTTAAATTAGCTAGATACCTAACTAAAAGTTCAATAACAAATGTTATATCCAATCTATTACATATATAAGCATACATTAGGTTACTTACTGCATTAGAATAAAGGACATTTCTCATAACATCTCTTTAAATCTTATTCTTTGGACACTATGCCTAAGATAACCTCTCACCATGAGAGATAAGTAATGCAATAGATTCACATTTAATCATATTAAACTTTTGTAATATATGCTCAATGTATACACTTTGTGAGAGACTCAATAAGTTTTTAGATCTGTCATAGTAAATCTAAATACCTTGGAAGAAATATGTCTAACAAAGATCCTTCATCCAAAAATGCTTAGCCAAAAATTGCTTAACTTCATACAGCACGGTCAAGTTATTTGATGCAAGCAAGATGTAATCTACATACAAAAGTAGATGCACCTTACTTTTATGATGCATGTGCTACATGTGCTTGACATATGTCCCATTTGCAACAAAGGACATACAAACCAAATATTAGCTTGTTCCAGCCTATTGCTCCCATCATGAGAGCAACTTCTTCATGCATTAGTCAAAATAGTGGATTTTCAACAACTATTTTTGGTGATTTTTTCTAGATTATAGTGACTTTTGCTGCAATAATTGTATAAAAACTAATCCAAGCAAGACATATGCAATTATTCAAGCAAAAACATGTTAGTTTCTCTATTAATCTTATAAAGAATATAAATAATCTCTGCTCAATTCATAAAAATATGAAACTCCTCTAATACTACGTGTTAGGTTTAACATAATCTTTAGTGATCAGATCAGGATCAACAAATTTATACAAGTGGAGATAATATAGAAGATTATTTATTTTGCTATCCGTATACTGATAAAAAAAAAAACTTGAGCAAGTTGTTGAACAATTGGAACAAGCTCCTTGACAAACGAATAAACTACTACTTTAACCCATTTAACTATATCCTTTAGCAGACTACTTTATTATCTTTAAATTGAATCAAATTTAAGTTTCTTAACATTAATTCTTTTACATAAATCATTATTAATAAATGTCTAACAAAAATTAAAATTCCAACATCCAGAGCTTTAGGTCATCTCCACGTAATTGATGACATTGAATGGAAAGATTGTTCCATAGAACAATTTTATGACATAAGAAAGTCAAATTGGTGAATTAATTTATTTAAGATTTATGACCATTTATACTAATTTAATAACATTAAATTGATTATTCATATTTAAAAATAAGCAATTAAATTTCTAATATTTTTATTTTTACTTGAATTAACCTTTAGAAGTTTTTTAATGTTATTTTCCCCTTTTTTAATTTTAATTCCTAAGGTTTAACTTTATTTTTCTAATTAATTCATTTTCTAAAATTTATATTTTAAAGTATAGGAATAATTCATAAAGATGAAACCTAAAGTTAATTTTTAATTAAAAATTCAAATTGTTATTTGGAATAAATAATAAGAGAAAGAAAAATAAAAAACATTTTCGAATATAACACATGAATTTGTCTTAAATGTGAAATATAAATGAGTTGTTTCATGTTAATCATAATATAATTTAGAATTTGTTTAATATTTAAAATTTAATTTTTGTAGAAATATATTGGCCTTGTGTTGGTAAATAGTTGATCAGCTTTTGGCAAACTAAGATATATTTAGTTGTTTGACCATATCAAATCGCTGATAATCATGTTTGATAATCAGTTGATTGGGTTGGTAGATTGAACCAAATCCTTTGCTCTAACGATTGAGAAATTAAGGGATAAAAAAATGATTGTGCCCAAAAATTATTACAAATTACAAGAGGAGAGAGAGACAGATAGAGAAATATAAGTATAAAGTGTAAATTCAGTTTACTCAACTTAAAAAAAATACTCTAGTTTATTCAAAAAATTAATTCAAATTGGAATTTTTCTTTAATAAAATTTTATGTTTCATATAAGTATTATTATTTCTAAAAATTATTTAATTTTTAATTAAATAAAATAATTATCATTGGATTTGGTATTGTTCAATACAAAAATTGCCACCAAATTATTTTATACTAACCAAAATTTTCTATAATATTAGATTCAAGGATTGAGTTGGGTAGGAAAGTTTCAAGTTGCATTCATGATACTTATTAATACTTGGATTAAACTTTGTAATTAAGAACAATTAAATCATTAAATTTAAAAAATATTTTTAAACATAAAATTGTTTCTATAAATAATTATTATGTCTAAAATTATTTTAATGTTAATTTTAATAAATAAAATTATTAAAAATCTTTTTAGTTTAGTTACAAGATAAGACTAATTTTATTAAGGGATTACATTTTCATATAATTAAAAATAAGTTTTATGCTACTAAATTTTTTCATTTTAGTCTATAACATTAGCTTAAATAGTTATTTTTTATTTTGAACATAGACAAATAGTTTTTAATTCATTTAATTTTGATTAATTGACTGAAACAAATTGAAACACAAGCATAAATTCTTATGAGAATATTTAAATAAATACTAAGATACAATACTCATGTCTTTATAAATTATTTTTTATAGTCATATGTTATAAATCATTTTACACATAATCAGTTCATCATCATCATCCAGTCCGAAATTTCGCAATAAAGCGGAGTCTGAAGAGGTCTGATAGTACGCAATCTTATCCCTATATAGTAGAGAGGATATTTTCGGTAGACGCACATGTAAATAAGACAATATAATAATAATGCAAGTTACATAGAAAAATAAAAACTAGTAAGGAAAATTTCTATTTAACTAAAAATACAGTAAAAATATAAATAAAAGAAAATACAAATAATAGGGAAATACCTTATGGAGTCCAGATCTGCGAGTACCTGATAGGTTACAAAGTTTAACCCTTCTTATCTTTAAATAAGTAGAGAGATCTTCCTCAGAGATCCTGACTGAATAACATCCTACTGTCCCCCCTCCCCCCCTGTTTTGTGAAGCCAAGTTTAATACTCGTAAGCTTTGTCTAATACTTACCATTACAAAGGAGAGAGAGGACGTTGAGCATAACGTTCTATACATTAATTTTACCAAGCATTTATAAATAACCAATTGATGTTATCCGCTGGTTAAATCAATTATATTAATTCACTGTCAGCTAACAGCTAATGCAATCCATTAATTACCAAACAGGGTATTAATTCTTCTTGTTAAATTGGCGTAAGAAGACACTACAAGTAATAGTTGTCGTAATATTAACTAAAATAAAGTGTTAGGCCAAGTGCTTTCAGATTGGTTTAGAAAATGGAGCTATTGTGAGTGGATTAAAAAATAGCTAAGAAAATGAAGTCATAAGCACCTCTACAATTGCTGACTTTTGTAATTTGATATTTTAAAACTTATAATCTAAACCACCTCTGCAACAGTCTCTGGCAGCGTCACGAGCAACAAGGCATCAAAGTGGCCTCATGTCCTGTCGCTTTATGTCACGAGCCACTTGCCATAGCTCTTAACATCTTCACGGCATTAAAGCGCAAGTATTCTAGGCATTGCTTAGAAATATATCAGTGTTTTGTTTTTTTTTTCTTTCTTTACTTAGTATCTAAGAAACAAATTGAAAACACATAATAAGATTGCTTCAAATTTAAATTAAAATTTTGAGAAGGAATCAAGTCTTTATACCAATACACAAATGAAGAATAATGCAACGAATATTGATTCTTTTGCTAGCTAATTATTAATCAATCCTAACTCAACCCATAAGATACAAAGCTTTTTCTCCTTTTCTACATAGATCGATAGAGATGTTACCGCTAACATGACTCATAAATGAACTCAACTAATCTAACCGTCTATTGCAACTTTATCTCTCAAGTTAAAATTAGCAGCAAAGATTGTATAAAATCTCTTGCTAGACTTTGAAGCTATCGAGCAGAGAAAACTCGACGAAAATATGTTAACGGTATCAGCGAGAAAGTTTGCTGCATTTTCTGTGGCATCTTTGCTACTGCTTTCAATGGTAGGTAGGATCAAGGCACTTCATTTCACTAACAATCAGGGAAAGGCAACTGAATATACTGAAGAAGGAGGCCAGTTCCTGACGGTTTCTGATGAGGTGTCCCAACGAT
Source organism: Erythroxylum areolatum (assembly GCA_024520975.1). Taxonomy (NCBI): domain Eukaryota; kingdom Viridiplantae; phylum Streptophyta; class Magnoliopsida; order Malpighiales; family Erythroxylaceae; genus Erythroxylum; species Erythroxylum areolatum. Next base: position 19,047,734 of record JANIJH010000008.1, read on the forward strand.
TTCTTGACTATAAAGTACTGTTAGATAAGCAACCCTTTTGTGACGAGATTATCTATGGTTCATGCCTAAGAACTTTGTTTGGTGGTAAATCTTCAACATGCACACTCTACAATCGTTGTCGAAATTGATAACGTACGGTAGGCCAGAAGAAATATTATATATCGAGTCATCACCAGGTCTGAAGCACTCGTATCTCTACTCCTTTTTCATTAATCAATTCGTCAAGTACTAAGGGTCATTTCATAAGCATTATGTAAGCCTCTATGGCATCCCTGGCCAGCCAGATTTTCGTTAATAACATCTTAGCGTCACTGAAGTTATATCTATATGCTGCCTGTTAAAATACGCTCTTTTTTTGGTTTTTGTTTGTCCATATTATAAATACTGTTCTCTGATTGATTTGAAAGCTTAAAGACTCGATCGAAATTTATATTTATCTAGAAGATAAAGATCTAAATCTTCTTCTTGAAATCACCTAATTGGTTTCTTTATGTCCACCTCTCAATTTACCTATGTTATAAAATCTTGGTCTCTTCTGTTCTCCACGTGACCTTAGCCCATGTCAATTGGTTAGATGGTATCTCACAATCGAAAATCAATTTTTAATCACCTTTTCTAACACACGTTATCAAAGAGGTTAACCCAATGTATAAGTTTTAATAAATATGGATAAAATGGGATAAGATAGGTGGTAGACATAAATGAACCACCTTATAACACTTAATATTATAGGTATTATTTGTTTGATATGTCATTTTAATATATATTTGAATTATTATACTTATTATGATACATTTTGATGGTAACATTTGTAATAGTTTTTTATAATTTAGATAGTATATTATATTAAGAATATTAAACTTTTTTTTTATTTTGTAATACTTGTTAGAATTATCAAAAATAGTGATCAAATAATTAAACTTTTAATTTGTTACAAAGCCTATTATTAATTTTATAGTTGACGATGCTAACGTAGTTTGCCATGTACGCAAAGATCTTTGGCAAGCCAGTACTCTGACGTGGCTATTTGAACAAAACTAATCTCCTTCCTTTGTGCACCCTTTTTCGGCAAAAGATTTGCTACAATCTTTACCTCTCCCATTACCTCTATTAACATCTTTATCATCTTCTAATCTACCAAAATCACCATTACCATTTAAGTCCCTTGGTTTCATTTGTAACTTTATCACACTGTAACCATATTTTAAGTTGATTAGTTCACTTATTTTTATATAAATCAAATAACAGAAAACAGAGTAAACCTATGATGCAAAATGAAAATGCTTGTTAACAACATGATATAAATAGAGAAAGGAAAAAATCAACTAGTACATGTCAAAACTCCTTATCTTAAGCAATTTAATGGTGTCGAAATATTTAGCTACAATATTCTCATTTATTCCCTCAAGCAAATTGTAAACATAGATAGGCCAGTTGTAATGGGCTCTTTTGACTAAATAAATTGCCATACTTTTTCCAATTTTATCAACATAATTGCCTTTGAACTCCACCCAGAAAAGACTTTAATTACTTGGATAAGTTAGCAAGTAAAGTTCATCCCCATTAGTAAGATGTAAAGATTATAATTTAACTGATAAAAGAAACTCATTTTAATTAATTTCATTCCCTTATTAACTCTATCTCAAAATAGTCATTTCTAGTTTAGAAACTAACCTCCATTAAACCTAACAACTACATACCCAAAATGAAGGAAAAAAATAACGAGAATGAATAGATATGAGAGACCTATATAGTATATATATATAGAATGAATAGATATGAGAGACCTGTATAGTATATATATAGAATGAATAGATATGAGAGACCAAAATCAAAGAAATTGTTGAATAATTGAAATAACCTGCTAAAATTATGTACTTTACATGCCTAATTCAGAAAGATTCTTAAAAATGAGAAGAAGTTGATCCAAGTATCTAGAATTATGATGAATAAGGTTGAAAATTTCTGAAAAGAATATATAGGTCTCTCATATCTATTCATTCAAGAAAGGGGATAGAAAGAGCAAAATCATCCTTCATGTGCTTAGGGTTTAAGTTGCTTTTAATAATTTTAATTTATAAATATTTACCACGTCATAGAACCTATTGAAGAGTCTTGTTTATGTGACAGGTCATAATAGTACCATTGACCGTAAGGTCAACAATGAGATAGTTTTGCCACAAATTAAAAGTTCAAATATTTTATTACTATTTTTTATAGTTTTGGTTAGTATAATACAATCAAATAAATTTCAAAATTTTAATATAATTTACCCTAATTTGTAATGTGAATTAGGCTAATACCATTATTGTGAATGATAACAATAATGTCTTTAAAACTACCATTAAAAGCTCATATTAGACAAGTACAAATAGATATATAATAGATAGACATCCACGTGATGTTTAATAGACATGTCGCATCAATAAAAACTAACATTTTGAATTGTATTGTTAAGATTTTTAAAAGTTGATCACTCAATTGAAAATTTTTAAAGCTTAAGTATTGAATTTTAAAAAATCCCAAAAGGTTTAGCATATTAGGATTTGGTTATCCGTATAATTGTTTGAACAATAAATATCAACTTATAAGCTTCATAGAGTTTATATTGTAAGTCCAAAATTATATAGCAAATACTATAAAAGAATCTATTATTCAAAGAAAGCCATAAGAGTTAGCTTAAATTTTGAAAAGGATAATTGAGGAATTATTAAGATGAATTGAAGGATAATGGAAGAATATTTAGAATTATTACAATGAATTAATGAAATTACAACTATAAAACCATCTACTAAAAAAGCTTAAAAAAATAGCTATTTAGAAAGTCAAATCATATTATTAACTCTTAATAGATTAAATAACATAAATATTGAAAATTACATCTGTTCCACTCATAAAATTAAAAATATATAATTAAAGAAAGAAAATGAATGTTTATGAGCCGGTGTTTATATTTTTGGCTTGTGTTTGCTCCAAATTTTAATCTAATATTTTTTAATGCTATGGTTTTGTACTCACCCATGTTCTAACTAAAAACCTAATTTTCAAACTATGAAAAGTAAATCTAAAGGGAAAAATAATAAAGGAGGTTTAGGAGGTGCAATTTGATAACCTAAAACAACAAAGAGAATGAAGAATAAGCAAGAAAATGTATTTGACATGGATTTTAATTGATCTAAAGTAAATTTTTGTGAAGATAAAAAGGGATCTTATCATGTTTCTTTTAGTTTTTTCCTTTTAATTTTAATTTTTTGTCTTCCATGAGTAGGAATTAAATCTTTATTACACTTGGATATGGTGAACCCGGGATGGATTTTGCAATGATCTCATTTTAATTTAATTTATTCTTCAATGTCATTAACAATTTGAGATTCGATTATGTTTTCTTCATTTTTCTTGAATCAATTTATGATGGTATATTGATTCATGTCTGATTTCATGAATTTGGGATTGAAAAATCCTTTATATAAATTGATCTAGCATAATCAAAATGAGTTTCATCTAATCTTGGAGATAGGTTAACATAAATCTTACATATTAGAGTCAAACCTAATAGTAGAATACATAAATCGATTAATGCAACCTTATGAATTTTAAATTAAAAGAGATTTTAATTAATCAACGTAGGATTAGTTATTGTATAAGAGATGAAGTAGGGTGAGTCCTTGTAGCTGAACATGACATCAAGAGAAGATGATAAAGATACATTTATATTCTTTTTAATGAAGACATAGAGGATAACATCTCTTTAGATGATCTTCACACATTTGACAAGTATCATAACTTTATTTATCGTTGGCAAATCACAAGGGAAGAAATCAAAAGAGTTTTAAGGGAAATAAAGAGTAGAAGGATAGTAGGGCCTGATAAGATACCCATAAAGGTGCAGAAGAGCCTAGGTGAAGAAGGTCTTATTTGACTAGTCAAGCTTTTTAATGTGATCCTCAAATCGACCAAAATTTCAGATGAGTGGAGACTTGATATGCTAATTCTTCTATATAAGGACAAGTTGGACATCCAAACCTATAACAACTATAGAGACAACAAATTACTTAGTCAACACCATGAAGTTATGAGAGAAGATGATTGAAAAGAGAATAAAAAGGATGCACCTATCTCAAAAAACTAGTTTGGTTTCATGCCAAGAAGGTTCATAGAAAAAACTATACATCTTCTTAGACGATTAATTGAATATTACAGAAAAACTCAACCTAACCTACATATTGGTTTTATTGACTTAGAGAAGGCTTAGGATAGAGAACACATGGAAATTATGTGGAGCAGTTTAGAATTTAAGGGGGTTCCTTTGACCTATATACAGGTTATAAAGGATATTTATGAAAGTGACTAAAGTATGGACAATATGAGAAGACGTAAAACATTTTTCTATCGATATCAAGTTAGACCAAGACTACTCGTTGAGCCCCTTTCTATTTATAGTAGTGATGGATGAACTCACTAAGAATATCCAAGAGGATGTGCCTTGGTATATGTTGTTTGTTGATAACATTGTTTTAGTGCATGAGATAAAAGAGGGAGTCAGCTTCCAGCAAGAACTCTGAAGGGATATACTAGAGTTGAAAGGCTTTAAATTGAGTAGGACTAAAACTGAGTACTTAGAGTGTAACTTTTCGAGCCATAAGAAGACTTCTGATATATAGGTAAAGATTGGTTCAAAAGTTATCTACAAAAAGAGTGTTTTAAATATCTAGGATATATCAACAAAAGCAATAGAGAGATTAATGAAGACATAGTTTATCGTATTAGATCATGGTAGCTTAAATGGAGAAGTTCATCTGGAATTTATATGACAATAAGATATCACTCAAGCTCAAAGATAAATTCTATCGTTTCGTGATTAGGCTAACCATGCTCTATAATATAGTGTATTGGCCCATCCAATAGGTACACAATCATAAGTTAATAGTGACGGAGATAAGGATGCTCTGTTAGATGTGCAACCTTACTAGAAGAGATAAGGTCATGAATGTAATAATAAGAGACAAATTAAGGGTGACTAATATTGATGAAAATTTAAGAGAGACAAGGCTTAGGTGTTTAAACATGATAAGAAGAGACGTCATGACGTTTTAGTGAGAAAATGTAAGAAGATTGTACTTAGAGACTGTAAGAGGAAAAGATGAAGGCTTAAGAAGAACTGGACAGGGGTAATCAAGAATGATATGGCTCTGTTAGAACTTACCGAGGACATAGCCCTCTATAGGAAACTTTCACATACTATTATAAAGGTAAGGGATCTTACATAAAGAGGTTCTTTTGTAACATCCCGTTACTGATTAGAGGGTCATTTTGGTAAATTGGGACAGGTTAGGCTTTTTACTGCATATCACTGATTGATCATGTTATTGGCCTCTAATTATAGAGGAATGGATTTCTTGCACATGCATTTT
>JANIJH010000008.1:19080120-19109186 GCA_024520975.1 Erythroxylum areolatum
GGGGCTAATCGGGACATAACCCCCGACGTGCCTTCTTTGTTTTGCAGGGATCTCACCGTCGGAATCACAATAAAAAGTAGTCACCTCATGGACTCAAACGGCAACGCACAGTTCCGCCAGAATCCGGCTGAATCAATTTTAAATTGTTGTTTAATAAATTTTTTATATGTCAATATTAAGGTGAATTTACTATAACTGGTTGGTATGTTATATTAAACAAGACAATAGTCCAGTGAAATATTTTTAAAAATATGAAAGTTATTAAACATAAGGGATAAGGTAAAAGTTTTTAATTTAAAATTTAGTTTTAAATATAAATATGTAAATAATTATTTCTTAACTTTTGATTAAAATTGTCATAATAAAATGAGAATTGTTATAAAATTAATTTGTGTTCCCAACAGAAAAAACTAATTTAAGCTAAAATATATTCAAATTTTTATTTTTCTCTATAAAATGCAATAATTAATCTTTATTTGTGTCCATATTATAAAATTAAAATTTATTTGCACAAAGAATTATATTTACTAATTTAATATAATTTTTAATAATAATCAATAATAAGATAATATAATAAAATATAAATAAAGGGAAACATATTATTTAAAGTAGTACATGCTTATATTAATAAACAATAATTATACATCATACAATTATTATATCACTTTAAATGAAACATTACATCTCATTAACAAAGAAATTATTTACAAATAATCTAAAAAAGAATAAAATAAATAAATAAAACAATATTATTTTGCCAAATTTGAAATTCTTTTTAAAAAATAAAAAAATTATCTCGGCTAGCCAAACCTATTGCTATATTAGTAAAATTGAATATATTCTTTTCATGTAGCGAAAATCATAGCAGACAGATTAATCTTATTAGCTATCAGCCATAATTTTACTTAATTATTATTGCTTTATGCATCTACCCAATTGTAAAATAAAATTAGTGATGATATATTTTATTAAGCCACGCGTGATTCTGCTTAAAGCCCTAAATGCTTCGAGACAAATCTATTGCAACTCAAAATTCTTCAAGTGAAACTGGGGTTTAAGCACTAGGAATCTTTTGAGTTGCAGGGCATTAACCTAAGCCTTGGAAGTGTAGCAGAGCAGAAAGAAGATGAGTAAGAAGCAGGGCCCACCAAAGCATCAGAACCGCTACGCCTGGAAGCCCAACGCCGGCCACAAGATCAACGAAACCGTAAGCATCTCTACTCCCAAATCCAGGTTCCAAAAGTTATACCTTTTTCCTTTATTTTCTGATACAAGAAGAAGAAATAGCATAGCAAAAGCGAGCAAATTTTCATCCGATTATATGAACTTTAAATGGAAATAGACAAACTAGTGTGACCCAGATACAGGATTTGGATATTTAGGAAGTTGGTGGAAGGTTGAGACCCTACTCGGAGATTACTGGAGTTTGTCATCGCTGTAAAGAGCAGATCGACTGGAAACGCCGCTATGGCAAGTACAAGCCCCTCGTTGAACCTGCCAAATGGTAATGGTGTCTTCTCCTTTTGATTTTTCTTTTTTCTTAAATGTTTGGGAGTGTTTTTCTTGTGGTTAAAAGTTGTATGGAGAGGTGGGCTTTCTTTTTTTCTTTTCAATTGTTAAGCTAAAGTTGTTTTATTGGATGGTCTTGGTTATTTCATTATGTTAATTGTGTATTAACAGTCAGCGATGCTCAAAACGGACAGTTCGTCAGGCTTATCATAATCTGTGTCGTGGTCGGTTCTTTCTTCAAGTACCTCTTTTAAGTGTCTTCTGTTCTTTCGATTTGTAGAAAGGATGGTTATATTAATTTTAAAAACGTCTCGCTGAACTTCAGCTTGTGCAAAGGAGCAACATGTATGCGCAAAGTGTCGCTGCAGTGTGGACCACATAATTGGAAGGTTTGGAAGAATTCTGATTTTAGACTTTGTTAACTTGATTGTAGATGTAGTATGATCGTCATCACGGATGAATGCTTTTGTGTTCGTGAAGTGTTGCATTTACTGCAGAACCTGTGTGAGCTTGTAAATGTTCTTTTTTCCCCCCTTGTATGTAGGGACTCTGCAGAAGTAGAGGCTGAGCAGAGGACACTTGAGGAGGTTAGATAGTTTGTCTCAGTTATTCTTGTGCATTGTGTATTTATAAAAACTGTATTATCAAAAGTTGATTATGTTATTTTTGGTGGTTATTTTAGGCTATAAAGAATGCTCGAGAAAGGGATCGCAGGACTCTCATACGTACTGTAAGCTCTTTAGATCATATCTGTTCAGCTACAAAACAAACTGGGTTTATTGGGTTGTTTTGGATGTGAATCTCTATTTGTTTGCTGTGACTTGTTCTATTTAGCATTGTTTGCTACTGTTTACTGATTCAGATGAACAGAGGCAAGCCTAAGAGTTCAGCAAAGGCACCAACCAATGACGGAAACAAAGTTGGAGGGTTGTTTCCCTCTGTATCACTCGAGGACTATGCTGCAAAAAGCAGTCATGGGAGTTACAACAGTAATAATACCAGTGTAGACCAAGAGAAAGAAGAAGAAGATGATGATGACGAAAGAGAGGAAGGCGAAGAAGATGGTGATTACGATGATTGTGACAATTTTGGGGATGACAGTGAGTCTGAAGCTGAAGACGGCCATATGAACACAGATATAGATTGGGTAGCAACACAGTTATAGTTGCCTTGAGTTGCCTTTGACATCATGCCAAACACAGCAGTAAAGTTAACTATCACCATTTTTGTTGGAACTCCTGAGAAGAAACTTGCAAATTTTGCTTTGTTCCAATTGGTTGTTTTCTGTTGCCTTTGAAGCTAGAATGTAATGCGTCTGGGGGCAACATGAACTTTCTTGAACTGATGTCCTTACCTACATTGGACCCGAAGGAATTGCCTGGTTGGGAGCTTTCTTTTCTGTGTGATTCTTGACACTAAAAGGAAATATTTGGTTTCTGTGTGAATCACCAATCCTTTTATCCCTCCTTCAATTGATGCAATCATTAATTACGGAAAATCTATGGGAAATCGTTCTTTGGAACACCCGATATTAACATGATGTTTTAAGTGAGTTAAATTATCTTTGTGAATCAAATTAACAAAATTACATATATTTGAGTAAACCTTTTTTTTTAAAAACGGAAGAATCTACAGTATTTACTTTTTAGATATATAATGGATAAACTTTTGAATTGATATAATAGTTTGCAAATCAGGTCAACTGGATATTTCGAACTAAACAAGTCCTGTATGATAGGCTTAATCGAAAGTGTATAAGTAGAAAGAATTAAACACGGGACTTTTTAATCTCATGTTCCTCCACTCCAACCCAACCACTCACTTAGGGGGCTTGACTAAGATCACGTCTAGCCTCACAATGCAAATTTTAACTTTAAGTTTCCATTAAGCATTGTTTTGTCCCATTTTGTAATGTTACAACTAAATTCCAAAGTCCATTAAACAAAGATTTATAGAAGCTGTTCCACAATAAATCGAAGTTTTATTCTTTTTTATTTTTAATATTAAATTATGCGTCAAAATAAAATAAAAATATATTTTCTATGTGTAAGTACAAAGAAAACAACAAAACTTAGTAGAACCATAAAATTTGTTTGTTATACGTAATAAAATTAAGTTTTACTCCGTCTCAATAGCCTAATATTTTTATGTAAGGAAATTATTTACAAATAATTGTTAGACTATTTAATATCTCATATGACTTATAGATTTGAATCACATGAATAGTATCCAAGATAATGATTATTGGGTATTGCAGAATGGATCTAAAATGGGTCAAAGACCCTTTTCTTCTATCTTCCAATTGCCAAACGACATGTCAGTTGGTAATACTATATAAGTTGAAAAAACTTATTGAATAAGTATTTCTGAACCATTGAAGAACACTTTTAAAGGAAGAAGAAGAGAGGAAATCAACATCTTTCAAAAACAAAAACAATCATAGATACAGGTACACAAAATCATTCGATCCAATAATTATTTAAAAATTGGTATCAGAGCCATGGATGTTGCCTTATTGTTTTCTGTCGTACATCATGGTTGATTGTTCTATTTGTGATTATAATATTGCATGATTGTGTTGTCTGTGCGGTGTTGTTTTGTTTTTTTGTATTTGTAATGACATTCATGAAAGCAATTTAGAAAACACACAGTAAAAGAAACCGATTATTTTCGTTTTCATGATTTTTTTGATGTTAAAAGCAGTCTGCATATTTCACCAAAACAAAAAGATGGATGATTTAAGTTGAAAGCATGAAAATATAAACCCAAACACATCATGCATGTTGTTAATCAACAACCGAAAGTTTTGGCATGAAGAGAAACCAAACACAAGATGTTTTTCGTAAGGTTGGATGGTTTAGAGTGAGAAAATTAAAAGAGTTTTGTATCATGTAATGACTACTGAAGAAGACAATGGTAGATTACATTTTGTTGGTTCATGCAACAGAGGATTCTAGAAAGGATTTGTTAAGAAGAATCCGTAAAAAAAGAAGAAGAAACAAAACTGAAACAAAACCAGTGCCGAAGGAAGATATCAGACACTGCTTTGGTAAATCGCAGACGCTGGATGCTGCTCCTTCCTGCTGAAGCTGGCTGTACACGCTAGACAGGCTTTCAAGCCCAAATCTCAATTTATGGACTGATTTTTTGGGCCTTTGGGCCATTAAAAGATGATATTGGTTAGTAAATAATTATAAACTTTAACCCTAAGGAAAAATAATTTTAATGGAACATAATGAATTTTTATGAATCATAATTGATTTATTTTCTATGCATAATATACATTTTGTCATATTATGTTTTACTTGGTACTTTAACTATTTATATTATGCAATGTTTGGAATTAAATTTTCCTATTATATGTTAAATGTAATACATCACATTATGGAAATTTAGAATAGTTTGCTAGTCATCAAAGTGACCAAACTAATTAAATTAAAATTTGTCATGTATGATAATTATCCAATTAAATGTTTATTGCATGGAAAGCTTGTTAGTCACCAAAGTGGCCATTTAATTGTGATTTGTTTCAATTGTTCAATATGATATGATGCTACAATGACATAAAGGTTGAACTGAACAATTGAGATTATTAATTATAACGTTAGGAGGTCACCCAAAGGTGAACCATTGCTTATAATTAATGACAGTAATGGGATTTTATCAACATATTTAGTTAATATAATTGTATATCCAAAGATAACATGCATACTGATTGTAACATACTTGATTTTCCATTATATTATTATATATGCATCATAATAGGTTACTTCTATGTATTTAAATTTCACCCAAAGGAAAATTTAAATGCATAATCAAAGTTTATTAGTTAGTTTGAATCCATTTAGGTTTACTCAAAGCATTAATGTATGGGCTGTATGTTGTATGTGCAACATTTACTAATTTGTTCGCCTTAGGAAATGACTTAATCAAATTCAATAGTCTGAACTATGGAGACTGGTCTGAACAAATCCAGTTCCAACTGGGTGTAATGGATTTGGACTTAGCCATAGTTTCAGACGTAAGGCTTGCAGCCATAACTGAGGCTAGTTTTGAAGTTGACAAGTCTTATTATGAGGCTTGGGAACAGTATAACAGGCTAAGCTTGAATTTGATACGAATGACAATTGCAGAAAATGTAAAGCCATTAATGCCTAAAACGGACAATGCAAAGGAGTTCATGTTGAAGCTTAAAGAATACTCCCAATCTAATATAGCTGACAAGTCTATAGTAGGGACTTTAATGAGTGAGCTAATGACCAAGAAGTTTGAATGGTCACAACCCATTCACGATCATATAACTCATATGTCAAACCTAGCTGCAAAGTTGAAATGTAGGGGTATGAATGTGAGTGAATCCTTTCTGGTACAGTTTATAATTAACTCACTTCCTCTAGAGTTTGGCCAGTTCCAAGTCAATTATAACACTATTAAAGAAAAATGGAACCTTCAAGAAATTAAGGCCATGTTAGTTTAGGAGGAAGGAAGATTGAAGAAAATAAAGGAACACTCTGTTCATCTCATGTTTCATCAAGGTGCTAGTAACAACAAGAATAAACCACGACAGAAAGGCAAAAATAAGGACAAAGCTCTCAACAAAGTTAATTAGGGTCGAATCAAGAAAGATAAGAGATGTCACTTCTGTAAGAAGCATGGTCACTTTCAGAAAGATTGTCCTAAAAGAAAGGCTTGGTTTGAAAAGAAAGGTCCATACTATGTCTCATTATGTTTTGAATCAAATCTTATTGATATGCCTAAAAATAGCTAGTGGTTAGATTCTGGTGCAACTACTCATGTGTCACATGTTAAACAGGGATTCCTTTCAATCTAAACCATAAATGGAACTGAAAAGTTCTTGTATATGGGGAACAGAATGAAGGCACGGATAGAGGGCATTGGTACGTACAGATTGATCTTGGACACTAGGTGTTACCTAGATCTAGAAAAGTGTCTTTATGTTCCTGAATGTGCTAGGAATTTAGTTTCTGTTATAAAATTGGATGATATAGGATTTCAATTTAAGATTCGAAACGGTGTTTTTTCATTATATAAACATAAGTACTATTATAGTTCTGGTATATTAATTGATTGTTTATATCGTTTCAATCTTGATGTTGATTTTGTTGAATCTCTGTTTCATGTTGACCATACTATAGGAAATAAACGTAGTGCACATAATGAATATTTTGCTTTTTTGTGGCATAAAAGATTAGGTCATATATCCAAAGATAGGGTACAGAGATTAGTGAAAAATGAAATCTTACCTCTATTAGATTTTTTTGACTGGGATGTATGTGAGGATTGTATTAAAGGCAAGTAAACCAAACATATATCAAAGCATCCAGTCACAAGAAGTAACGCATTACTTAAATTAATACACACTGACATCTGTGGTCTTTTCGTCATTCCTTCTCGGGGCGGCGAAAAATATTTCATTACCTTTATTGATTTCTTCTCACGATATAGATATATTTATTTGCTACATGAGAAGTCTCAGTCTGTGGACATCCTAGAGGTGTTCATTAATAAGATAGAAAGGCAGTTAGATAGAAAAGTAAAGATAGTGAGGTCTGATAGAAGTGGTGAATATTATAGAAAATTTGATGAAAGTGGACAATGTCTAGGTCCATTTGCAAAGTTTATTGCTAATCGAAGCATAAGTGCACAATACACAATGCCTGGTACACCACAACAAAATGATGTAGCTGAAAGGCAGAATCGTGGGGTTAAAATCCACCCAGATCCATGGGTCCGGTGGTGGGTCCCCTTCGTGGGGTTAAAATCCACCCGGATCCAACAAGTCAGGACTAAAAGAATCTTTTGGATAGAAAAATGACTCAGGGGTTTGTCAGCTGACATCATAAGTGCTGTAGCATTTATTTTGTAGTTTTGTTAGAACCTATAAGAGGTTTTGTATATATGTGTATGATGGAAATAATGTAAGATTTGTGAATGAATGCAATCAATGGGTTTTAAAATTTAGTGACTTTTGATTATGTTAGATGATGCCATGTGTAATTTGGATTTGTTTTTGTTCTAACATGCTATTATCATAGGATATATACTTGAATATTCTTAAATGTTTGGGTATGTACGTTGTAGTTATTGGATGTTGCATTTTTGGTATTAGAGTCAGGTTTGGCATCTTTAAGGGAAAATATGAGTTGAGATATGAAAAATAGTGAGAAATTCAGAAAGTAATCACACTTTTGTTTGTTATAGGTCACCTTCCATAGGAGATCATATTGGAGAGTCAGCTGATATGGAGTCTGTAGGAGTCAATGTAGAGTCTCCTGTATCTGAGTTTGCTTAGATGCCTCCGAGAATTCCAGAAAGGCTAGAAAGAAGATATGATAAATTGAGAAAGCAAGGGGCTGTGGACTTCTACAGAAATATAGACCCGGCTGAAGCAGAAGGTTGGCTTGAGCGAACTGAAAGAGTGTTCGACCAGATGGACTGTGAGGCAGATGAGAGATTTGATTATGCAGTCTCAATCCTGCAAGGTCCCGCATATCAGTGGTGAAAGACTATTCCAAGCAGTACCACCAGACCTTGTAGCTTGACCTAGGAGGATTTCCTTAGAGTGTTCCGAGAGAACTACATGCTGAAGATTTAAACGGATCAAAAAATGAAAGATTTTTTAGACCTGAAGCAAGGCAACTTCACAGTAGTAGAGTACGAGATAAAATTTAATGACCTAATGGGATATGCAATTGCATTGATCCAAACAGAGGAAGAAAAATGTAGACGATTTGAGGACGGTTTGAACATGGAGATCAGAACGAGACTGAACATTTCTAGTTCGGGCAGTTTTACAGAACTCTGAGCAGCCTCGATTAGAATTCAACAATTGTTGAAAGATAGTCAGGCAGAGAACAAACAGGAGGTTAGATGTAAAAGGCAGGATGAGTCTCAGGCTGATTCTGTCAGAAGCTTCAGAAAGCGTTAGAACATATCGCCTCGATTCCAGTCTAGATTGAGACAATCTAGATCCCGAAGAAGAGGTAGATTTGTTCAGATTGGGGGAGGCAGAGTACAGATGCCTGCCAGTCAATCGCACCAATTGCTTGAATGTGAGCACTGTGGTAAAAAGCATGGTGGTGAGTGTTGGCGGATATCGGGCGCATGTTTTCGTTGTGGGTCATATGAGCATTAGATCAAAAATTGCCCTAAGATGTTGGAAACACAGTCTGTAACTAGAGGAGGAAGTATGACTGAGACTACAGTTCAGTAGAGTAGAGCTAACAGACCTGCACAGAAAGGCAGAGGTAGAGGTAGGACTCAGTCAGTAGGGCCCAGTGTCAAGACTGAGGTGCGAAGCAACCAGCTGTAATCTTAGGCCAGGGTCTATGTCATTACCACACAGGAGGCACATGACTCCCCAGATGTGGTAGCAGGTGTGTTGAATATTTTTAATTTTGAAGCATATGCACTGGTAGATCCAGGATCTACACATTCATTCATCACCCCGCATCTGGCATCTAGATTGCATTGTGAGCGTGAGACACTGAAATGTGGATTAGTAGTGAGTACTCCAGTGGGTAGCACAATAGTGATTGGTGAGGTATGTAAGAGGTGTATAGTTCGGATTAAGGCAGAATTAGAAGCTGATTTGATTATATTGCAATTGAGAGAGATAGACCTCATCTTAGTCATAGATTAACTCATTGCTCAGGGCAGTGATGAATTTTTATACTAAGGAGGTAGTGCTTGAATCCCCTAATCAGCTGAGAGTGGTGTTTCGAGGAGTTAGTCAGGCAACTAATTTCATTTTTGAGTTCTTTGAGATTGATCCGAAGTGGAAGTGAGGATTATTTGGCCCACGTGGTGGATACTCGAAATGAACAACCCATTCAGGATATTCCAGTTGTTCAGGATTTCTTAGATGTGTTTCTGGTTGAACTACCGGGTTTACCTCCTGAAAGGGAGACGGAGTTCACTATTGATATTGTTTCAGGTACCTCTCGTATATCAATTCCTCCATATAAGATGGCACCAGTTGAACTAAAGGAACTGAAAACCCAGTTGCAGGAGTTATTAGATAAGGGTTTCATCAGGCCTAGTGTGTCACCTTGGGGAGCTCCGGTATTGTTTGTAAAGAAGAAGGATGGCACCTTGAGATTGTGTATTGATTATCGGCAGTTGAATCGGATAACTGTTAAGAATAAATATCCACTGTCGAGGATTGATGATTTGTTTGACCAATTACAGGGAGCTCAGGTGTTCACAAAGTTTACTTCAGATTGGGATATTACCAGCTGAGGACAGCTGAGGCGGATGTTCCCAATAGTGCATTTAGAACCAGATATGGGCACTTCGATTTTTTGGTTGTGCCATTTGGATTGACTAATGTCTGACAGCTTTTATGGCATTAATGAATAAGGTATTTCAACCTTATTTAGATCGCTTTGTGATTTTTTTATTGATGACATTTTGGTGTACTCCAAGTATATAGAGGATCATGTTGCACATCTGAGATTCATTCTCCAGATAATGAGAGAAAAATAGCTTTATGCCAAGTTCACTAAGTGTGAATTTTGGCTTGATCAAGTAGTATTTTTGGGTGTCTAGATAAGGTATTCAGGTGGACCAAAAGAAAATAGAAGCAATAATGAAGTGGGAGGCTCCGAAGAATGGGTCTGAGATCCAGAGTTTTCTTGAATTAGCTGGGTATTATAGAAGGTTTGTCGAGGGGTTTTCACTTATCTCAACCCCTTTGACAAAACTTCTGAGAAAGAATGTGGCTTTCAGATAGAGTGATGATTGTCAAAGGAGTTTTGAGAAGCTAAAGCATCGGTTAATTTTAGCACCCATGTTAGCTATCCCATCGGGTTTTAAAGGTTATGTTGTGTATAGTGATACGTCTCATAAGGGCTTGGGATGTGTACTAATGCAGTATGGTAAAGTCATCGCTTATGCATCGAGACAATTGAGGTCCCATGAATTTAATTATCCAGTTCATGATCTGGAACTTGCTACAGTAGTATTTGTTTTTAAAATTTTGGAGACATTACCTGTATGGAGAAACTTTTCAGGTGCACACTGATCATAAAAGTTTGAAATATCTGTTGAGCCAAAAGGAGTTAAATATGAGACAGAGGAGGTGGATAGAAGTTAAAAGACTATGATTGTACAATTGGGTATCATCCTGGCAAAGCTAATATTGTAGCTGATGCATTGAGTGGGAAATCATATAGCAGTGTGGCACAAGTACAGTTATCGAGGTTACCTAGCCTAGTTTATTTGAGAGCACTGAATGTTGATTTGAATTTGGAGCAGAATGATACATTGATAGGTACTTTGAAGTTGAGACCTGTGTTGGTTGAACGAATAAAAAAAGCTCAGAGAAGAGATCCAGATTTAGTGAAGTTAATTGAAAAGTTGAAAGCGAATCCAGATTCTAAATTTGAAGTGAGAGATGATACTTTGAGGTTAAAGCAAAGATTATGTGTGCCCAATATTGACAATTTAAGGAAAGAGATTTTGGAGGAAGCACATTTAGTAGCTTATGCTATGCATCCTAGTACTATTAAGATTATAACATGTTGAAACAGCATTACTAGTGGCCTGTTATGAAAAAACAAGTAGCAGAGTTTGTGTCTAAATGTATAACTTGTCAGCAAGTTAAGGCTGAGCATCAAGCTCCAGTAGGGAAATTACATTCATTACCTATTCTAGAGTGAAAATGGGGATGAATCACGATGGATTTCATTATGGGTTTGCCGAGGACTCCGAGGCAACATGATGTCATTTGGTTCATTATGGATAGACTGACCAATCGGCTCATTTCTTGCCAGTGAGAGAAAATCTTTCACTATATCAGTTAGCTCAGTGATATGTTAATGAGGTTGTGAGGTTACATAGGATTTCAGTGTCTATTTTTTTTCGGACAGGGATCCTAGATTTACCTCGAGATTTTGGGGTAGTTTACAGACAGCTTTGGGTACCAAACTGACTTTCAATATGGCCTTTCATCATCAGACAGATGGTCAGAGTGACAGAACGATCAAGACTGTCGAGGATATACTCAGAGCTTGAGTTTTGGAGTTTCAAGGAGCATGGGATAAATATATAGCTTTGATTGAATTCGCTTACAATAATCAATATCATAGCAGTATTAGTATGGCGCCATATGAGGCATTGTAGGGTAGGAAGTGTCGTTCGCCTTTATACTGGGATGAAAAGGGTCTAAGAATTGTTGAAGGCCCAGAATTGATTCAGGATACCATTGACAAGGTAAAATTTATCTACAGCAGAATTAAAATGGCACAAGATAGACAAAAAAGTTATGTGGATCAACACAGGAGAGATATAGAGTATCAAGTTGGTGACAGGGTATTTTTGAGAGTATCACCTTGACGAGGTGTACTGAGATTTGGCAAGAAGGGTAAGGTAATTCCGAGGTATATTGGTCCATATGAGATAATTGAAAGAATTAGACCATTGACTTATAAGTTAGCCTTACTTTCAAAAATGGCTCAAATATATAATGTGTTTTATGTAAGCATGATTAGGCGATATCGGTCGGATCCAACTCATGTGATACTGACTCAAGAGATTGAAATCTCTAGTAATCTGAGCTATGTTGAGGAACCAGTGAGGATAATTGATTACCAAAATAAGCAACTGAGACGTCGGGTGATCCCGATGGTGAAAGTCCTTTAGAAGAATCATTCGAGTGAAGAAGTCACATGGGAAACGAAGGAGCACAAGAGAAATCAGTACCCTTACCTATTTGATCATTCAGGTAAGAATTTCGAGGACGAAATTTTTATTAGGAGGGGAGAGTTGTAACATCCCGATATCCATGTTAAGAGTAGAATAGTAAATTATGAGAAATTAGGAAAATACAAGTCATACATAAGTTAAATGTGTCACGCACATTTTTGCACATTCATATGATTGTACATGCATTCATTGACATTTTTCAGGTACAATTGTGTTCTTAAAATGTGAATTGTGAATTATATTTTGAGTTGAAAATTTATTTGAAGAGTCATATTATTATTTTAGAATTTTTAGTGAATTTTAGAAATTTTCAAAAAATTTGGGATATTTTGGACCAATTATATAGTGACATGTGGTGATTATATATATGTGACAAATGGCTAAATTGTATTGTGAAATGTGATAGCCTTGCATGTTGACACATGGCCCACATGCAAGGAACACACGTGGTTAAGTATGTTGCTGGAGAGAAATTGCTGAAGCTTGGTAATATGTCTTTATTTTTTTTGTTCTTCATTGGAAACAACTTTTTTTAACCAAAACTCTTCTCTAGTTCATCCACCGAAACATCAAGTGTTAAATTTTTGTGCTATTGATTCACTCTCACCTGCTGGAGATTTTGCGGAACCAAGGAAGTTGTTTTGATGGTATTTCTACAATGTAAATATATACATGCATGCATGGGTTTGAGGATTGAGGTTTCGGTGATGAATGAATTAACTAAAGATTTACAAACCATGGATATGTTGTTTTTGCATGTTTAAGGAACCATATGTTGTAAGATATTGTTGAGGTGAGTTGGAGCTAGAAGAATAACTGAAATTGTGCTTAGGAAGAGTGTAAAATTATGGGAAAATGATGATCTTAAATTCTGTATTTTATTGTACATGTTGTACATGCGTGAATATAGGGTTGTTTTATTATTCATGTATGAATTTGTGTTGTGTAAACAGTAATGAGTTTGGAATGAGTTCTGAACTAAGGGACAAGCTTGAGTGAAGCAGTGTTATGGGGAGTAGTATGTAATGCGTAACGCAAAGCTTATATGGAAATGAAGTGTTTGTAAAAAAAAAAAGATATGAGTGTGCTGAAAATTTGAGTTTACCGAATATGCTCTGTTTTTGGTGTAGAGAGTAATTTTTGAATTTTGATCTGTGGTGGCTGATTTTTGAACTAAATTAGGAGTTAAATGGAGTGAAAGAGTAGATAAAAATTAAAGAATATGCATTGGAGGAAAATATGAGAATTTGAAGATTTACAGTAGAGAGAGAGTTGAAGATGATATAATAGTGTATGATTGATTTTGGTGTTTTGAATATAAACTTGAATTTGAGTTGTTTTGGGACTAAGTTGAGTTGATATGGAAGTGAATAAGAGGGATAATTGTAAGGGTATAAGTTTGTGATTAGGAATTAAGTACAAGAGAGGAAGAAGATGGAGGATTGTTTATGCAAAAATGTGAAGAATTACGTGCAAAAATCGTGATTCTATAGTAGAGGGTGGTAGTACAAAAAAATCAAACTTTCTAATACCGAACAGTTCTGACTCTTTTTACTATAACTTGCCATCTAACCTCCAAATGACTTGAAAATTGAACCAATGGACTCTAAGACATTATTCTTTCTTCCCATAAAAACTTAGAGTCATCTGAATTGATTAGAAAAATATTGATTGACTCAAAGTGAGGGTATGTGCTGGAATGTTATGAATTAGAGTATTTTAAGAACAAGTTTCAGTATTTTAACTATAGCTTGATCTGTAGATTTTTAAATGGATTGATTCTTAATTCAAATTAAACTAGAGACATAATTCTACAACTTTCTTGAAGAAGTCAAATTTTAATTCTGTCTCTAAGACTTTTAAATTTTGCATGAAACTACATCTTAGCTTAGGTTGTAGCATTATTAGGGACAGAAATCATGTCCTGTGGTTATTGAATAAACTGTATTGATATGGGCTGAATTAGACTGAGATGTCTTCACCAAAATTGTAGCTTATTCTCTTAGCTTTAAATTGGTATAAATTTTGTAATTTTTAGATATTTTAGTTGAAAGATATGGGTTGTACAATTCGATGGTATGATCATGTACTAGCCAAATGTTCAAATATACATAGTTTGTGGTATTGTGAGCATAACTCATAGAATACTGAATCAAATTAGATACTCTTGGAGTCATTAGAAACTTAAGACATGGTTGAACAATTTTCCAGAAGGAAGTGTTGCCTAATTTTGTCATTATACCTTATCAGATTAATTATGCAAAGTTGACTCGAAATTATGTGGGTAGAAAATCTGAAGTGGTCAATTAAGTTATGTAATTGATTTCACATTGTTTTATTAAGGGCTAAATTATAAATACAAATGATATTAATGAGGGCTTTGATATCTGAATGTTTTAATGATTAGGATTAATAAGATACCTTGGAATTGTCATTGAACATGCATTGTGCATACTTTCTATACATTGATATGCATAAAAGAACACTTGTACATTTGTACAAAAATGTGATATTTGTGAATGTGTTGTGTATGTTATAGAGGAGCACATCGGACGCCAGTTGGACATTGCTGGACCATCCAGGCAATAGCTTCTTGGAGCATACTGTGAGTCAACCTAGATGAATATCCTAGGATTGATTTAATTTGATTTATTAAGTTTCCAATTATTAAACTGTTGCGATTGTTTCTGAATTCCGGACTTAAAGTCCGAGGAGTATATATTTGGGACTGTATTGGAAGTGTTTTGATTTGTTTGATGATTCTGATTGTATTATGCTATGTGAATTTTCAACGAAAGTTGAATGTCGGACTAGGTCCGATGACTATGAAAACTTTGTCTGAGCATTTGTATAAGATTGTGATAAATGACATATTCAGTATTTGATACATTTCATAAAATGCATGCTCAGATAAAAGCGTTGTGACTTGAGTAGCCAATTTGAAGCGCTTCCACGTAGAACTTTGCTCCATGATATATGTTTCTGCACGTAGAGCTATGCTCCATGATTCTGTCCTGATTGAGCCTTATGGGCCAATATTTGTATAAGTATGTGATAGACACTCAGTCGCAATAATAAGAACAAATGTGAGTCTCATTCGTATAGCATTCATATAAGACTGAAATTCTTTGAATGATTTGCAAAGCTGTAATGAGTGACCATATGATATGCCATGTTATGTGAGTATCTAAATAATAATTAATAATAATTACATGTTCTGAATGAATATCCGTGATATATGTGATGTATGTTTATAATCCGGTAAAATCATCAATGATAATTTACTCATTGAGTTCGCAAAACTCATCAAAAATTGCAATGTGATTTTTTAGATACAAGACAGGAGACCTAGTTCCTTAGTCAGGACTAAAGGAATCTTTTGGATAGAAAAATGGCTCAGAGATCTGTCAGCTGACACCAGAATTGCTGTAGCATTTATTTTGTAGTTTTGTTAGAATCTATAAGAGGTTTTGTACATATGTTTATGATAGAAAGAGTGTAAGATTTGTGAATGAATGCAATCAATGGGTTTTAAAATTTAGTAACTTCTGATTATGTTAGATGATGTCATGTATAAGTTGGATTTGTTTTTGTTCTAACATGTCATTTTTATAGGATATGTACTTGAATATTCTTGAATGTTTGGGTATGTACCTTGTGGTTGTGGGATGTTGCAAAAGAACACTTTTAAAGGAAGAAGAAGAGAGGAAATCAACATCTTTAAAAAACAAAAGCAATCATAGATACAGGTACACAAAATCATTCGATCCAATAATTATAACAATAATAATTCACCAAAATCAAATTTAATTATCATTTATGTATAAATTAATGATTGAAAAAATCTGAATTAATCAAAATTTCGCTTTAATTTATTTCAGTAACTCTTATTATTGAAAACAATATGATATATTAACTAATCAAATGATTTCTATAAACTAATTTATTTTTGTAAATCAAAATAAACCAGCTAATTTTTATTTAATAGTCTCTTTTTTAAATTATATTTTGAATCCTTCAATTTTGTTTAATTTTTATCATATATTAGTTTGGCGATGGTCTAATATCAAGTAAATATTTAAACTTTAAATTTCTTATTTTATTAAATTAATTTTCAATCTATTTTTGGAACATTGGTATAAACCTATAACTTATTCTAAAAGTATTATTTTCCCTCTCTCGCTCTCTAAATTATAATCTATGTTCAATCTTATGATTTTCTCCAACTACACCAATAATATAAATAACTTTGAGGTCTTAAACTCGCAAGTTTATATAGAGAGACGTTCGGCACCAAAGACAACAATAGCACAAAAAGATCATCAAACTCAATTTGTTTCAATTTTTTTACGGTTAAAAACAAATGTATGCCAACAAATTTCCAAGGAACTAAGCCAAAGTTTAAGTTTGGTGCATACTGTAATTAATAAAAATAATTGATTTATTATCTTGGTTTCTATTTTTTAAAAAGCATCATTGAAGCAGTAGTAGGAGATGGAGATGATGCGCGCCCCAAGTTCCTCACTCCTGAAAAAGAAAACCACCGCATGATAGTCCACAGTCATCATATCTTATTTTAAGGTGTCACGCGGATGGGTTAGGCTAGTATGTGTTCCAATGAATATATGAAGCAAATTCTGCGTCACGTCGATGCAATGTGAAAGCCAAGTAACAACCAAAATCCTCCTCTCGTCTGTCCGCGATGACCTGACCCGGTAAACGCGTCTGATGAAATGACATCGTTAAGAGACAATCCAATTCCAAGCCAAATTGACCGCAAAAAGAGGCCGAGTTAGCCACTTAGCTGGTTACAATTAGACATATTCATTCAAGCCAATGAGCTGTCTTCAATATACATAACTGTTTGTGGAATTAAAATATTCCCTATAAAGATTTACGATATGACAACAACTAAGATTTTCTTCAAGGATAAGGCTTAAGGTCCTAATACTAAATACTAGTTACAAAGGTTGTGGAATTTTTGTTCTTTCTTGTGTTGGCGTTAGTTTAAATTTCCTTTTTCTTTTGTCATCATTAATTCCAATAAATAATTACTTTACGCAACTGAATAGCTTTTATTACAAATCTTAAACGAGAAGACTTGGAAACCCACCATATTTGTTGCATCATGCATGGTTAGTTTTAAGACCATCGGCTCAGAAATTCCACTAAACTAACGCGCTGTTACCTTAACAAAACACAAACAAACCAAAATCACCAACGACTTGACTTTACTTTACTTTCTGTGTCTGTGTGCTACTGCTGCCCATTAACAACATTAAACAACTAAGATGTCAAGGTCAATCATCACCGTGGCCAACTGTCTTGCATCTTATTATTTCTCCGCTTGAACAAGTTAGGCTCTATCATAACTTATCATAATGTGAAGTGAATGGGAGGGGAGAGCAATACAAAAAGGAAACCCAAAGTCTTCTACTTTAATCAAGGTTATGCAATCACTAAAAAGGCTTCCTTTCTTTGCTCAACATTGTGTTAGTTCCCTTTCCCTACTTGCCTCCACCCCCACCTCCGCCTCCACCAATTAGCCCACCAACAAAGTCTTCATCTCTGTTTATTGCTAAAAGCCACGATATAGACCGGACTCCACAAGATTGTATGTGTCAGCATCAAGAAACGGGCTTTCTCATCTCTCCCATTATGGGGTTTCTCTCCAAGTTTGGCTTCCTCATCCTCTTTGTGCTCTCTTGCACCAGTTTTACTTCAACAGGTTGGTGTGATCGTTTTGTTGATTATCTTCTGTTTCTTAAAAATGGAGCCTTTCCTTTTCCTCTTTCCTTCTGTTTAAAAGGCCTTGTTTTGGAGCTTTCTTTTTCAATACAAATGGTACGATTGTCTTCTGTTGGTTGATAGAAGTAGTGTCCAAGGGATTCGGCGAAGTTTGGAATTAAAAAAGGGTTTTTTTTTTCTTTGTGTTCATCTTTACTGCTTTTTTGTTGTATTTTTTGCTTATGCATTTTGTTCTTAACCAAATATTTTGAATGCTTTCATAATAGTTTGAGTTTAAGGTTTGAGATTGAAGCTATAGTTTGCTTCTTAAAAATTGAACTTTCTATTTAATCGATTATGAATGGAAAAGACAAGTACATAAGACAATTTCGACCCTCAGGCAAACTTGAATTTTAAACTATATTTTTGATGCCATCAAATAATATCGAAAGCAGAATTTGTCGTTTATTTGTTTTTCCACGATTTTCATAATGTAGGATGACAAAAGGATAGATCATCTTCTGCGTAAGGGTTTTGCAAATATGAACATATCCCTCTTGGTTATTGGGATTGAGTTACACTGTATATGGGCTATGCGTTTCTCAGATAATAAATTGTAGTATTTGAGTTGTGAGAACAGAATTGACTTCCCATCAACTTTTTAGGCCTAATCATGTTTTCATATGAACAGATTGTGCGGATTCTGTTAGCTTTAAATTGTAACTGAAAGCAACCGGCATTTATTGCATATAACGTCTAAGGTTTCCCACAGTTAACTATGAGATGGTATTATCAGCTGCAACCATACTGACTTACAGTTGATCGGCTATTCTATACCATTCCAGTGAAAGGCCCATGTAATTCATTATACTCGTATCCGAAAAAGAAGTTAATGAATCGAAATTACTGTTGCCAATGTGTAATTTGATTGCTTGGACTATCTAGCTTGACGAAGGTGGTGTGAGCAGAATAATATATTCTGAGATATTTTATATTTCTCCCGGCTTTCTTTTATTTTGAAGCCCTTTTCCTCTTTATTCAATAATATTTTTTATTCTATGTTTTATATTTCGTCATCTTCCAGAAGCTTATGATCCTGTTGATCCAACTGGAAATATCACAATCAAATGGGATATTATGAGCTGGACTCCTGATGGCTATGTTGTAAGTACTGGTTCACCTTAAACTATAAAAGGCAGAAATGAACTGCTTAAAGATTTGCAGAACCATGTATCTTGTGTGTCTGTAGTGGTTCTGGTCTTCCTGGTTTATTTACATCCATCTTCCTTTTGTTTTATGGCTTCAGTTAAACTTAGTAAAATGTAAGTGGGATGTGTAGGCTGTTGTTACAGTTTTCAACTTCCAGAAGTATCGACACATACAAGCACCTGGGTGGCAATTAGGATGGACATGGGCTAAAAAAGAGGTTATATGGAGCATGTTGGGAGGACAAGCAACAGAGCAAGGAGATTGTTCCAAATTCAAAGCCACTATTCCTCATTGCTGTAACAAGAAGCCGACAATTGTGGATTTGTTGCCAGGAACCCCTTATAACCAGCAGATTGCAAACTGCTGCAAAGGAGGTGTAATTAGCTCATGGCTCCAAGATCCTGCCAATGCTGCAAGCTCATTCCAGCTAAGTGTTGGCCAAGCTGGAACTACCAACAAAACGGTTAGAGTGCCTAAAAATTTTACCCTAAAGGCACCAGGACCTGGTTATACGTGTGGGCCTGCAAAAATTGTTAAACCTAGTAAATTTATTTCTGCAGATAAGAGGAGAGTCACACAAGCTTTAAGTAAGTAATATATTATAAGGGTCACAGTTATTTCATTCATTTGCTTTCATTTCATTGGAGCCTTGTTTAATTCTGATTTTCTTTGCTGGCATTCTGATGTCCACATTGTTAATTGAGTTGCATTAAATTTTATTCCCTTCACATGTTCTTTATTTAGCATATGCTGACATTCATGAAGTCAATAAATAGATATGGAGAATTATGCGCAAATTTTTTTTCTTTTACTTATAGTTAATGTGAAAATTCATCCCTATAATGGCTATCATTTTCCTTTAACTGCAGTGACATGGAATGTTACTTGCATGTATTCACAATTTCTCGCCCAAAAAACACCTACTTGCTGTGTATCACTGTCATCATTCTACAACAGCACTATAGTACCATGCCCCACATGTTCTTGTGGTTGCCAAAACAACAATACTAAGTCTGGACATTGTATAGAGTAAGTATTCCATTACAAGTGCTACTCTACTTTATCTGTCTGTTATATAATTTAGGAGTGCAGCATACGGTTCAAATATATGGATATGAATATATACTTGGTTTTCTTTTATCGCTATTGCAGTCCAGATGCGCCACATTTAGCTTCAGTGGTTTCCAATTCGGCGACCAACAATCTTACACCTCTTGTACAATGCACAAGGCACATGTGCCCCATCAGAGTTCATTGGCATGTTAAGCTTAACTACAAGGAGTACTGGCGCGTCAAAGTTACAATTACAAATTTCAATTACAATATGAACTACTCACAGTGGAATTTAGTTGCTCAGCATCCCAATTTTGACAACCTGACGCAGATTTTCAGCTTTAATTATAAGTCATTAACACCTTATGGAGATATAAGTAAGTTAGATATTCTATTGTGGTTCAATATGTTTCTCTTTCAATATGTGCAATTTTTACAGCTTTCCTCTTCATATGTGTGTGGTTTTCATCCCGAGTAGAATGGGAACAAAGGCCCCTTTAGTCCTCATTCTCTTTGTTTAGCCTGAGTAGCAGTTTTCCTTGGTAAAATTACCCAAATTTCCTTTTTTTCTTGAAAGTGGGTAATTTATGTTCAGTAGATACAACCTCTCAGCACCTTCCCCTTTTTTTTTTTTTTTGGACAGATGACACTGCCTTGTTATGGGGAGTCAAGTTCTACAATGATTTGCTCATGGAAGCCGGCCCTTCTGGCAATGTGCAATCCGAGCTACTTTTCCAGAAGGATGCGGAGACTTTTACGTTTGAGAAAGGTTGGGCTTTTCCTAGAAGGATATACTTCAATGGCGACAACTGTGTAATGCCACCTCCAGATGCCTATCCGTGGTTGCCTAATTCTGGTCTTCGCCAGCTTATCTCGCCACTTAAACTGATAATGACTGGCTTATGTGCGTTTGCTTTCCTATATGGCTATGCATGAGCTTCCAAGGCTACACAGCTTTTTAACGGTAATCTACAGATTTTGACATCAGCTGCTAAACCCATTTGATTCACATTAGGCATTACGAGGGGTTTTAAGGTGCTCTGTTATCCTGGTCTTGTGCAGTTTCAAATGAATGATGGATCACTGCCAGTGGACACATTTGTGGTCCTTGGTTTAAAAACCACTCGTTCTGTATCTAACCTTTACTTGCCATAACCATGTAACTAAATGAGCAATAATGAGAAAAGCATTGAATACAGAGTTAGAGCTTGCGGTATGTTAAGGAAACAGCGTTGTTAGATTTTGAACACAGGCATAGCATCTCTGTTTGTTGTCCTGTACGTCATAATATTGCTTGATTTTCTTCTTAGTACAGAAACTTTTTTTATGAGAGAATTGTGCATTTTTGTTCTTTTGTTATTACCCTCAAAATCTCCCCCCTTCAAAACTTTAACCAATCAATCCCAAGAAATTATCAGATACATATAATTAAAAAAATCCAAGTGGAAATCAATATTGGTAGGGAAAGTACAGATCCACGGGCATAATTTGGAAGAAATGGATACGCATCTGGAGGGGGTAGCATGCATTCATCGCCATTGAAATAGACTTTCCGAGGAAATGCCCATCCTTGCTTGAGTGTAAAGGTGTTGTGGTCCTTCTGAAGGAGAACATCAGACTGAACATTTCCTAATGGTCCTGCTTCCATCAACTTGTCGTTGTAGTATTTCATACCAAAGAACATCCCGGTGTCATCTACATAAGACATAGCAGGTGTTTTACAAATTAAAGTCTTTGAAGATAATTTTGTATCCGAAAAATGGGTCTAAAGTTCTTAATACTCACTGATTGATTCATATGGTACTAGAGGCTTATAGTCGAAGCTAAAAACCTGTGTCACATTGTTAAGATTAGGATGTTGAACAACAAGGCTCCATAGTGTGTAGTTCAGCCTGTAGTTGAAATTTGTGAGAGCAATTTTAACACGCCAGTACTCTTTGTAGTTAACCTTCACATGCCAATGGACTCGAATAGGGCACATGTGACGAGTGCATTGGAGCAAAGAACTGTTGTCTTTCCTCGTAATGTTCGTATCCTTGAGTTGAAGAATTTTGTTATCGCCCCTGAAGCAACCAAAATCCTTCTGTATTAAGAATTCCTGTAGAATCACTATTCATGAGGTTTATTCAAGGAAAAGACAGAATGACAGCTTACATGACACAGGTGTCTTTATTTTCGCAACCACATGCACAAGCAGGACAAGGAGTGATTGTATTGTTGTAAAAAGATGAGAAAGAAACGCAACAATGTGGATGTTTCCTAGCCAGGAACTGTGAATAAGTGCACGTCACGTTCCAGGTCACTGCATAGAATATTTTAGAAGTTCTAAGCTTTGATTTATTATGAAACTGCAGCATGAAGTTATTGCTAGATCAAGGGGAAACGAACAGGATATCACAGCGTAAATTAGAAAGAGAAGGTAATGGGATTCAGGAACTTGACAGCTAGTCCAAGTTATCTTAGCCCAGCTGCCAACTTTATTTGCATTTTAAGAGCAAGAGATGACCACCCGTACAAGAATATGTAATAGGGAAGAAACTTACACAGGGCCTGAGTTCTTCGTCGCAAATCAGGAGTGAGGAACTTGGTTGCAGGCACAAGCTTTGCAGGGCCACAAGTGTAGCCCGGTCCAGGACCGAGCAAGGTGAAGTTCTTGGGAAGTTTCACGGTCTTGTTTGAGGTTCCAGATAATCCAACAGTCATTTGGAACTGTGAAACAGCAGAAGCTGGATCTTGTCCCCATGAAGACAACACTCCACCTTTGCAGCAATTGGCAAACTGTTGGTTGAAAGGAACACCTGGAAGGAAGTCCACAACTGCAGGGTTTCTCTTGCAGGAATGTGGTATGCTGGCTTTGAACTTGGAGCAGTCTCCCTGTTCACTCGCTTGAGCACCATTGATAGACGAGATTATTTCTTTCTTTGCCCATGACCACCCTAAAGTCCATCCTGGGTTCATTATGTGCCGGAAGGTTTGAAAGTTGTTTATTGTCACAATTGCCTGGAACACAATTTTCCTGTGTCATCTCTGTTTATACTGAAATGAACTCGCTTTTTATTTTCCATAGCTTGTATTACAAGAAAATTTGGTTCATATTTGAGGGCAATGTTTGCTACCAACAGAGAATAAAAAAAGATTGCCAGTTTCCTGCTCTATTCGGATGTGGCGTATAGAAAGTGTAACCACAAATCGATGTAGAAACTATGTTACTCATCGTTGTACTTACAATATAGCCGTCTGAGGTCCAAGACATGATGTCCCATTTGACAGTTACGTTCCCATTAGGGTCCAAAGGATCATATGCAGCTGCAAAGACAGTACAAGTTCACGTAATTTGATAAACAGAATTTAGTGTTTGTTCAACTAAAACAAAATAAGAACCAAATGATACCTGCGGAAGATAAAAAGACCACAAGGAAGGCGGCTACAATGGTAAGCCTCATCTTCACCACCAATAAGTGCAGCAAAATGCTAATTGTTTCAGACAATGCAAAGCTGAGTATGCCAATCCTTGCCGCAAATCCTGGGAGTTCAGAGTCTTGGATATATTTAGAGAAGTAAGCAAGCAAGCTTGTAATAGCTAGTGGGAAAGATTAATCCCCATTGAGCATGAGATTTACAGGGACACAACAGCTGAGGAATTGCCTAGTGTTAGAGGATGGCCTACCTAATGGTGGTTAAATACACTTCATGTCCCTCTCAGTATCTTTTTTTCTGAAACTGATATTCGAGTTTTCACTTCCCATGTCTTTAAGCAACCATTTGGTAAGAGATGGCGGGAGGCTTGATGAAGTAGGTGAGTATAACACCTTAACAGTCCTGATTCTGGGAGAAAGTAAAATGCATAGTCGGAATCTATACCATGTATAATTAATTAGACATTATATGCACTGGTTAGAAGCGTGTGTAAACAGGCATCTCCGCAGGAATAAAAAAAATATACATTAGACATTACAATTCTGTTCACTAGAACTGAATTCTTAAGCAACATAATATCTCAAGAAGTCGGAGATGGGTTTTGCTGAGTATATTCATCTTCAATGCAAAGCAACCAAAGTAATTAAAGAACACATTAAACTGTCAACCCCTTTCTTCTCTCTTTTTGCTTTCCTTTTCTACTTGATACTTGAGAAATAATCAAGTAAGTTGAAGATAACTATTTATGTTTGATGAATTTACGGAAGAAACTCTGAAAATTTCCAGTAACCTGAACACTATTATTCTATTGAGAAGACAAAAATAGAAATAAGGATTGTCAACAGTACAAATGTTCATGTTGATCAACGAAGTTGGAGTGTTACCGTATTGTATGTAGCTCATTGCATGCGTGTTTTAATTTGAGAATGAGAGGTATAAATTGATTGATCTCCCACGTGCAAAGTGATTATGAGTGATAATTCCAAAGAGATCTTTCGAAATATCCAATGTTGTTTTTACGAAGGTTACAAGCTACCTTATCTGGGGATTTGAAAGTTACAGATATCAAATCTAATTGGTTAAAACATGCACATATGATATGCAAGTCCAGGAGTGGTTAAAAGTTAAAACATATACATACTGAAGGCGATTTAGAAGAGTGCCTCGGCACCCCATTATTACTTGTTTACAAAAATCCACAAAATATTGGCTCCAAGCTTTGTTTTTACAATTTTGTTTAGGTCTGTCAGACTTCCTGGCTTTGCCTTTTCTTTTTTCTTTTTTCTTTTTGGTTAACAGCAGAACTTGCTTACGTACTAACTAATAAATTATATTTTCTATATAAATCATTAATAAATAAAGTGATAAACCCAAAAAACTATCTGAAGCAGGCTTTATAGTTTACCATAATCGTGAGTTGATCTGTCACACCAATTGGGCATTATTAATCAAACCCATACAAGTGAATAATATTTTGTGTCCTGGACTAAGACTTTCACGGCCCACATGACCCAAGTTTTCCCGGCTAAGAAGAGGTGTCACTATTGGTTGTTATCTCTATGAATGGAGACAAATGACAGGGACACAAAAATTTTATGCCTCAGAGTGTTTATTTGTTGTCCTCGCCTATTTTTGTCTAGTCTCTAAAGCACAAAGATAGAAATTTTTGTTCCTTCCAAGACTATAGTATAAGATTTCTTGTCTCCGTCTCTAAAATAAAACACATAAACAACTTCCAGAAATACCCCTCTTTTCATATAAGCAATTTTTATTTTTAATTATATTATTAAACTCATCATCATCATCATCACCACCATCATTATTATTTAATATTATTGTTATTATTGTTATTATTATTATTATTATTATTATTATTATTATTATTATTAATTTTATTATACAAAATTTTGAACTTATTATTATTAGTATTATTTAATTTTATTATATGAAATTATTATTATTATTATTATTATTAATTATTGTTATAAATTTTCTACTTATTCTTATTCTTATTAATATTATTATTTTTTATTAATTTTGTTATAAGAAATTAATTATCTTATTATTATTATTTATTTATATATTGTTATTATTAATTTTATTATACAAAATTTCGGACTTACTATTATTATTAATATTATCATAGTCATCATCTTCATCATCATCGTCATCATTATTATCATCATTAATTTATTATTATTATTATTAATTATTAATTATTATAAATTTTTTACTTATTATTATTATTAATTAATTATTTTTATAAATTTTTTACTTATTATTATTCTTTTTAATATTAATAATATTATTTTTATTAATTCTATTATACGAAATTAATTTTTTTTAATTATTATAAATTTTGTACCTATTGTTATTATTATTATTATTATTTTATTTTTATAATCAGTATTATTCATAATTAATTTTCTTATTATTATTGTGATTATTAAATTTCTTATTATTATTAATTTTCTTCCTCTTCTTCTTCTATTATTTATTATTTATTATTATTATTATTATTATTATACGAATTTAATTTCTTATTGTTATTGTTATTATTATTATTTGTTAATTTTTTTACTAATACAAATCATTCGCTTTAAAATAATCAATAAATTACATCTTTCTAATTATATTATACTGCAGGGGTATTTTTGTCATTGAAACTGTTTTTATGTTCTGTCTACTACAACCAAACACATTTCTGTTCTCGAGACGGAGATAGTTTTTTTCATTCTGTCCATCACAACCAAATACCTCACTGTCTCCAATTTTTGTTTCGTTCCGTCTCTGTATATTGGAGATAATAACCAAATACAGTGTAAGTTTGCGAAAAAAGCGTTGTATTATTCGATTTAATTTGCCAACATCAACTCACAACAAGGATGGGTGGTTTTTGTCGTATGTCTGATGAGACGTTAGATTAAATAGATGAATTGATATAATTATGACACAAAAATCTGTTATTAATGTACTTTTAAATACATTAAACTTTGTAAACCACACCTCAACTAATTAAAAATAAAATTGTATATTATTATGCTTTCTTAAACTTCAGCATGTTAGCAGGATTATTACCAGGAGTTGTTGTCGTTATTTGTTTTAAATACATTAAACATATTAATGGATATAATTTTTCGAAAGTCAACATCACTTAAATTCTGTAAAATGATTAACACATATATCATAATAAATTAATAACCATACTTCATACCTTATTCTAAATCTTAATTTTTTTTCTTGTTGTTTCTCTCGAATTGCTTTTAAAATTGGCCTACCCCCATCACTATAGTTGCACAAGTTTTAAACCTCAAATGGAATCCACATAACGTGTTGAGGAAACTCTGTAACCATTATAGAAAAGGTTAGACAAATAATACTAACTTCCTTGAAGTCTAAGCTTATTTATAACTATTTTTGAACATTTTAATAATTTAATTAAAATTAAATTTTAATTTCAATTAAACTTTAATTAAAATTGCAATTAATTCTTATTAAATACTAATTGGGCCTAAATAAGATCCAATAATTCATATTGGTCCTTATTTATTAAATATATTATATTTAATCATAAAGTTTCTCAAACATTATAATCAAGTCTGACTTGATTAAAATATATTTTCTATTTGCAACTTGTTCTTTATGTATAAGCCATTAAGTTTACAAATATGTCGGCAATAGATATAAATTATAACCTTAAAACGTGTTTAGGATTACATAAATTAAACTCCATTAATTTATATATAATTATTTAATTAAACAATTTATATTAATAAATTAAGATTGAAATCTAGTAATGCATCATGACCCCCAAATATTTAGGAATGTCAAAGTAATTTTGACTAACCTTTCCATACATGATTAGGTTTTCAACTATGTTAATAGTGGATATAAATCATAATCCTAAATCAGGTTTAGGATTAGATAAATTAAACTCCTTTAGTTTATCTATAATTCTCTAATTAAACAATTTATACCCATAAATCAAAATTTAAATCTAATAACACATTATGATCATTCAAATATTTAAGAATGTCAAAGTAGTTTTAACTAACCTTTCCACGAATGCTTTTTTTCATATAATTCAATTCTTTTATCATACAATGCTCCTAATATACATAGAGCCTAATATACACAGAGCATGTAATTAATGTTTATTCTATTTGAGACCAATCATGTTAGTTCTCATTTGTTCTGTTGGACCCGATCTTTGAGTGAAAATTTAGAAATAATAAATGAAATTAAATTAGTGTTTTTGTATGTGAATTGTGTTATAAATGATTATGAAATTGGAATGTAAAGTATGCATGGTTGATGAGTTGAGAAATCTTAAGCATGAACAATGGTTATATATGTAAGATATTATTTGGTGAATGACAAGATAAATCATATGAATTGAGGTTGAGTGTTGGATAAATTCCAATGGCAAATGGAATTGCTTGAATGAGGTCGAAATAGAAGAAGTGAAGTTGCCATGAATGTTAAGTTTTGCATGAGGAGAAAAATGTGTATGCCGATTCAAGAGAAATTCGGGAATAATTGAAATAGAGGCCAAAGTTGCCTTCTTCGAAGTTGTAGCTTGTTCTTTTATCTTTCTAACGATACCAAGTATGCAAATTTTTGAGATTGGAGTTAAAAGTTATGATTGATGCAAATTATGATGTTGCATAAGATTTGTGGTTGTGATATCTTTGATGTATGTTTGAAATTTGAGGTTTTGATGGACCAATTAAGTTGAGATTTGAGAAGTTTGTGAATTGAATTTGTTGTTTGGGTTGTTATGAAGTGTTTAGGCTTTTGAATAAGTGAATTTGTGAAGATTATAAGTGTATATAGTGTTAGGGTGATTATTGGAAGCATTGGAGAAGGTTGAAGGGGTTTTGGGGAACCCATGTTCGTTAAACGGACATGGAAGTCCGTTTAACGGACCTTCTCGGGTCAAAAGGACCCCTTGTTTCGCACATGTCTGTTAGACGGACATGGATGTCCGTTTAACGGACTTCCTCGGATGAAATGGTGTTTCCAAGGCCGTGAATGTCCGTTAAACGGACATGCATGTCCGTTAAACGAATATTCATGGGTCAGCTTGTGAAAATCCCGTTTTTGATACTTCTAGAAGCCGTGTCTGACTTTGTGGTCTTCATGAAAGTTTTAGATCTATAAGTCTAATTTCTAATGGCTTAAAAACGAAAGCAATCCGACTTTTGTGGTGAAATTTATGACAATCGCGCCAAGACATGTTACTGCTTGATTAAGGTTATGAACATGTTAGATTCTTTTGAGTATAACTCACTCATCCGACCTCAAATTGAGGTGATTCTTGGACTAATAGATTTCTAAGACATTTATCCTTCTCTCCATGAAAATTTGTATTATTTGGAGTGTAATTGAAAAAGTTTGATTGAAAGATATTGAGAGGTCGA
>JANIJH010000008.1:19196829-19220165 GCA_024520975.1 Erythroxylum areolatum
TCCACTTCATGCATATTCTTTTTCTTTGTACTTGCATAATTCACCACGATTTCCTCATTTAATTTCATTTTATAAGTAAAAAATCCCACTAAGAGATCGGGGTCCAACATGAATGCTGCAATGAACATCAAGTTGTCTGTGCATATTTACCTCACGCAACGTCATCCTGTTAACAAGATCCAATCAACAAAATTATCCTGTAACTTGGGAGTCGTTGTCAGGAATAAATTACTTTGCCTTCAACATGCCAGCAATTGAGGGAAGACAACTTGCTATAGAATGCTTTGGGCAAAGTTTTGATAATTTTTCAATCCGTTTTAGTATATGCAATACAGTTTTACCTGTTTCACAGACAAAGCTCAATATCGTCGATATCAAGACCCCCAAAGTTTCAAGTTGTGTCAGTTCATTGTTGAAACAAAAGACGAAAGATCATCGTTATCAACTTCATAAATATTACAAGTCTTTTCCTTAGGAGGAGAAGGCAATGAGACATGTTCTAGAATGGGTGACTCTAGAAAATTAGAGTGAAATGTGTGATTATTGGGCTTCTGCAAAGGTTAAGGTTTGTCTTCTTTTTCTTCACATTTCCTTTCATTAATTTTGTTTTTGCATTTAATTACTATCTCTTCTCTTTATTTAGAAAAAGTGTGAGAAAGACAAGGTTAACAGAGTAAAAATGAAAAACTCTTCACACACCAGCTGCAAATCTTTTGTTGTCATATGACAAGAATTTGTAAGTGTAATGTTTAGAAGTTATTATTCTATTAATAAATACAATATAATCTATTGTGTTTCAATTTTTTTAATTCATATAACAGAATTAGACTCAACTGCATGGACAAAAGTATGATCACACTCTACAAACTGTTGCACTAGAAAAAGTTGGACATCTAAAGAGACGCAAAATAATTATATAAGTATAAAAATTTTAATTTTAGAGTTTATTTATTTATGTAATACTAAGCAATAATAATTGAATAACATCTCAATTTTTGTTTTAAATTGGAGGACAAGATGCAGGACTTATTGTAAAAATCATTGTCCAACGGGAATGAGTCCAATGTGGATGACATTTGCAACAATGTTCTTGGTAAAACATTAAAGGGCTTGCGCATAGTCCTAAGTCAATTGATTCATCATCGTCACCATCAGCATATGTAACGATGCTTCAAGAAGAGAATCGGTCACTTAAAGCTAAATTACAATGTAATGAAGAAAAGTTAGATCGTACTCAAGAAAAATTACAACGTAATGAGCAAAAACTAACCATACTAAAAGACAGTTGACCAAGCTTAAAAAGATGGTCAAACAGATACTTGGATCATAATATGTCAGTAGTAGTGACGATGAAGAGTCTTAGTTCATCTATAATTTTTTCTTAAGTTTTGTAATTAACATTTAATTACATGTTTAGTAGTGACGATGATGAGTCTCAGTTTATCTATAATTTTTTTCTTAAGTTTTGTAATTAACATTTAATTATGTATTTTTAATAAAATGCATTTCATTTTTAATTATGAAACATTTTTATTTTATTTTAATTTATTACTATTTAAACAATGTCACCAACAATAATTACAAAATGTGACTAAATTATAATTCAAACCATTTTAAAAACAATAACATGAATTTAAAATGTCGTTAAGAATTATAATTAAATATTAAATTTGTAATAGGGAAGTCAAATTAAAAATAAATATTCGTCACTAAAAATCTTTAACTACAAATATAAAATCATCGCCAAATCTTTTACCTATGCTTTCGATAACGTCTCTAATAACATTTAGCTACGTTTTTAAAAATGTAGCTAAATATATTCTGCTACGAAAATAAATCACCAGTAGAAATTATTACTTACGTCTACATTAATGAACTTAATTATCTTTACTCACCAAAATTAAACATGGCAATAAGTCATCTACGACTATTTCTTCTCTCCTCAACTATTCCTATTAGTAACGAAGAAATGATCGTAGCAAAATCTTTTAGGTGTCGATTCTTTTAAAACGTCACAGATAATTTTTTGCTATCAAACTTTTACGACTATCGGTTCAATGATTTTTTTCCACGAAATAGTTTTTGCGATAATTTGGTTTCTTTCAACGAGCCAAAACCCTTCTTTGTTGTAGTGAAAGAGCTTCTGCTTCAGGTGATAGTAACAGGCTTAGGCAAGGGGAAGTCATGGCCGTGGCCTTGCTCTCCCCATGTTAGGTCAAAGCCCATAAAGAACAAGTGATGCCCCAGTGATGCATTAAACTAGCCTCCAGTTTAGCATAATCCCATTGAATTGATGAGAGGGTTAAAAAGACAAATAAGTAGTCAACATAGTCCCAAGTGTTTGTAACTTTGTGTTGTACATATATATCTGTGTGTGCTGAGGCTGAGGAAACATAATAGTTTTTGCTAAATGCAGCTCATGATTCATCCATATTTATGCTGGTGAGGAGCATGTGAGTAGGTAGACTTAGGAGGTATCAAACACATGGATGCAATCTTAAGATAACAATAAATATGCTTAATTGGGATTGCTAATTAGTGTATTTTCTCCGATATCAGATCTGAATGATTAACCTAATGCTACTTTTTCTCTAGGAACATGCATCGATGTTGCTTAACTCCACCAGATTGAATGGGCTTCATGTTATCGGAATGCAGTAGATAACAAAAGATTTGTAGGGAAACTTATGAATCATAGTTTATTGCACTTGTCTCTTTTCCGGGTGACTACGTGATCACGTCACCTGATTGGTACAGCTACAGACTAGAACGAGAATGTCCGTTAAACAGGAAAATGGCATTGGCCTTCCCACATCCGTGCTACTGCCATAGCATTTGGATGGCTTAATTGCATTAAAGAACACGGTAGATAGGATTAGATAGTGGTGAACTGGGGATCAACTTATATTACCATTGAAAATCTGTGTCTTTACCATCTTTGGTGCAAGGATTTGTGGTTAGTATGTTCACTTCTTCCCAGTAATTCTGCTGCAATAAGGCAAATGAAGTCCTTTTTTTTTCATTTTTGCGATAACTCAGAATAACAAAAACAAACTATAAGTAGCATGTATATAATAAAGACTATTAACATTTAACATAATAGTTACTTCTTAAGTGACATTTGTTGAAAAGAAAGAAGGTAAAGAAGTGTCGTTTACTCCACTTGACATTTCCCTCGTTCTTTATTCGTAATAATTCAAGTTCAGATCTCGTGATTAAAACCCCGGGATAAATTGTTGAGGAAGCTGTAAAGTATAATGGTTATGAAGTTCAAACAACGTTAAGCTTCTTCTTAAAATACAGGAAACGTCACATCCCCACAAGAAATCATTTTCGGGAAAGTAAAAGAACAAAGAAAATTTCGTTTCATCTTTGAGCATTGACTTCTTCTGGGGTAAGGGTGAATTAAAAAAAGGATTGTGGCTGCTGGGATTCGAGCCCAGGTCTCTACGGCCACAACGTAGAATTCTTACCACTAAACTACAGCCACCCCATGAAGGACGTTTATCGAAATGTGTAGCTGGTAACAATAATCTGATCGTGACCACCTATAGTTTCTTTTTTATTAAAATTATTCATCCTATATAATTTTACAAAATAATATTTGTTTAACAGGAAAAGGAATTTTAGTTTCAAAATTTATATACATTCTAAATTTAAATTATAGAAAATGTCATGTATAACAAGCCAACTAACTTTTCTGATTTAAATTTTAAAACGATATATTGAATTTACTGGTAAGAAAAAGAAATAGGTGAGGTTTAAGGCGTGGGTCTGGGGCTCACCAACTGTTTGGTACTTATCAAGTGTCGTCAATCGTACCAAGGACGATCACGATATGCCCACGAGGGGGTAACATGCACATTGGTGCAGGGGTCCTCGTGGGCATCATTTCCTTTCTTGTTTTCTTTCACCAAAGTCCTACCACCACAATACAATACAACACCCCTTAGATTTTTATCCTCACTTCACATGGCATTTTGTTTTTGCTACCCTCCCTCTTCACACTCTATTACAATAATCATCTGCTTCTCCACCTAACTGGATCGAAAGCTTAATTTTAAAACAAACTTGCCAACCGGATAGAACAACAGCAAAGACAAGCACTTCCGGCACCACTACAAATTCTTATGGGGACCTTAACACATGGGGGTTACCTTGGGGACTATATATATGTGGCGTTGGTTTCTATTTCCTTTTTCTCTTCTTCTTCTTCTGATAACTTATTGAAAAAGTGGAGCCAACTAAAAGCTGAGAATCTTTTTGCAAAATGTTGGTTGGAAGCACACACTTGGGCCTGAGTCATTTTTGTTTATGTCTATAATGTATGAATGCTTGTGTTGATAACCAGCTCTTGGCCTTAAAATAATCTTCAATTTTCCTCTTTATTATTTTTCTCTCTTTTATGGGAGGATGCATGCTTATCTTGGATTTGGTTG
This sequence comes from Erythroxylum areolatum, assembly GCA_024520975.1. Classification (NCBI taxonomy): domain Eukaryota; kingdom Viridiplantae; phylum Streptophyta; class Magnoliopsida; order Malpighiales; family Erythroxylaceae; genus Erythroxylum; species Erythroxylum areolatum. The sequence continues at coordinate 19,201,269 of JANIJH010000008.1, forward strand.
ATATATGATGATGCAGTTTTAAGAAAATTGAAGCTTCTATGGTTAGGTTTATCTTTCAATGCCAATAAAGCTCTCAAAGACGACAGCTAGCTTGTTCCACTTTTCTCTGTTTTATATTGCATTGTAGATTATGTACCTCAACAAAATTTCCAACTTATCATCCTTTACTCATACCGTCATGTTAACAAAAACTAGAACCTTATAAGATTTGCGGCTACTTTTCTCTTTTGCAAGTAAATTAAACTCTCATTAACTTTGGCAATTGGCATGCAACTGGCCAAATTTGATTATATCTTCCACTCCATATGCCAGTTGCATCAAGTTTGACCTTTCTCTTAAATGGCAAACTAAATGAGGTGACATATCATAGCACATGATATGGTATGGTTCTTTTATTAGTTCTTAAATGACAAACTTTTGGGGGGTCATATATCTAAGCACATGAAATGGTATAGTTCTTTTATTAGTTCTCTTTGTTCCTTGTCAAAATTTTGTTTCATTTGTCTTATGGAAAACCCAACAAGAAAAAAATTGACGTAACATAAACAAAATTGGACGCCGACCCTAGTTTATGCATAGGGCTAAAAAGGAACTACACGATTGCATGTGCTTCAAACTTTGTTGCTAGCTACTTGTTTTATGGGGTCAAAAACCTTTTAAAACGAAACAATGACTTCCGTCGAAGCTTACTGCTAGAGCTCGTCAGAATGGAATCAGTAGGCAATTTTACGTAACATGACATTAACCATCCTTATTAATCGTTTGCATAGCATACTAAGTTATACCCTGCCTTTTTCCATTCCAAGTATGTACTTGTAAAACAGCAACACGAAGAAGAATAAATGGTGAAAAAGCTTGTCAAAAACATTCGCTTTTATCAATATTCGCATCCCGGTAAATTATACTTTTATAAGAAAAAAAAATTGCACGTGTTAAAATATAAAATAAAACAATCTGATTCGATCTTAAAAGACAAATAAATGTGTATATATGTAAATGGAGAAGAGATTTAAGTGATTCAATCTTAAAGACAAATAAATTTATATATGTTCTCTCTATAAGAATGAATCTCTTATTTATAAATAAAATCTTATATTATATATATTAAATTGACTGAAATGATATGCACAAATTAAATAACACTACAACAAAATTGGCTATTAACTACGTTTTTTTGGGGACAAATTCGAAATCATTGCCAAATGGATTTTTGGCAATGATTTAAAAATCCGTCACCCAAAGTCATGGTTTGGTTACGTTAAAGAAAATTATTGCTAAAGCAGTTTATTTGGTGACGATTTTCTAAATTCGTCGCTAAAAGTCCCTAATTTTGTGACGGTTTACTTATGTCGTCGCCAAAGGTCGAGCGTTTAGTGACGAGAATTTCAAACGTTACAAAATATTCGAACTTTCTACAATGAAATATATAATTCGTCGCCAAATGTAAACTTTTGGCAACTAAACTTTGAAATCGTCGCAAAAGGTTAAGATTAAAGAATTTGCAAATATCAATGTTAATTTGATAATCTTTTAATGGTAAATGTACTTAATAATCTTAATGTTAATTATAATTGACATTTATATATGATTTTTCATATTTTTAACTTATGTTTTCTTTATAAATTTATTTAAATATATAGTTAATGAATTAAAACTCTATAAATTATCTTTTTGGATATAAAAAAATAAACATACCTAAAATTTTACATATTAATAAGATAAAAAAAATTAAGTTGACTACTATTCTCAATCATTAATATTAATTAAAAATTAAATAGTAATACATAAAAATATTAAAAATTGTAAGCAATATAATATAATGATGTATGCAAGTAAGTAGTATAAGATTTTAATTAGAAGTTTAACAATTCTTACGGACATACAACAACAACAACAATAACAATATCAACACCCAATATGAATCCCGTTGATAAGCGAGATCTAGAAAGGTCTAATAGTACGTAGCCTTATCCTTAATTAGTAAAGAAGTTGTTTCCAAAATTCGTACAAACATAACAATAAATAATGTTTCATGTTTATTTTATCGGAAAGAAAATGAAATAATTATTTTTTTAGATTCCAAGTGACATCAGGGTTTGTAAAGATAAATGAGTTCGCTATATCTAGATTCCAAGAAGGGTCCTTGTATTTTCAAAGGAATCAATTGAAAACATCAAAGATCTTCCCTTAGGTGTTAGGTTCTAACACCTTTTTTCACCAATTTCTTGGCTATAACTAAACTTGTAAAGAATACAATAAACGAATCCTTAGATGTAATATGAATCACTAAATTAGATTAACTGTCAGTACGATACGTTTAACTTGAGACACAATTAGTATAGAACTTAAATAGCTAGTTAAGTTAAACCATATAATGAAGCCAAATTCAAACACATGCATACCTGATTAAATAGACATAGTAATAGGAATTGACGATTGTTCAAAAATTACCAATTGCCCTAATCCTATACCAGCCATCGGGACATTGCCGCTGTTTCCATTTTCATCTATGTTCTCTTAAAGATTGGAGTAAGTTTAACACGAGACATAGTATATACAATCAAATGTTCATATGATAGCTTACTATGATGCAAATAAGATATAAATAATTAAGGAAGAGAGATAATTCAGATGATACTAAAATCCTTGATGAAGAATTCAGATGATATTAAAATCCTTGATAAAGAAGAAGATCGGCCATAGAAAGCAAGCAGTGATTAGTGTATGATGAGAAAATTCGTTCTGCATTGATTTGTTCTTCACTAGGTAGAATTTTCCAATATTCCTCCCAGCAGAGCTCATTTCTGCCATTAGGAATCAATCGTCACGTTAACATTCCTTGATGAATTGATGTTAATAGTTTAATTTTGAAAAGTCAATTTAGCATAAAATTACTATATTTAATAAAATTCGTTTGGTAATCAAATCCCACAAAATCTAGGCATGGAATGAACTTATGCAAAAGACGCTTTCTACATTCCATATCTATGTGATCTATTATGCTAGTTTGTCGATGATAAGTCAAAGTACTACATTTCACTAGTGGTAAAGATATGGTGTAAAAGGAATCATATGGTAAATGTTTTCCATAAACATCTAATGCAAATCGTTCCTTGAATCTCTAATAGACCTTCCATCAAACAATTAGCAGGGTTTCGTCAAAAAACAACCAAAGGTTTGGAAAAAAATATGTTTACCCATTATCATCCAATACAAAAACACATTTCACCAACTTTCAAAACACAAACAGAAGGGGAAACCTATACACCATTAGCATAATAGAAAGCCCACATTAACTTTAGGACGTAGCAAAGAAATAAAGCATAATAAGTTGGTAATAGAAAAGAAGAACAATACGTACCAACACAGCACATGATGTTTCATTAACGGTGAGGACCACAAAAGAGGAGATAACACTTATTTGACAGATTAAGAAGAGGAAATATGATGACTAACACGAAAACAAAGACAGCTTCGTTATCATGTTCATACCCTAGTAGAAAACAACACCGTTTGTCGTTAAAGTAAATGATGTCATTTTTAATTAAATTAGAAGAAATTAGCGATTTGGTGAGGATTCAAAAACCCATCTCTAAATGGTTTGCCATTACCATTTGGCTTCACCTTTGACTAACATAATTTTATTTAATATATAAATTATACGTTACAATACAAAATTTTTATATAATAAATAGATAATTATTATTAAATTGAGTAATATATATTACATAAGTAAGATATGAGAAATTTTTAAATTATTAATAATTCATAAATCATTATACTAATTACAATTATTATCTATACATTCGTATAACCTTATGTTAGTTATCATAAATGATCATATTCAATATTAATACTAATAGTAATCAATAATAAATATTAATATCATATTGTTAAAATTTTTAATATTATTCAAAATCTATTGTAAAACGTGTTTATAAATGTAGTCAACAACAATGTCATTTTGAAGGTCAATTTTAATATTAATGATAATGATTTGTATCAGCGTAAAAATAAATTTAGTTAACAAAAATGTCATTTATATTTTTATTAATATTTTTAATATATATGATTTAATAATTTTATGTGATCTCATAAAATTGAATTTATTACATATAATTTATATGGTAATTTATGTTTATGATATATTGAAAATTTTAACAAAATTTAAAAATCTATAAAAAAAGTTTAGTATTGGCAATGATTTCTAAATTAGTAGCCAAATATTTGGATACTGTTTAGCATTTGGCAACGAATTATTATATCGTTGCCAAATGTCAAAATCGTTGCCAAATGTTGACAGATGTAAACAAAATTAAGTGAAAATGACGTCGTATTTTGTTCTATGTAATCTAAACGGTGACAGTTTTGTAAATTGGTAGCCAAATGTATTGGTGTGAAAAAAAATTAAACCAAGACAACATCATTTATTCAACAACAAATGATGTTGTATCCACATTTGTTTAATAGAGCAACCTAACACCCCCTCCCCCCAAATTTCTTTCAGCCTCCCCTCTCTCCCACATGATTCTTCGTCGATTTGTTCTTCTCTTCATCCATTCATCTTTTTTCACCTTAACATCTTCGTTTTGTCTTCCACCATTTCCCCACAATTGTAGTCGAGGTAAGAATTTGTAATGTTGTTCTGTTTTTTTCCTTAAGTTATAGATATTGTTAAATGCTATTTTGATGGTCAATTTTGGGGTTAGTTGTTGACTTGTTTACGTTTATTTGGCCTATTAATGATTTAATAGTTGATTGAATGTGTTGATGTTGGTGAAGAAAGGAAGAAGATAGAATTTTTGTTGTTAGTTTGTGTTGAATTTTTGAAGTTTATAAACTGTTCGATGAAAGTTGCCATAGAGATTTAAAGTTCTAATTTGAACTTAAGAACGAAGTTATATGTTTTTGTTTTGATAGTGTTATGTTTTGTAAGGATGGTAGTGTTAAAGAGAAGAGATTGTGATATATAAGCAGTGTTAAGGTTTTGTAATTCTATATATCAAAAAGATGAGTGATTTCTATATAAGAATAATGATAGATTAGTATCTTTTTATCTTAATTTTTGTAGCATTGGAATCTATTAATCTAATTGAATCTTCTATTAATGAAATAGTTTGCATTGTTTACATTGAGATTTGTGTTAATTTTGATATGACAAACTTTTTTTTCCTAAAGAGCTAATATAGTCACAGTCTATGTATCAAATTCAATTTGATAGAATTCAAATTCAATTATTCAAATTTGAATAGATTTGAGTTTTTAAACAATTTTCAAAACCAATTACATAACAAAATCTAATTAAATCTAATCCCAAATTAACTAGCTCAATTAGATTTATTCATCTTTTGTCTATTTTTATATAATCAACAACATATACTCAAGCTTCTAAAATTCGAGAATAGAGAGCACAAAGAGTGTTCGCTGTAAATATTCATAATAGCATTAGTCTTGTGTTGATCAATGTGAAGGACTTGATGAATAATGAACCCTAATAATTTTTCTCCATCAGCCAGGGACAACCATTTATATGTAAAGGGAGGTTTTAAATTATTGATATCCATTTAGAAAATCAAGTGTTTACAAATACATAATAGGAGAGTCTCTTATTTTAGCTTTTCCCTAGAATTTTGTAAAAGTAATGTATTTCAGTATGCTTAATTAATTTATCTTTCAAATATATGTATGTATGTATGTATGTATGTATGAGGAGAGTTACACATTTTGTTTAAAGTTATTTTTTAGTTTTATTTGTACCTAATGTGTTATAGGTAGTTGAAATGCACTTGGAATAAGGTTTGTGTATAGAACGCTTTTAAATATGCTATGAAGTATGTATAACTTTGTTAATAGGTTAAGATCATTGAAGCACTTCTTATTGCTTTGTTAGTCTAAGCACTTATTACTATTTTGGTTTAAGAAAAAATGCCTCCCTTTTATAAAATGGGCATCACTGAATAACTTAATGCTTACTTTCTTATTAACTTTCATTTTATAAGCAAGTAATAAAATTTGTAAAGAGTTGGTAACAATAGTACAAATACATGTAACAAATTCCTTTTTGAAATAAATTACAACCATATTAATGATGATTTCTGAAATGAGATTCAAATTTTCTTTATATTTGTTAAATGTGTTATTTATAGACAAAGAAAAGAGAAAAGTCAAGACTTGTAAAGTTCTTAAATTATACATTGTTTCTTTTGACCAACCATAAAAGGATAGCTTCTCATAAAGATCTCTCCAACTACAAAAAATCATATCAAACATCAAAACAATAATATATTAAAACTTAATTTCTAAAGAACTAAGGTGGAGAGAAATAGAATGGATAAAGAATAGCAAATTGAACATGGAGTGTATATACATATTAGACAAAATTAAATAAGCAATAATCGACAACCTATGGTTTGGCATAAAGAGAAAAAGTAGGCAGTTATGTCACAAACACAATCTTAGCCATAGCCACAACCTTCACATACTAAATTTACACAATTAACAAATCATGAAAAATAATGAATGGAACATGTAAGAAATGCTTTTAATGTGATTCAAAATGTGGGGCTAAAGACCCAATCATCTTTGATTATGATTTGTTCATGTTTCGTCAAATGCTCCAAAATGATTTTAGGAAAAAAAATTGACAAGTTCTTTATGTTGATATTCTAATTAGTTTTATTTTATATTGGAAAATAATTGAGAATTCATTTAATAATATCATTATAGATATTCAATATAATGGCACCTGGTAGAAACAAAGGAAATAATGTGGCAACTAGCGAAGATGTTCCTCCCCCATAACAACCAGATCAATTGGACCATATCCAACAACAACAATCGATTTCATCCACTAACAAAGCGAGTCAGTAACAACCTCTATTTACCCCAACTAGCGTTGAGAGATCTTCGGGTCTCTTAATCTTTACTACTTATAATTACACTTATCCTTAAATATAAATTTACATGTTTAATGCATTTTTTATTATCATTATTTTTTGTGTCAAGTTCCAAAATTGGCATCAAAAAAAGAGATAAAGATATCACTAAAGGTTCTGAGTTGCAATGCATGAACGTTGCAATGAATAGCAAATTGTCTGTGCATATTGACACCTCACAAGGCCATCTTGTTGACAAGATCCAATAAGCAAAATTATCTAGTGAGTTAGGTCTCATTGTTAGGACTGAATTACGTTGCCTTTAGCATGTCAAGTAGTTGAAGGAAGACAACTTGCTATAGAATGCCTTGGACAAAGTGATGTGAGTAAGGTTGCACATGAAGAATATATCAATAGACACCGAGATCAACATGACGCTAATCGAGACTAGATGCTGCCTCCTAGCCTCACAAGTCAGACTGGGCTTAAAAGATTCAAAGCCGCGTTACATTCATTTGTGGCTCGCGTGGTTGATGATGGACTCTGGAAGAATCAAGATTATCGCTCTCAGCTTCAGCTTGTCAGTTTGAGCCAAGTTCTGGGCCCAAACAGCCCTTGACGGGTGCGCACAATAGGCACGTACGCCAGCGCCCAACAGGCCAAGCACTAAGCGCGCTCCTGGCCTCTTTTCCCTTGGGTTGTTTTCCTCCTGTTTTTTATAGACGATTTAGACAGTATTATTTTACCTATTTAGGCCCAGGATGTTGGCCCACTTTCAAGTTATTTTGGCAAGTATAAATAGTTGCCTTGACATTAGTTTTAGGGTTACACTTTTGATAATTTAAGAGCTTTGTGAGGAATTTTTTTAAGTTCTTGTTGTTCCACGAACCCTAACTCTACTTATCAATTAATCTCAATTGTGGCGTATTGTTTTGGTTCAATTTTCTTAGCTTACTACTTGGTCTAGGTTGCTTGGACAATTGCGATCCTTGAGATCTAGAAAAGTATCGAAAAATCTTGCACATCTAGTTTGTTTAAAGGCTGCCGATTCATATCAAGATTAATCTTCTTCTGCGTGTGCATCATCTTTGGTATTAGAGCATTGGTGTAGAGGAGAATTCCTATTCAACTCCATCGAAATTCAAGAAACTGCCTCCCATCACCATTCAATTATTATCGGTTCATCAATTCAGGTGTGAATTAACTTTCAGCCTAGAGTTTTCAATTATTCTTCTTGTTTATTTTGTTGAAACTTTCGAGTTATATTGAAAAAATCCAAAAAAATCCAAAAAAAAGGAGTTTGAAAAAAAAAGAGTTCAAAAAAAGGGCTGAAAAAAAGAAAAAATTCAAAAAGAAAAGAGTTCAAAAAAATGCACAAAAGGGCCTAAAAAACAAAAAAAAAATTTGCAAAACTGAAAATGTTATTGTTGAGTTCAAGAGTTACGCTATTTTGGAAAGTCTACGTGAAGGATTGGCAATTGAATTGGGTGAAATTTTCGACTTATCTTGCGTGACCTTACTTTGAAAAGAGTTCCAAAACTTGGCGCCATTGTTGAATTTCTTGATTGAAAGGAGTTAGGTTTTCCGAAGCACAACTTGAAGATTCGAGAGGAAAAAGGTAAGAGGGTGAGATCATTAAAGTGCCCAAGAAACACGAGGGGAGTATTCGCAATTCGAGTGAAACACATGAAGGAGTGTTTTGTGAGGTTATTTTGCTACTGACTTTTTCTTTACAGGGAGGTATGTCTAACGATAGCGTGAGAGGCCAACAATTGGGCGGAGCACAAGCAGCCACCTTGGAGGCGATCCAGCAGCTGACTGAGAGCCTAAACACTACTCTTGCTGGAATTAGAGGCGAAATGGAGAGGCAAGCCCGAGAGATTGTTGACTTGAGGTGTGGCGCATGCGATGAGCCACGATTGAGACGCACCGGTCCTAAAAATCAACATGCTTCGATTGTGTTAGAAGACTATGGATCTAATGACGAGGGGGATTATGTGAGACCACGGGGACGAGATCAATGAGCTGATTTTGGGGATAGATGAGACAGTGACATTAGGTTTATTAAGATGCAAATTCCGCCATTCAAAGGAAAGAATGATCCGAAACTCTACTTTGAATGGGAACGAAAGGTGGATATGATTTTTAAATGCCACAACTTTTCAGAGGAAAAGAAGGCAAAACTCGCAGCTATTGAATTTTCCAATTATGCACTAATTAAGTAGGATCAATTGGTGATTTCTAGGAGAAGAAATAGGGAGGAACCCATGAGTACTTGGGCTGAAATGAAAGCAATCATGAAGAAGCGGTATGTTCCATCTTATTACTACCGAGAGATGCATCAAAGGCTTCAACTCCTAACACAAGGGAATCGGACTGTGGAGGAGTATCATAAGGAGATGGAGATCATAATGATAAGCGCTAATTATGAGGAGGACCCGAGGCCACAATGGCTCGATTTTTGAGTGGTTTGAACAAAGAAATAGGTAACGTAGTTGATTTGCATAACAACATCAACCTCGAGGAGATGGTGAACATGGCAATGAAGGTTGAGAGGCAACTTAAGTCTCGCGAGATAGCGAAGAGTGGGACGAGTTCTACTTCAAATTGGAACTTAAATGGATCACGAAAGGAGGAGAATTCGAAAGGAAAGGGGTTGGAATCCAAGAGACCGAACCAACCTCTTTCGGAAACTAAAGGTACATCTAATAACCCTAACACTCAAGCTTCTTCTAGCAAACATTCTTCAATTAAATGCTTTCAATGTTTTGGAACTGGGCACATTGCCTCCTAATATCCAAATAAGAGGGCCATGGTTTTGAGATATGATGGGTTGATTGAATCCGAAGATGACGAGGAATGTTTTGAGGATGACGTTTTGGAGGGAGAGGAAGATGAAACTTGTGTGGAACGGGCTATTAAAGGCAAAACTCTCGTGGTTAGGAGGGTGTTTAGTGTTCAGCCTTGGACTGAAATGTTAGACCAACAAGAGAACTTATTCCATACGCGATGTTTGGTTGGTGGCAAAGTTTGTAGATTGATCATTGATGGATGGAGTTGCACCAATGTTGCTAGTTTAGATATGGTTAAAAAATTGGGGCTAACGGCTCTAAAGCATCTAAAACCGTATCATTTGCAGTGGTTCAATGATGGTGGGGAAGTTAGCGTGACCAAACAAGTGCTACTATCTTTCTCCATTGGATGGTATGAGGACGAGGTTCTTTGTGATGTAGTACCTATACAAGCTGGTCACATTTTACTTGGAAGACCATGGCAATTTGATCATCGAGCTAACTATGACGGTTACACCAGCAAGTACTCGTTCAAGTTCAAGGAGCGAAATTTCATTCTTGAACCATTGACTCCACAAGAAATTTACTTGAACCAAATTCAAGCCTTGAAAGGAAGATTGGATTCGGGCATTATTTTAAAAACTGAACCGGACTGGCCGGTTTGACCGGTGACCGGTCAGCTATCTGGTCCGGTTGACTCCTAAAAATCGGTCTCTAATTAAATCAGTGAAAACCGATAAAAACCGGTCAATTCTGTTTGACTACTAGTTCAATAAATTTTTTATTTTTTTATTTTTTAATATTTTTTATATTATTTGATATATTTTTCTATTTTTTTAATATTACTAATATTACATATAATTAAATATAATTATTGCATAATTATGACATCACACCGGATCGACCGGTGGTTGAACCGGTCAAACCAGTGACCAGTAAGGCCTCCGGTTCGATGTCCGGTCTGGGTTTCAAAACCTTGGGTTCAGGTAGTGAGGAGAAAAAAAATAAAGAGGGACAAGAAGCCAAAAAAAAGGAGATAATGGCTCATCAGAGAGAGAAAACACAAGTGAGTAAAAGAATGAGAGATGTGTAGGAGAGAAAAGTGTAAGGAAGGAAAATAAGAGAGAACTGAGAGAAAAGAAGGTGAGCTTGTATGCATGTGAAAAGGACTTAAGGGGAACATATGGAGCGAAGAGAGTGTTGATTGTGATTAGACATAGGGATTGTTTTCTTTCGGATACTAACCCTATTGACGAATCTTTGCCCAGTTTTTTTAAGTCTCTTTTGCAGGAATATGAGGATGTTTTCCTAGAGGAGATGTCGAAAGGGCTACCTCCTTTGCCAGGTATAGAGCATCAAATCGACTTTATCCCAGGAGCACAAATTCTGAATAGGCTAGCCTATAGGAGTAATCCAGAGGAAACGAAGGAGCTTCAACTACAAGTAGATGAATTGCTTGCAAAGGGGCACGTTCGTGAAAGTCTTAGTCCTTGTGTTGTTCCGGTTCTACTGGTGCTGAAGAAGGATGGATCTTGGTGCATGTGTGTAGACTGTCGAGCTGTCAATAAGATCACGGTAAAGTATCGACATCATATTCCTCGACTTAATGATATATTGGATGAGTTGCATGGTGCACGTGTTTTTACAAAAATTGATCTGAAAAGTGGTTATCATCAAATTCGCGTGAAACCCAGAGATGAATGAAAAACTGCGTTTTAAGACTAAATACGGTTTATATGAGTGGTTAGTTATGCCATTTGGTTTATCTACTACCTCATGAGATTAATGAACCATGTCTTGCGTGATTACTTGGGTAGATTTGTTGTTGTGTATTTTGATGATATACTTGTGTATAGCATTACTTTGAATGATCATGTGAATTATGTGCATTGTGTGCTTGTTACTTTGAGACGTGATAATTTGTTTGCAAACCTGAAAAAGTGTACTTTTTCATTGATAAATTGATATTCTTGGGGTTTGTTGTGAGCTCGAAGGGGATTGAGGTAGATGAGGAGAAGATGAAAGCCATTCGAGATTAGCCAACACCAAAGAGTGTTTCGGATGTGAGGAGCTTTCATGGCTTAGTTAGTTTTTACCAACGGTTTGTGAAAGACTTCTCTACCATTACTGCTCCTTTGATCAAAGTTGTCAAAAAGGAGAATGGATTTAATTGGGGAAAAGATCAAGAGTATGCATTTAACTTGTTGAAACAGAAGCTATGTACCGCACTTGTGCTGTGTTTGCCTAATTTTGATAAACCTTTTGAAGTAGAATGTGATGCCTCCGGGATCGGTATAGGTGCTATCTTAATGTAGGAAAACAGGCCTATTGCATACTTCAGCGAGAAATTGAGTGGAGTGCAACTTAATTATCAAACGTATGACAAAGAACTTTATGCAGTGGTGTGAGCTTTGGAAACGTGGCAGCATTATTTGCAACCAAAGGAATTTGTCATCAAAACCGATCATGAGACTCTTAAGTACCTGAAAGGACAAAGTAAATTGAGCAAGCAACATGCAACTTGGGTGGGGTTCTTGGAAACCCTTCAATACGTGCTGCACTACAAGTAAGGTAAGGAGAATGTAGTCGTCAATGCTTTATCACGCAGGTATTCCTTAATCTCAACTCTTACTTCAAAACTTTTAGGGTTTGAGTATCTTAAAGAATTGTATACCAATGATGTGGACTTTGCTAGTGTCTATGCTGCTTGTGAACATGGTGCTTTTAAGAAATACTTTAGGCATGATGGTTATTTATATCGCTAGAATTGTTTGTGCGTGCCTAATTGTTCATTACATGAATTATTTGTGCTTGAAGCCCACGGTGGAGGACTTATAGGGCACTTTGGTGTTGCTAAGACCTTGGACATATTGCATGAGCATTTTTATTGGCCAAGTATGAGAAAGGATGTAGAACGCATTTGTGCCTGTTGCATTGCTTGTAAGCAAGCTAAATTGACAACTAAACCTCACGGCCTATACACGCCCTTACCCGTACCTAGTCACCCTTAGATTGACATTTCTATGGACTTTATTGTAGGGTTGTCGAATACAAAAGGGGTGTAGATAGCATTTTTGTGGTTGTGGACAGATTTAGTAAGATGGCTCACTTTATTGCTTGCAAAAAAACTGATAATGCTGTGCATGTTGGTGATTTGTTCTTTAAAGATGTTGTGAGATTGCATGATATTCATAGGTCAATAGTTTCGGATAGGGCCACCAAGTTTTTGGGCCATTTTTGACGTGTTTTATTGGAAAAATTAGGAACGAAATTCTTGTTTTTTACTACTTGTCACCCACAAACCGATGGGCAAACAGAAGTTATGAATAGAATGTTAGGGAGTTTGTTGCGTGTTGTGATAGGAAAAATTTTGAAATCGTGGTCTGATTGCTTGCATTTGTTGAGTTCGCTTATAATAGTAATGTGCATTCTACTACCGATTATTCTCCTTTTGAAATTGTTTATGGCTTTAACCCTTTAACTGCATTGGATATGGTGCCTTTACGTTTGTTTGAGTTAACTAGCCTAGATGGAGAGAGGAAAACTGAGTTGATTCAAGAGTTGCACGAGAAGGCTAAGCAACATATGGAGCGCAAGAATGAGGTTTATGCACGTTAAGCCAACAGAGGACGCAAGGAGATGATCTTCGAACCCGACGATTGAGTTTGGCTTCATCTTCGCAAGGAGAGATTTCCTAACCATAGGCGGTCCAAGCTTAATCCGCGAGGGGATGATCCTTTTCAAGTCTTGGAAAGGATCAACAATAACGCCTATAAAATTGACTTGCCCGATGAGTACAACGTGTCCGCTACTTTTAATGTTGCTGACTTGTCTCTGTTTGATATGGATGCAGATTCGAGGACGAATCTTTCCGACGAAGGAGGGGCTGATGTGAGCAAGACTGCACATGACGAATATATCAATAAACACCGAGATCAACACGATACTAATCGAGACTTGACGTTGCCTCCTAACCCCGCAAGTCGAATTGGGCTTAAAAGATTCAAAGCCATGTTAAATTCATTCGTGGCTCGCGTGGTTGATGATGGACTCCGAAAGAATCAAGATTCTCGCTCTCAGCTTTAGTTTGTCAGTTTGAGCGAAATTCTGGGCCCAAACAGCCCTTGACAGGTGCGCACGATAGGCGTGTATGCCTGCGCTCAGCAGGCCAGACACCAAGCGCGCGCCTGGCCTCTTTTCTCTTGGGTTGTTTTCCTACTGTTTTTTATAGACGATTTAGATAATATTATTTTACCTATTTAGGCCCAGGATGTTGGCCCACTTTCAAGTTATTTTGACAAGTATAAATAGTTGCCTTGACATTAGTTTAAGGGTTACACTTTTGATAATTTGAGAGCTTTGTGAGGAATTTCTTCAAGTTCTTGTTGTTCCACGAACCCTAACTCTACTTATCAATTAATATCAATTGTGGCGTATTTTTTTGGTTCAATTTTCTTGGTTTACTACTTGGTCTACGTTGCTTGAACAATTGCGATCCTTGAGATCTAGAAAAGTATCAAAAAACCTTGCATATCTAGTTTGTTTAAAGGCTGCCGATTCATATCAAGATTAATCTTCTTCTGAGTGCGCATCACAAAATTTCTATAATTTTTCAATTTATTTAATTATATGCATTTTTTACTTATTTAAAGACTAATTTCTCTTTTACTTGTTGTTCACAGATGAAGCTCAATAACGTCGATATTGAGAACCCTGAAGTTTCAAGTTGTGTGAGTTTACTATTGAAACAAAGGCTAAGGATCATCATTATCAACTACATAAACACTAAAAATCTTTTTCTTTAGATGAGAAGACAAGGAAACATGTTCCTAAACGGGTAACTTCAGAAAATTGGAGCCAAATGTTCGATTATTGGGTCTCTGCATCACACTCTACAGATTGACACACTACAAGAAAGGTGAAGACTGGACATCTGAAGAAGCGCATAATAATTATATAATTATATAATTTTGTTTAATTTTTAAGTTTATTTATTTATGTATAACTAACTAATAATATTTGAACTAAATATTGATTTTATTTTTAAATTTTTAAAATAAGATGCTAGAGTTGTTGTAAAGATCATTGATTGATGGAAATGAGCCAAATATAGATACATTTGCAACAATGTCCTTGGTACAAGATCAGGCTATATCAAAGGTCTTAGGTATGACCCTAAACCAATTGACTTATCATCATCACGACTAGCATATATAACAACGCTTCAAAAAGAGAATCAGTCGCTTAAGGCTCAGTTACTATGTAATAAAGAAAAGTTATAATGTAATAAACAAAAGTTAGACCGTACTGAACAAAGATGGTCAAGCTTGAAAAGATGGTCTAATAAATACTTGCTCAAATTATATAAGTAATACTGACGATAAAAACGAGTTTTAGTTTGTACATAAGTTTTTTTATAAACATTTGTAATTAACATTTAATAATATTTTATTTTTATATAAAATGCTTCTAATTTTTAATTATTTTTATTTTATTTTATTTTATTAATTATAAATGAAAAATCTAAATATTACAAACACTAAGATGGATTAGAAATCTTACCAATAATTATAATTAAATGAAAAACTTTTCAATAGAAATGTTTAGTAAAAAATCAAAATTCGTCACCAAAAATTTTTAGCGACATTCCTAAAAACATCGCCAATAATTTTTAAAAATAATTAAAAATTAAATACATTTTTTAAAAATTAAATAAAAAACTTAGCTAAAAAGATTTGTCTATGATTCTAAAATCTTAATCAAAACTTTTTAATTACATTCCTTAAACAGTCACTAATAACTTTTATCTATGTTTTGAAAATTGTCGCTAAATATATTTTGTTACGAAAACTTAATTGTTGCAAAACATTATTACCCACATCTACGGTAATGTAACTAATAACTTTTAGCTACGAAAAGAAAGCGTCCTAAAGTAACGTTGGCGATGATTTGTTTTATCTTCATCTATCTCTTTTGGTGATGTGTCCAAGATCGGAGTAAAATATAATTTGCGACGTTTTTTCACCGATAATATTTTGCTACGGTGATTTTATGACAATTCTTGTAACGAATTTTGGTTATTACTAAAAAATTTTGGTGACGAATTTGGAGCTTTTGGCGGTGAAAATATTCGTCACCAAAAACCCTTTTCTTTGTGGTGGAATCAGATAAATTACAATTAACTTAGGAATTTGATTAAATATTTAGATAAATATGATTGTTATTTTCAAAAGAAGCTGCTGTTGCCTTGCCTGGGTGTTGGATGGGAATTGCCAAAACGGCTTGTGCAGAGGTCGGCTACAAAACTCGAGAGGCAAAGTTGAGCAATCTGCAATCCTGATCCCTTTGTCAGATGACAGGGCAAAATATTACAAGCGACACAGAACTGATCTGACACCATTTCAATGTTTGACAGAATAGATTTTAAGATATCTGACCAAGAAACTGAAGTGCAGCAAGAGCGGTTTGTTATATTAAACACCAAATTTATGAATATTTAGCAATTTCGCTTCTCCTCTCTCTTGGTAAATGAGATGCAATCCCATATAAATGACGCAAGAACAAACCAAATCTTTTAATTATAACTAAATGTCAGCTTAGCTTTATTGTTTTCTACTATAGCTATTGTCTTTTAGATGAGTATTAAGAAGTTGTAGCCTTCAGTTGCTGGTGGGTCTGGTGTATAAAATTACTAAGGGAACAGAAAAGCCTGCGTTAATTTTCTCCGATAAATGCCTCTCATAAATGAGCCGGTCATTCACTCTGCAACCTGCATTCTGCACTCTGCACGAACAGGGTGAAAAGTAAAAAAGCCTTTTGCCTGTGCATAGAAATTTGAGCAAAGTATCCAGAAAAAGGTCAAGCACACGTGAAGCCTCTCTGGCTCCACCGTCTCTCACATCTGTAGGTATTAAATTCCCCTGCCTTTTCCACACCCAGTGAAATTTGTCCTAGGCTGTTCTGCTGACGTCACCATAATCAATTTATCTTCGAATTGAGTACGGAAATTCGATTTCTTTTAACTGCAAAATCTAATTAAGTGTACCGTACTCGCATGAAATAAAATTCCCTTTTCAAAATTGGAGTCTTGTCTTGCAGCCTCTTCTCCTTACGACTAGAGGACCATCGTCCAACATACGAATTCTGGGAGTTATGGTGTTGTATATTATTTGAAATAATGATTTCAAAGATATCATTACACAACATTAGAGTTACGTCCACTGCTCCCTCAAATATAGGAAGGGGTGAAGAAATATCATGAAAGTGAGAAGAGACAGGCAGGAAACAAATCAATCAAGTCGACGAGTGAAAAAAAAACAAGCACACGTGGACAAGAGTGACCACACGTGCACCCAATCATCACGAGGCTTACCCCCCACCACACCACACCTTTTCCTCCTTTCTATTCTATCACGAGAGGATAAGAAGTGAAAACCAAACACGACACTAACACTACAATCCAACTATGAACTGACACACTCTTTTTTGTCACATCTACTCCTTTCTTATCTTCCACATCAAATCCTGTTTTTTAATTTTATTTCATTAAATCTCGCTCATATAACTCTTCATATCCGATCTCCTAGTTACCTTCTTGCGATTTTATAAATATTACTGTTACCTATCCTATATTTTGGTGTGGACCAAACACAAAATTCTAGAAAAAGATTGATAACTAGATCCAAAGATAAAACCTTGTTTCGGTTTAATGATATAATGTAATATGAAAGAAGTCTAACGTGACCACTTTGATTAATGTATGATAACAGAAATCTTAATCTTTTATAAATTGTCTTGTCATAATCTAGGTTGGCTTTTCAAGAACATATCACAAATCAATAGTTTACGAGAAGTTCCAAGTTTCACTGCAAGAACAGATAGCACCCAAGTGTAGAAAGGGATAGTTCATCAACCAAGGCTATCTCCTCCTACAGGACTAGAGATGTACGTATGCGTAATAGAAATTTGGGAGAAGCAACCGAAACGATAGGCAACAAAGGACAAGTAATCTACTATAGGTGATAAGAGTTAGCAGATGCTGTGGCTCGACAAGTAACCAAATTTCTGACCATATGCTTTGGTGATTGAACTTTGGATAGCCACCGAAACTGGAATTATGGGCTGACCCTGATGGATTGAGATAGTTCATAAAACTATGCCATCACCCCAACAATGACTTGTAGATTGATCATAAGCAACGACAAATGAGCGTGAATTCAAGCGTGTAAAGGGACAAATCAGATACTAGAATCAAAGCAAGGATTTCTTTTCTACCCTATCAGGAATTGAGTTCCCATCTATTTCCATTCATTATAACAAAATTGATTTCTACCTTTCTTAATTTCTTCTCTTCCAGCCTACGGATCATATTATTAGTAATGTTTTATTGTGGGTTTGGGGTACTATAGGTGATGAGAGTGATTTATAGGACTTTATTTAATGGCTATTAATTAAAACTAAACTATACCCTTTTCGCCATATTTGACTTCGTCAAATCAATGCAAACTCTAGTCATTACATATTATTATATAGTATAAATTATATTTAAAATTTTTAATTTTATTTGATTTATATTATTATTCACGATTATAAACTATATCAATTTAATGCTCAAATTTTAATTTATTATGTAGAATTTATCGTTTTCTCTAACATAATCAATCACCATTTTATATCCGCACACACATAGATTATAATTAATTAAATAATTTAAATTTAAAATAATTATTTTTAGTTTCTCTATTCAAAACATAAAGCAAATATAATTTATAATTATATTATAAAATTGAGTAAAATTATTAATTTACAATATAATCTACTTTATTAAATATCTAAATTTTGAAGCTATTAATTAAATATAATCTACTTTATTAAATATCTAAAATGGCTTAGGATTACCCATTTTTTATTCTAGGGTTTCCCTAAATTTGAAAGTTATCACTTAGTAAGGGGGCGCTTGGTTCATAGAGAGCAATGGGAATGAATATAGTGAGGAATAGGAATGGATATAATCATTATAACGATGATGGTTGGTTAAGATGGAGGAATGATTACCATTACCATTGATGGTGGTTGGTTTGTAAAAAATGTTAAAAAATAAAAATTTGTTAAAATTTTGTTTTATAGCAAAATTTAAATACATTTTAAATAATTATTTTTAATTTATACACCCTAATTATAATGACAAAATATTTAAAATAAAGTATATTGCCATTTTTTCTTTTCAATAG
>JANIJH010000008.1:19220265-19265384 GCA_024520975.1 Erythroxylum areolatum
ATATCTACCATTTCATTACTACAGTAAAATCAAGTAACATAGTTTAATACAATTTACATTCATCTGATAATACAAATAAAGTTATATTTTAAGTAATTAATGAATATATTTTAATTAATTACATTGTAATTAACTAATTAATTATATTTTAATTAGTTAGTTAATTAATTAATTAATATATTTTAATTAGATTTTAATTAATCATGTAATTAATTATATTTAAATTAATTAATTAGAATTTAATTAATTAATTAGTGAATTAATTAATTAAATTTTTATGTTGATTTATTATTTTTATTAATTAATTAAGAGAAACGTAGGTAAAAGAAAAGCTTAAGAAGAAACAATATCTGTTATTGCAAAGTGAAAGCCGGAGACAGTAATGGGCAAAACTTGCTCTAAAATGCATGAGCAATGATTCTCATTCTTCTGGATTACCAGAGGAATGGAGTATCGCCCAATAGCAGGGAATGAAATTATTGACTCTTCAATCATAGGCTTGCACCAAACAACACTTTTCATTTCATACCCATACTTTTTTTCCCATTCCCCCCAAACAACCACACCCTAAGTTTTCATACCAAGGCTCAATCCGTTTAAGTCCGTAGCATCTACCAATTTCGCCATATCTCCCCCTTTTGTTTTGAGATTAAGATCTTTTTGTGAGATTTGAGTTTAGAAGATCAAGACTTTAGCTTATGCTTGATAAAAAATTCTAATTTCTTAAATTTTTTTCTTCGAGCAGTGCATTATACTCACACTGGGAAGGAAGCCCTTCTGTGATTGATAGTGTATAATATGCAGGAAGATACCAAAAAAAGAAAAAAGAAAAAGAAAAGCAATACACGTGCACGCCAATATTAAGAAAATGTTAACGCTTTTTGAGTTAAATGATTTAGTTAGAGAAAGGGGTGTGATGAACACCGAGCAGAGTGTCTATCCCATACAGACGCACGAATGCCATCTAGGAATATAACCTCACGTCACGTTAATTTAAACCCGTTACTTCAAATTTTCCTTTTTTCTACAAAGGGCAAACGAAAGAAAACTAGACAACCCGTTACTTCATTAAAGTTGTGAACTTTGTTGCACGAGGCCCCCTCTTTTGTTTTTTTCTGCTTTTGTGTGGTGCATCTTTTCAGTTTTCCCCACCAAAATTATTGATCTCTCTCTTCATTCTCTTATTCATTATTGAATTTTTCTTTTCCTAATAATAATAATAGCTTGGATAACATCATTGCCTTTTGGAATGTTTTAAAATAATATGCTCTTCATAAGTAGGCATCAATATCTTCTTCTTCTTCTTCTTGATAACATCGACTTATGCTATGCATGGTGTACTTCTTTGTTTTAGACTTTTAGTAAAATAAAAATAAAAAAGAACATTTTAGAACTTGATTTTCTGCTTTTGACTCTTCTGAATCTAACAAAATTGTATTAAATTAGAGATTATTGGTGTGAATATAGTTCGCTATGAAACATATTGGAATAACAAAGCATTATGCTATAAAGATGGCGTCGGTCTTTGGGGACTAGGACATTTTAATCAATAGCCGCCTGTGTACAGTGTCGGCAGTTCATGTTCTCATTTGATGGCCATGGGATTGATAATTCTCTTGTGCATTATTTGGTGGATCTTACTCGTAACTAATCAATCATACAACAGCTTATCATTCTATTTCCCCCTTTATATCGTCCACATAATTTATAAACGCCAAATACAGACCTGTACCACGTACACGGTTGTACAGTACTGACAATTGATCTTCCTCAAGATTTGTTTCCTTAAAAAAGGTTTACGTGAACTGCAGACTCATCTCGTATGAGCATCAGCTTTAAAGGTTCATGAATCGTATATTGATTTTGGGATTTAAAAATCAGATTCCAAAGATTTTATTAAATATTGTGGATCGAGATTTGAGGAAATAAACTTTCCTTTCTTTTCTTTTTTTTTAGCATAGGTATCCGAATCATCCAAATCCGTGATCTATGAAAGAAGATTCTAAGTCGAGCAACAATGAACGTTAACAACCTTCAATTCTTTTAGTGAAGTTTTGCAAATTATGTTGATTTTACCTCGTCCTTGGAAATTTCACTAGAAAAAATTATGATCTCATTATTTTATAATAAAATTAATTTATAAATATAATAAGCCGTGAATCATAAATTATATCTTATTATAAATTTTAATTTTCGTTCAGACAAGTCTCTCGCAAAACCATTTTCTAAATAAATTATTACAAATTACTTTAATTATACAAATGTCCAACTTCTAATAATACTTATATAAACAAGTTAGGAATGATATCAAAAGGCGTATGTTTTGAATGTTAAGTTTTATATAACATATTCACAATTTATCTTATTGTTTGAGCATATTAGTAATTTAGTTGAATTATAATCACAATTTCAACAAAGCTTTAACTAGTATTACAATTAATTATAGTTAAACACTAATTAGGTCTCAATAAAATTCAATATTAGTCATTATTTATCAAGTATTTTATATTTAATTATAATGTTTTGTAAACTTTATAATTAAGTCAAACTTAGATAACTTACCATTTCTCTTTCCCGTGGCTTTTTGTGCGTTACCATTTCTTTAAGTTACCATTTCTTTAATTTAGATAACTTACCATTTCTTTAATTTATTTTAGTTTCTAATTAATCAACAATATCAACATCTACTATTACCTATCAAATATTATGAATGTCATTTGATTAACATTTTGTGCATAAATTTTTATATAATTTAATTATTTTATCATACAATATTCTAATCAACTATAGAGTCTGAAATCAATGTGTACTCTATTTGAATTTAATTATATTAGTCCTTGAACATTAATAATTTATTTTTTAATGACATTTGAAAACTATTTTTCAATTGTTATTCTACCTCAGCCAAGAAAATTTCAAATTAATACTAACCGAGAATAATAAAAATTCTTTTTAATTACTTTATGGTTATAAATTTTATATTATCACTCAACAATATCTATATAGTTTATGTTGTCTTCAATAACTACGAATCAGGCTATTATTGACTAATATATATCATAAGTAGTATTAAAATGTAACAGTCTCTATGTGAGATAAATTAGAGATCTTAAGTTTAATGATTATTTATACAATGATCATAACCTAACTTTTTATAAACACAAGTAATATTTCATATGAAATTCTCATATCAGTCATGTTAGTGAAATTTTTATAACAAGTAACAACATATTTGTTTAAGTATTTTTATACTTTAATCTATGTGATATATCTACTTCATAAAGAAGAAATATAACATCTGCTAGTTTTACAATTTGTTGTTGTTTAGTTTTAATAGAGAAATGACTAGAAACAATTTAAAAATAATACTTAAATGTAACATTAATATTATAATTATGGTAGTATCATCATAGTTTTATTTATAAAATGTATTTTTCTCATGAACTTCATTTTACAAGTTAGTTAATTAAACAAACATATATAAGATTAAAATTTTAATTAATTAATTATGCTACAAATATACATCCAATCAATTGGTTATAGGATATAAACTAATAATATCACCATCTGAAAAGGGGCTTATGTGTTACACCATAGAAAGTAGGAATTTCAAATTTCTAATGCAGCTCCGTTACCTCTTTTTATCAATCTTTCAAACAAAATTTTAATTCACCAGAAATATCGTCTTCATATTTGAAATGGGCAACACACCTGATCATGTTTTCTTGTTTAAATAAATTTACAACTCGAAGGTAGAAAAGTTCTCTTTCCTTCATCCTTCGAGTTGGAAACTGATTTAAACAAGAAAACTTGATCAGATGTGTTGCCCATTTCAAATATGAAGACGATATTTAGTTGATTATAATTAACAAGGCGATTTTGGGTGCTAATGCGTCTCATTTAATAAATATCTCACAGATGAGTCATGTTACCGACTTTTGATAACATTCTGCATTTATTTTGGGTAATCTCTTCGTAATCAGTTTGTTTTAAGATCAAGAGCATCATAAATCACGCATGACACACTAGTTATGTTTCTTATACGTGCTTTGTACAATCAAAGCACACAGTTAAGCGATTATATTAAAAGATATTAATGAAACATAGTAGTTCATCGTATGAAAGACAAAAAGAATAGGGAAATATTAGTTATAGTTTGCATACGAAGTGATTAAATATACGTATAAATGTAAAATAATAATAATACACTCAATAAAATTTTAAATTTCCATTAAAAAACTAGAAAAATACTTAGAAAAATCACTAGAAAACACCAAAAATAGGTTTTTTTTTTTTACATAAGATTCTATTATATCATTTCATAAAATTATGTATACACCATTAACACATTTTAATTAAAAAAACGTGAAATTGGTGATGTTACAAAGAATTGGATAACTAAAATAGTACGTTATGGTACAACATAAAAATAAAAAATAAAAAATATATAAAGTTCAATAAAAAAAAGGCTTACTCCAATGCACAACAATTCTTCACTTTGCAGGGATAAGAGGAAAGTTATCAATTATATGCAATCTTCTATTTGTATTTTAAAAAGAAGTGGACTTTGTGATTCGAACTGGTAACTTTCCAGTTACCAAAATATTTGTTGTATAAGTAATATATATTTAGGGTAACAAGAAAAGCTTTTATTTATTACGTGAGAAGTCTAAAAGTATTTTCTTTTGACAACACTTAAATGTTAAATTAAAAATTAAAAATGATCTTTTTTCTTAATTTGATATGAATTAAGAAATATTCAAAATTATAGATTTTTCATTTATAAGCATTAATTACTAATTTTTAATTATTTCTTTTGAAAATATTTCTAGCTTGAAATTTAATTGAAGTACTTTTCTAATTGCATACCAATTGTAGGATTAGGTTCATGTAATTTAGAAGGTATAAGATTATATATATTATCAATCGCAAGCGGATCTTAAAAGTTCAATTAATATATAAATGATATCATATTTAAATTTTTCTTTACAAAATGTAAATGATTTCTTCCTTTTTATATATGCAAAAGGATCTTTTTCCCCAATGGTATACAAAATTTTAAAAAATGTACTACAATTAATTGTGCGTTATTAAAATACATAATTCTTGACTTTTATATGCTAAAACGTGGATTAGGTATTAAAAAGGCATTTCCCATTATTTCATATGAAATATTAAAAAATTATGGATTAAATATTTATTTTAGAATTTAAATCATTTAAATTAACATCAATTATTATAAATGTACATTAAAGGGGATATTTATTATATTATTTCAAATTGATACATATATAATTAAAATTACGAATTTTAGATTATCATAATAAAATTAAAGATTAATTGTCTAAAATTCTTTTATAAAGTTTGTTATTTCTCACAATAGAGTTTTAAAACAATATTCTTTAGTTATATATACAATCTAATGGTTACTACTACTTTTTAAAGATAGAATTTATAATCCTCAAATATACCAATAATAAAATTTCAATAATATGATTAAATGAGAACTAAAATTTATAGTTAATTTAATAAGTAAATAATCTAAAAGGAAAATTTTAAGAAAATTAAAAATTCAAATCTCTTTTACGTTTTATAAATTTAAATATATAGCCTTAGAGAACCATATATTTTGATTTGGTCTTCAGGGCCTATCCTCCCTCTAATGAAACGACGTTTGAACCAATTTGTCAGTTTCGAAAGCAGAAAACAAATTGGGATT
The DNA here is from genome assembly GCA_024520975.1 of Erythroxylum areolatum. Taxonomy (NCBI): domain Eukaryota; kingdom Viridiplantae; phylum Streptophyta; class Magnoliopsida; order Malpighiales; family Erythroxylaceae; genus Erythroxylum; species Erythroxylum areolatum. The sequence goes on from JANIJH010000008.1 coordinate 19,225,985, forward strand.
TGGATGTTGTTATGTCAAATCTTTTTCCAAGAATCCCCCAATGGATCTACGCTTTTCTTTAGGTCACCATCCAATGCAACTTTAGTTCTGTATTGGGACGAAACATCCGCGCAACAAAAAGTCGAAAAACCAAAGAAAATTGAACTCTTGCATGGAAAATCCTATTCCCACAATCTCATTGTAATCGTATAACATGTTTGATTCGACTCTTTGAGCATGTCCACCTACTGTACGGAGCCGACCCTTTAAGTTAAGTCAAACACTTTTTATCTTTGCGTTTTTACCTGCAGATAAGACTTTTTGTAAGTTTGCTTGAAAATTGAACCACCTTTAATAATATTTTTGAACAAAATATACTGATCGCATAATTTTTCAAGTGAAATGTTAAACTTTCGGTGGAGTATTTGTTATTAAGAATATTAACAAAATTCTTGACATAAAATAAGTAACAAAATTTAAAATTATCTTTGGGAGTATTGAGAGGGCGACTGCTCCAAAGTTCGACCTATAAACGTGTACATAATACGTGTTAAAAATTTACGAAGCAAAGATCACTATAATTGTATAAGTCAAATTACAATATCAAATTGACATGTGGAGCATCCTTTTCAAATATTCTATGAATTTTGTGAACATAAACGTCACTTTGATGGGATGGTGCATGATATATGTTCAATTGAGAGTTATAGATTCCTTGCCCCCTGTCAGTTCATACGTGATATACGTTTTAAGTTAAAGTTGATTGATAATTATGTATGACTTTCTTAATTGAAATGATGAGATATTTCTTAACAGGAAACGTGTAATTGTTAAATTACTTTCTAGTAAGATATTTATTGTTTCACATAAATATAAATTTTAATAGATTGTATATTATTTAATAAACTTTATGTTTACTAGAATTCATTAAACAAATTGGTTGGATTCAAAGTCGGTTTTTTAGCCCTATAGAATTATAAACAATTATGTTTTCAGTTAAGATAGCTGTTATGACATTTTAGGTATTATTTATAATTGGACACGTTTAATTATTTGTAAAATTTTGGGTATTATTTATAATTGGACACGTTTAATTAATTGTAAAATCTTACTATGACGAGTATTATACTCTATGTGAGATTCTTTGAAAATGAGATTTATTTAGAATAAAATCCTAGTTATGATAGGATTTAGTTGAAATCAAACCACCATATCTTGATTAAGATAAGATGTATATTTTAGTCATTTTTGGACACTTTTTTACATCATATTTTGAGGATAATGATTATTTAAGGTAGTTGAATTTTTGAAGATTCTATTAACTATTTTGCAGCTACATTCTTGCTGTGTTTTATGTGATTTTGGGGCCATATTTTTGTCATTTTGGGTGGAAAAATGACAGGCATATTGTGACTTGGCAGTTAGAATTTTTGGAGAATCTTGGATTATCTTTTGTAGCTGATTTCATGGGTATATCATCCATATCTAGTAGCTGCGTTTTTCCCCTATATTGCGCGATTTTTTGGGTTGTCTTCATTGTTGTTTTCTGGCGAAAATCTCCAGTAGTTTTCTAGTATTTTACAACTTCACTCTTTGTAACGTTTCAGTAAAGAAACATTTATTTTATTGGTGATTTTTCTGCTACTATGCGTGGGATATCTCAGTGACATTATCGAAGGTTCATAGCAAAATTTTTGGTGGACAACTTCCTAATCTTTCATTAAAGAAACTGAATTTTTAGGGGAGATGTTCATCTTATCTCAAGTGTCTTTGTTTATGTTTGTTATTGTTTTATTACTTGTTTTATTTTATTTTCATTCTTTATTATTAAATATTTTTTAGAAAATCCTCAGTTAAGATTAGCACAAGGTGATCGTATTATAGGGAGTGAAATACTTTCACGAATTATGAAGATGAGGGATAGTGTCAAGCGTAGGGTGAGTCGGCTCTGTAGTATCTTAAGTAAAACTATTGTTGCTCTTTGGTGAAAGCGATTAAGCTAGGTAAGGGCCTTGCAAACGTAGGCAAGATGTGTTGAATTATCAAATCTCGAGTTTTGATTTGTTTATTTGTCATTTAATTTTTCTATTTTCGTTTGTGCTAAAAAATTTACAAATTGCTGATAAATTGCTTTATATCAAGCAACCATAGATACAGTTCAAAGCAATTTGAGACAGAACCAATTTTTTTACAAAACTACATTCTGTAGAATTTTCAATTCGTATCAGAGCGGGTCATCGAATCAAAACTTGGCGTGATAAGTTGATGCAAATCCGTGCTTTGCAATTATGGATACAAGAGGATGAGCATCAATCACCAACCTAACGTTGCTAGATGGTTCAAATTGTCCTATGTGGAAATCACGAATGAGAGTATTTATTCAAGAACAAGGAACAAAAGCATGGAACTCGATTTTAAATGGCTGGATACATCTAATGACAACTGATGGAAAGGAAGAAATAGTGCTTAAAAATCTATCTGAATGAACAAGGGCTGAAGAAGAAGAAACACTTGATAACTCTCTAGCAATACATGCAATTTTTAGTGTTATAGATGATGGATGTTTCAATATGATATCAGCTTGTGAATTAGCAAATGAAGTATAGGATACATTACAAACAATACATGAGAGATCAAAATCGTTGATAACTTCAAAACTTCAATTGTTGGCTACTAGATTTGAAGAGCTTAAGATGGAGGAAAGTGACACTATCAGAGATTTTCATGAGCAGCTGCGTGATAATGTCAATGAAGTACATCAACTTGGAAAGAAGTATTCAAATCTAAAACTTGTCAAGAAAATATTTAGATCATTGCCTCCTATATTCATATCGAATATTATAGTCATTGAAGAAGCTCATGACTTTAATGAATTATCTTTGGATAAGATAATTAGGATTCTCACAAACTTTGAGATGAACTTGTTGAGATATAAGCGTGAGAAGAACAAAGAGTTGGCTTTGCAAGCTGAAGTTGCTAAATCCGTGAATGATTCAGGAGATGACTCTGATGAAAATGATGATATGTTGTCGCTAATTAGAAATTTTAGCAAGTGGCTAAAGAAGGTGAAGAAAGATAGACCTAAGTTCAAACATAATGGTGGGAGTTCTTTCCAACAATAACTTCAAACAACAAGCAAAAGCAAAAAAGATACAATGTCATGAGTGTCAAGATTTCAAACATATGCAAGCGGAATGTGCTAACACTCTTAAAAGGAGAAAAAGGAAGTCTTACACCATCACTTGGAGTGAAAATGAATTTAAAGACAACAAAGAAGAAATTGTGAGTGATAGTGCTGCGTTGGTTGTTTTATACATCAGAAATCCAGTTGCTTGCTTAACAACAACCACAGAAGAAACTGATGGCAAAAACGAAGATGAATTAGTCTAAAACTCCAATAAAATTGCATATGAATCAGTCCAAAGTTTCTATTTATATTATGACATAGATGATAGTGATTCGGATTACGAAAGGGGAGATATTTGCAAAGCTTATGAGTTATGGGTCTAAACATGTAAGAAAATGAGAAATTGAAAGAGAAAAACTCTACCATAAAGAATACTATTCAAGATCTAGAGAATAAGTTGTTATCTACAATAGATGAGCTAAATGAAACAAAGTTGAAGTTAGTCAGTATGAAAAAAATTGACAAGAATGTAAAATAGAGGTATCGAAAAGTTGTTAAAAATTGGTAAAGATTAAACGAGACCTTCAAGGTATTGGCTATAAAGGTGATTGTTCTAAGTTGAATGATGAAAAAAATGGTGCAGCTAAATCTATCCAAAGAGAAATGTTAAAGAGGAAACGAAAATTTATACCTACTTGTCACTTTTGCGGGGTAAACGGGCATATAAGGCCAAATTGTTACAAGTTGTTACAAAATATATTTCATCTATACAATCTTCTATGAATTTCCAGCAGCAACCCACATTACCTAAACATACTTGAGTTAGAAAGGGTTAATTACAAGAACTTGTGGATTTTAAATCTATGCGATTTGTTTCACATAATGACTAGCATTTTGATAGTGGGAGCTCACATCACATGACAGGTGAAAGAAGTTACTTGACAGATCATCAAAGTTGTGTAGATGGCCACGTTACCTTTGATGATGGAAAGAAGGATTCAGTTATTGGAAGAGGGACCCTTTATGCGGATGGACTGTCACACTTCAAAAATGTGCTTAACGTTGATGGTTTTAAAACCAACTTGGTGAGTATTAGTTAACTTTGCGATAATGGGATGTTAGTTAAATTTACTAATGATGAATGCAAGGTGTTGAATGAACAAGGAGAGTGTTTAGTAAGTGGCATAAGATTGGAGGATAATTGCCATATGTTGCAATCTCACACTTCAAAACAGACACGTAAAGGAGTTGATAGTAGAAACTATTAAGATCTACAGTTAGTTGTTGCTGGAAACGAAACTGTTAAGACAAAGAACCAATTGGTTGCTTCGAAGGAAGAAACCAACCGGACAGTTGATGATAGAGATAATGTGACGAGGAATAAGGCCAAGTTTGAATTTCTTTGATGGAAATAGGGATGGTGTGCTTTACACTTTTGAAGTATATTGATGTTATTTATTAAGAAAACAAAAAAAAGAAAAGGGGGTTTTGAAGGAGTTAACGTCGATATTTTTTGAGCTTTTGATTTATGAATTTTCTAAGGTTTAGGTGTTTAGTGTGTGTCTAGTTTTTTCTTACTTATTGAATAGTATATTTGATGTAAAAATAAGGCTCTGCTTGATGATTTGAGAATTCTACTTTTGAATTTTGATTTACGAAGTTATGTCAACAAAAAGTTAATGCTTGGTTGGAGACTTGTAGGAAGATTCGGGTTTTCTATGATTTGGGTTTTTCAAGTTTTTTCTTGGTTTTTCTCTACATCGTGGGCTGTATGAGTTTAGGCAATATGCTTTCACATGGTTTATGTGAGAAGGAGATTGATTAGGTTTGATTATGATTCATTGAATGCATTTTTGGGGTTTATGAATTTAATCAGGCTTATGCGGATGACTTTGATGTGAGTATTAATATATTAGCTAGTGTTTTGACTGGTGGTAAATTATCATCTGGCGTACTTATGATTCTTTTGATGCAGCTTACACTGATTTTTATGCCTCTTTATTCGTTGAGATTGATCGCATTAAAGGCTTTCTTCATTTTGGCATTGTTTTATCCCAAGGGAGAGATATCATATTGTTTTTGGTAACTATTCTATTTAGGGGGAGATTTTAAGGTATATGCGTGACCATTCTTCTTAATCTTTAGCATTTTTTTGTCCTAAGGGGGAGATCATTTTTTAACTTTGGTATTACTATTTTTGAACTTGATGAACTTGATGTTATGTGCACTTGATGTCATTCAGAACTTATTTGGAACTCGATGTTTGATCAAGGAGGAGTTCTTATATGTTTTGTAAACTTGATGTTATATGTTTAATTATATTCTTGAGGGAGAGTTTTGATATATGACAAATAATGCTAAAAAGGGGGAGATTGTTAAGATATGTATTATGACATTTTGGGCATTATTTGTAATTGGACACCTTTGGTTATTTGTGGAATTTCACTATGACGAGTATTTTACTTTCTGTGGGATTCTTTGAAGATGAGGTTTATTTGGAATAAAATCCTAATCATGATAGGATATAGTTGAAATCAAATCACCATATCTTAACTAAGATAAGATGTAGATTTTTGGAATATTAGCCTATTTTGAGGATAATGGCTATCTAAGGCAGTTGGATTTTTGGAGATTCTATTAACTATTTTGCAGCTGCATTCTTAATGTGTTTTAAGTGACTTTTGGGGCTGTATTTTTGTCATTTTTGGTGGAAAAATGACAGGCATATTGTGACTTGGCAGCTGATATTTTTGGACAATCTTATATTATCTTTTGCAATTGATTTCACAGGGTATATCATCCATATCTAGCAACTATGTTTTCCCTTGTGTTGTACAATTTTCTAGGCTGTCTTCATTGTTGTTTCATGGCGAAAATCTCCAATGGTTTTCGAGTATTTTGTAGCTCCATTATTTGTAACATTTCGATGAAGAAACGTTCATTTTGTTGGTGAATTTTCTATTGCTATGCATGGGATATCTCAGTGACATTATCGAAGGTTCACAGGAAAATTTTTGGTGGACAACTTCTCGATCTTTTGTTGAAGAAGTTGGATTTTTAGGGAAGTTGTTTCTTTGATCTCAAGTGTCTTTGTTTATGTCCATTATTGTTTCTATCACTTGAGTATTTTTATTTTCATTCTTTATTATCAAATACTGTTGAGAAAATCCTCTATTAAGGTTAGCAAGAAATAGTCGTGTTATTGAGAGTGAAATACTTTCACAAGTTGTGAGGATAAGGGATAGTGCAAGGATAGGGTGAGTCAACTCTATAATATCTTCAGCAAAACTATTATTACTCTTTGGTGAAAGTGATTAAACTGGGTAAGGGCCCCGCAGAAGTAGGCAAGATTTGTCGAATTGCGTTACCAAATCTCGAGTGTTGATTTGTTTATTTCATGTATAATTTTTCTATTTTCATTTGTGTTAGAGAATTTATAAATTATTGATACAGTTGTTTTATATCAAACAACCACAGATACAGTTCAAAACAACTACGACATAACCAAGTTTTTTGCGAAACTACATTCTTTCGAATTTTTATTTTCCTATGTATTCAATAAATTATTCACTCATCTGTATAATTATATGATTTTAGACTTTACTAATTAATTAACTAGTTTAAAGATTGTAATTTAGATTCGAATTGTCCATATTTTCACAAAATATTCTTGTTGGTTTATGCCCTTGCAGCCAATTTTGATTGTATATTTATTTGTATAAAATTTGTTTTTTCCAACAGTTTTGTCATGTTGAATTAACTTAAATGCTATAAATAAGACGATTATGAAGTACATCAGTTAAGTACAATTCTTATTCTTTTATATCTAGTTTTTAATAAGATAAAATTATTATCTTTTATTTTAACATAAAAAAAGAGAATCTGAAAACTTCAAGAACATATTTTACTTTTAAGCATTAAATTAAATATTAAATATATAGATCTAATTTTTCTTATGCTATATTGGGATAGTATTAGTTAAAATGAATGTGCTTTTGGATATTTAATGTTTGTCGCAACCAAATTTTTTTAATTAAATATCTTTCTTAGTTTATTCTTTATCGTAAAAATACATTGCAATAGACAATTTTACTTTGCTTTAATTTTTAAAGAATTGAGTTTTTGAAAATATGATTATATATTTAAAATAAAATTGAGATTTTCATGTTTTAGAATTTAGTATTGAGTATTGAAATAATAGCTTACATGAATTAATCTTTTGTTCATTTATTATCTATAGCTTTTCAATTGATTACAACATCTATATTATTGTTTTCCTAATTCAAGCTACTGTTTTCATTGAATACCATACTTCTATTAGTTATTATTTTTCTAACCTTTAAGCTATAAAATTTGTAACTTTGCTTGTAGTGTTGTATCCATGAACTCTCCCATCTCATCTTTCATGTTTAACTTGCCTCTCTCAAAGTAGCAACTAACTAGCTACTTTGAGGTGTTCAACTAAAGTTTACGATTAAACCTAGTTTCATATATTGTCTTTCCTCTTGAAACTTTTATTGAAATCATGTTTAATAAATAAAGTGAAATATGCACTAACTCAGTCTAAAATACTTGGGAATGTTTTTCTCAAACATCAAGCAACATGCCATTTCCATCACTGTCCAGTTCATTCTCTTACTAACCTTATTCTACTAATGATTAAAATGAACAATAAGTTGTTGTTTTCTTCTTTAATGTTCCAAAAACTACTTGAATTCCTTATTTCAGTAAAATTATATGACATCAAGATATAATTGAATAGTCAATCTACTTTTATAATAAGCTTTTAAACTTCATGAACTCTAACAAGGTTTTGACTTTCGAATCGAATAAGAAACCTAACATTTCTACTTTTATAATAAGCTTTTAAACTTCTTGAACTCTAACAAGGTTTTGACTTTCGAATCGAAAAAGAAACCTAACTTTATCATTATTTGTTATGTGATGTGAACACATTATCAAGTAGTCAATTGTACGCATAAATTATTGTTACTAAATTTGCAATTGCAATAAAGAGCTTCTTATCAAATTATGCTTCTACCTTATCTAGTTTTGCTTGATGCTTTTTTGCTGCTCTTTATCTTTACTTTTGCAAACCTTCTTAACAAGTCCTAGTTGATTATAAATCCTACATTTCGCATTAGGCCTCAACTAGTAGTAGTTTTTAGTGCGACTCCTCTTTTTGCAATATAAACAAGGTGAGAACTTGCTTTTTGTTTTTTACTACTTACAAAAACATCACTGTCTTGTTTCACTTATCCTTTTCTTTCACTAAATTACTTGCCTCTACTGAACTTTGTTTTTGCATCCTTGTGCTTCATTAAGAGAGCTATATTTGATGTAACATCAAGCCTTAAATTTCTTTTTTATTCAAAATGTAAGGCCTTTAAATATTATTTGAGTCCTAAAGATGATGTTTTAGACTTAAATTTCTCAGACATACTTATTAGAAATTTGTTGACCACTATGAAGTCATAATTTTTTCTTAATAACCTCACCATATTTACTAGTTTTACGAGCATGTTTACGAAGCTAGTAAATTCTCTCTAAAGGTTAAGACTTGAATTTGCTTAGTTTTACTTTTACCTTTAAACTCCTTTATCTTGTTCTATTCTTCTTTTATAGTATTACTTGTCATGATTCTTAAAGAAAGTTGTGTCATACACAAGCATATATAACTGAGAGTTCCTGTAATTGCTTTGACTTCTTTTCATTATGCATCTTGAAATGGTTAACAATTGGACTATTAGGAATTTATAATACCAGCATCTCTACTTCTGTCACACCCTAGATTAAACGTTAAAAGGTAAGCTTTCAGTTTTATTGCCCAAACAAGCAAGTTTTTGACATTAAAAATTAGAGGTACTTGAGTAGAAAAACTATTGGAAATCATATTTTGTTTTTAGTATTCAATTTGTTTTTAATGAAGGTGTTGACATCCCATATAAGAGGTGAGTATGACAACTCATATCAAAAGAGAGAAGAAAGGTGGAAGTTTTTATAAGTCTATTAATTATTTTAGCTAACAATTTTTTACCATATTGTTCTTTTAGGTTAAAAGGCATAGAACTTCCTTCCTGATAGTTTGTTGAATTTTTTTTAAAAAAAATCTTGCAGTTTTCAATTTTCTAGAAAATTCCTTCTCTTAAACTTCAGTTAAAAAATAACAATAAAACACATATAGTATGAACATTATACGAGTACCAATTAAATGCTCCTTATATGATGATTTAGTTTAGCTCTTTAACTCTAATCGAACTCATAAAACTCAAATCAAACTAATAATTTATTATAATTATCACAAATCATTAATTTAGATCGATTTTAATTAGTTTGAATTAAGTTTAAGAGTTGAATTGAGTTATTATGTTAATAATATTTAATTAGTACATATATGGTATTCATATCATATGTGTTTTGTTGTTATTTTTTAACTAAAGTCTAATAAAATGGATTTTCTAGAAAATTAAAAAGTAGGTATTTTTTTAAGAATTTTAAAGATCAGATTTTTTTAATTTTTTAAACGACAAAATAAGTCTATGTGTTTTATTCTAGTATCTAATATTAAATCATAAAACATGAACAAATACGTTTTAAAAACTAATTTTGCATCTAAACTCTTATGAATTATTTACATTGCTATATTTGTCAATGGGTCAGGCCGGGCCCGGGCCACCCTGGCCCAATCCAGTCCTACTGTCGGGCTGGGTGGTCCGTGGCCCGCCCATGGCTTGGTCAACTCGGGCTAAAATTGGGCTAGGTTGGGCCAAAATTGACATTCCTACATACCACCAATCCAAGCTTATTATTAAATCAACTATATTTAATCGTGATATACTTTGATTCCAGTATTTGAGTAGATTATGATAATTAAATAATCTAATGAAGAAAATTCTATATAAATTTTCTAGGTGTAAATATAATGTATATGACATTTAAATGATTAATTTAAGTTGGATTCTTAAAACTATTAAGATTATCTTAAGAGAGAATGACCTAATAAATTAATAATTATTAATGTTTCAAAGATCAAATCGTAAATAAAAGGATTGAAATTTCAAAAGTTGAATGAACGGTTATTATTGGATTCATATATAATAAATAAGAAAAGTTTAAGACAAATTTGTTTTAAATTAGTATCTTAAATTATTGTTTAACACTTAAGCAGAAATTTAACAAAATTATTAAGAAGTTTGTTGAATATTTAAAAATAAAATATGTAAAATAAAAAGTTATAAAATACAAAATAATAGCAGTTATAACTTTACCAAGAAGAAAATATTTGTCTCATTGCCTAAAAAATAAAAATTCAAAAAGGAGATTAGAGAACAAGTAAGTTTGAAATAAGAAAATGTAAACTACGTAAATATTAAACTCTAGGAAGAGGATGATTTTAGAAAGAGTAAGACCCTATTTGACAATCACCTGATTGCATTAATTGTTAGTTGATTCTATTTGTGATTAACTGACAGCGGATTAATATAGCTAATTTGACTAATAGATAATATCAACTGTTTATTTAAAGATGTTTGATAAAATTAACTATTTAGTATTAGTTGTTTATATGTAAAATGACTTATAAGGATATGACTTAAAAAAAGATTATAAGGATATGAATATTTTATTTTATTTTTTTAATATTCTTATAAGAATTTAGATAGAGCAAAAGAAGTCAATACCATTATTTAAAGCAAAGGTATATAATAATCTAAAAACGAGGTCTAACTATCATTAAACTAGAGACAATATTATCACAAATAGTTGTCATATCCTAAGTTCTAAGTTCTTTAACGTCTTCTTGTGTAGAGTTAATTTTAACATCTTCAAATACATCTAGAGATATAAATTCAGGATCTTGATTGGTGATGTTAAAAGTCAGGTAGTCAATTGTGCTTCTTCTAATATAATTATGCATCACAAAAGCTAAACAAATTATTTTATTTTGATTCATCAATGAATACTTAAGCATTTTCTCTAATATCTTCTATCGAGCCTTAAGAACATCGAAACTCTCTCAATACAACTTCTCAATGATGAATGAGCTCAATTAAAACTTCTCGAGATCCTCTTGGATTTATACCACGAAACCCCGATTGAAATACCTTGTCTTTAGGTAAAGTGTCAAATATCTTTTGCTTTCAGAGAGCCTTTGTCAATTAAGTAATATTTACCTGAGTGTCCACAGTGGTAATATAATTATTATGAATAATATCATAAAAATCTAAATCATGACTAAAAAATCATACAAATATTAAAATTACTTATCCATGGTTTTGAAAATTTGAGTTTCAGATTACCGATTATATCGAGAAAAAGACGAATAAACCCACTTAGGACATACACGAATAAACTCACTTTCTACAAAATTGACATCTATCCTAAAGCTTCAAACTATAATTGTTTTCCAAAATCATGTATAATTGACGATATGTATTTTGATTCATTTTAAATGTATTAAAACTTCATTTTTCATGACCATTCAATAATTCATTCATCCATATTTCTCCTGTTAGATGGGAAGTCATGCATAGTTCCTTGTATATATGGTTTAAAAAATACACACGCATATAGTCCACTACACAAGCCACCAAATCCCAAAACTCATTCTCATTGTCCAAAAATTGCTTAATTTGCAGAAGTTACATAAATTGCATAGCACCATCATCTATACCTACAAATCAACAAGTAATTTATATCTCTATTAAATACAAATATTCATGTAATATAATATATTACATGAATTAATAATAATAAATTCAATTATACAATATTACATCTCTCTGTTTGTCTCTCTCTCTCTTTCTCTCCTCTCACTTTTGGGCACAATCATCTTTTCTCTCTTAATTTCTGAGCAAAACACTCCTCATAGGAGTATTTTCAAAAACAGTAAATTGAGTTCAATTTGTCAACCCAATTAGCTAATTATGAAACATGATTATTAGTGGTTTGACATAATCAAACATCTAAATACCTTTCAATCTATCAAAAAAAATAGCTGATCAGTTATTTGCCAAACAAGGCTTAAGTGTTATTTTTAAGAATGAAGAGATAATTACAAAGAAAAATAGGGAAACATTGGACTACTGGACATGTTTTTAAATGTAATCTATTTTCTCGATCGGTTATACCGACGATAACAAAATTTTCTCTTAAAAGCTTATTGACGTGATAATGCTAAAGCAGAAAATCTTTAAAATGTAAAATGCATTATTAAGTATCTAATGAAAATTTCAACAACTTGTATTCAACTTGACTCCTTCCAAGGAGCTGGTTCGATGCCTGCATTCCAATTCTTCACGGAATTGCTTCTTGTGACCATATTGAACTGCATCAAGTCCCCTAGACTTTGTAGTGAAAGGACCATCTCACACTTGCAAACAGCTTCAATGCTTAAGGACCATTTTGATTTTGCACGCGGATCAATGTACTTGATCTTGCACATTTAGAACTGGGATAGACGATGGAGTTATGGCTTCCAAAGCTCTTCAACACATCTGTTCTATATCACATGTGTAGAGACGATCAGAGGACATCTTTCTCCTCCTCTCTTGCTAATTTTGTAGCAACTAAGTAGTTATTTCTCGGTCAGAAGGTCGTTCATTGAAATGCATTTCTAGATTAGTTCATCTTTTTTTTCACAGAAGGTGTGCTTACGAGAAATTCAGATACAGATTTGTGTAAATTTCCTGTATGTTCAATTGGTTTGGGGAAATTCAATGGCATTGTAAAATGAAGATACATTAAGGGCATACAAGACATTTCCATTGCCAGCTATTATACACTTCTGTTACAACATACGCAATAGCTAGCTGAGAGTATTTGTAACTAACAATATTCTTCTTTCTGTTGTAATTCTCGTCTATATAATCAAGTCTATGAGACAATAATAAATACACACATTCTATTCCTCTGATAAGCCTTTATATGGTATCAGAACTTTCCTGACCAACGTCATGAATCCCAACTCTGGCTCATCAGGTACTAGCAATAATGCTACACAACCTTTCACTCCTTCTCTTGATTTTCCCATTCTAACAAAAACCCCTAAACTTCTACCTTCCCATTAAGCTCGACAGGCAGAATTTTATCAACTGGCGAGCACAAGTACTTGTAGCCATAAGAGCCCTTGAACTTAAACACTTCATCACCACTGCACCTCCTCCTCAAACTTTTAGCGCAGATGCAGATCAAGCCAGTGACCACACAGACTACAAAACCTGGCGTAGAATAGATCAGTTGCTATTATGTTGGTTGCTCCCAACCATTGGAGAAGAAATAATTGGTCAGGTAAACCATTCCAACTCCTCCCACCAAGTATGGCAAATTCTCAAAAATCTTTATGCTCAATGGTTAGAGTCCTACAGCTCAAACATCAACTCTCAATAATTAAAAAGGGATCATACACTATATCTAAATACATACAAAAAGTTAAAACTATAGGAGACTCAATTCAAGTTACAGGACATGCCATCATAGAATATGAACTAATATAAAGTGATCTCAATGGTTATGGTCATGAATATGATCCTATTGTGGTTTATCTAACACACTCCATGAAAACCTCAACTCTACAAGAAGTACAATACTCTCTCATGATGTATGAAACAAGAACAGAGCAGTTGAACACAATCACCCAAACAGACATCTCATCACCTGCTGCCAACTACGCAACTTTCAATAACAATAATCAAAACCGTAACAATCAAGGTGGAAGGAGCAGCTTTAAAGATAGAGGAGGTCGTGGAAGAGGAGGCAGATGGAATGGAAATCAAATATTTTGTCAGCTATGCCACAAACTTGGCCATGAGACACTCAAATGTTACAAAAGGTTCGACATATCGTGGAAAGGAAGCACTAACCGACCATAGAGATCTAACATCAATGGAAAATCTACACAAAACAATTCACAAGGCTATCCTCAATCCTATTTTAAATCAGCAAGGTAATCCTTCTGCTGAAACACTTAGTGACAGTACATGATTTGTGGATAGTGGAGCTAATCATGTAACAACAGACCTTAACAATCTTTCAATCAGTTCAGAATATGGTGGCAAAGATCAACTCACCGTTGGAAATGGTACTTCCCTTCCTATTGCTAATATGGTTTCATCTCATATTCACTTCCAAGACATCATACATACACCTCTTGGATTGAAACAAATTTTACATGTCCCAAACATAACCAAAAAACCTATTGAGTATACCTAAACTCGCTAAAGATAACAAAATTACTGTTGAGTTTACTGAGGTTAATTGTTTGTTTAAGCACAAGGCAACAGGGAAGGTTTTGCTCAAGGGAGTGCTTTAGGATGACCTATATAGTCTTGAAGCCACCAAGCCACAAAACCAAATCAGGCCAGTCAAATAATCACATTCTACACCTAGTTCTCATGTTTCCAAAACTCCACTCTACACAGATTTTCTTTCTTAAAAAAAGTCATTGTGAGGCAAATTTAGCACAAAAGAACGCAAATGTTTGGCATGCCAAACTAGGGCATCCTTCCAACAAAATATTGAAACAAATTCTGAGTTTAATGAAGTTCAACATAAACCTAAACAACTTGTCCTTTTGTGATGCTTGTAAACAAGGAAAATTGCATAAGTTACCATTTCAAACACATGATATCACAGCCCAAAATATATTAGATATCATTTATTTTGACATTTGGGGACCCTCTTCATATCTCTCAACAGAAGATACAAATATTATCTCAATTTTGATGATGTTTGCACTATGATTATATGGTTTTATCCCCTAAAGCTAAAATCAGACACACTATCTGCTTTCATTAAAGTAAAAACCAATATTGAACTTCAGTTAAACAAAAAAAATCAAAGCCTTTCACACTAACATAGAAGGGGAATTTAAATCCCTAGTACCTTACCTTACATAACACGAGATACAACCACATTTGATCCTTATACCCACTGACAAAATGGTATTTCTAAGAAAAAAACATAGACATATCACTTAAACAAGCCTAGCTCTTTTATCCCATGCTCATATGCCTCTTACCTACTGGCTTGAAGCTTTTTCTACAACTACATTTATCATCAATAATCTTCCATCTCCAAGAATCATCAACGTCTCACCATTTGAGAAACTGTACAACAAACCACCAAATTAACTCTACCTCAAAACCTTTAGTTGTAGGTGTTTTCCTTACCTTAGATACTATTCTCATCATAAATTTGATTTCCACACCACAAAATGTGTTTTTCTTGAGTATAGTTTAATGCACAAACATTAAAAATGCCTAAAGAATCAAGGTAAGATTTTCATATCTCGCCATGTAGAATTCAATGAAGAAGAGTTCCTCTTTTCTCAACTTTTTCCTTCAAATTCAAACCAAAATGTAGCTCCACTAAGTCTACCTATTTCCATTGTATCTTCAGCCTCATTCTATCTGAAGGCAATCTCGGATCACTCCTTAACTACAGAACACTTCCAATCGCTAGAATCCTCTGTTAATCGACAGGTAAGCTCTTCGATTCCTTGCTCTCCAGCCCATACTACCATAACTAACACTACAATCAATTATTCCATCTTACCATTACCACAAAACACTCATCTTATGCAAACTCGCTCCAAAAGCGGTATCTTCAAACCTAACATTTATTCTACCACTCTTGCCTCTACCCCACGTACTGAGCCTACAACTGTTTCAGAAGCCTTAAATGACCTTATATGGTTTCAAGCCATGCAAGCTGAACTTCATGCTTTATCACAAAACAATATTTGGACACTTGTTCCCTATGAACCCACTATGCACATCCTTGGTACCAAATGGGTGTTCCGAACTAAATACAATACTGATGAGACCATTTCTAAGTATAAAGCTCGTTTTATTACTAAAGGGTTTAATCAAACCCCTGGTGTTGATTTTTCGGAGACCTTTAGTCCAGTTTTTAAAGCCTTGATAATTAAAGTCATTTTGTCATTTGCTGTCTCCCATCACTGGGATATACAACAAGTTGACATTAACAATGCATTTTTTAATGGTGAACTACAGGAAATAGTTTACATTCGTTAACCACAAAGATTTGAAAGCTCAACAAAGCCACGTCATTTTTGGAAGTTAACTAAGGCTCTCTATGGTTTAAAACAAGCTCCTAGGGCTTGGTTCCATAAACTTAAACATGCATTATTCCGGTGGGGCTTCATCAATTCAAGGTCAGATACTTCTCTGTTTTATTCTCACAAGCAAGATGTCACTACAATATTACTAGTCTACGTAGATGATATCTTAATCCCAAGAAACTCACCTCAAGCAATCCATATAGTCATAAATCAATTACAGTGTTAGTTTGCATTAAAAACACTTGGAAACATAAATCACTTTCTTGGTTTTGAGGCTTATCGAAACAATGGTGGGTTGTATCTGTCACAAAGTCATTATATCCACGATCTTCTTTGCTGAGCCAATATGTCCTCATGCAAGCCTTGTTTAACTCCTCATGCAAGCCTTGTTTAACTCCCATAAGCACAGCAACAAAGTTATCTCTTCATGACAGTACATCATTTGAGCATCCAACTCTCTATCGAAGCACTATTGGTGCGCTTTTGTGTATGTGTAACATAAGACCAGATATTAGTTTTGTTGTCAATAAATTAAGTCAGTTTTTAGCAGATCCACTAAACACACACTGGGTTGCTTGTAAACATGTTCTACGTTACCTAAAAGCCACTTCAAATTTAGGCTTACTCTTTCAACCGTCGTCTACACCCCTAGTCCTTCACGCCTATAGTGATTCTGACTGGGCCAGCTCTCCAGACGATCAGAAATCTACCACCGGTGGTTGTGTCTTCCTCGGGGGTAACTTCGTCTTTTGGACCTCCAAAAAGCAACCCACCGTAGTTCGATTCAACACCGAAGCCGAAGATCAAACTTTCTCACAAGTATCCACCGAAGTCCTATGGCTCGCGTCGTTACTCTCTAAGCTAGGGTTCTTTCCTCCTCACACTCTAACTCTATGGTGCAACAACAATGGAGCTCAATCGCTCGCCCAAAAGCCTATCTTTACTCACAAACCAAACACATGGAGATAGATGTACATTTTATCAGGGATAAGATCGAAGCTGGGTGTTTGGAGATTAGATATGTGAGTTCCACATATCAAATCGCCGACATACTCACAAAACCACTCACTTTCACACAGTTTAATCTCTTGCTTTCCAAACTAAGCGGTTTAGTTTGAGTGAAGTTGTAAAATGAAGATACATCAAGGGCACATAAGACATTTCCATTGCCAGCCATTATACCCTTCTGTTACAACAAAGGCAACAGCTGGTTGGGCACATAAGACATTTCCTTTACCAGCCATTATACCCTTCTACTACAACAAAGGCAACAGTTGGTTGAGAGTATCTGTAACAAATAACAATATTCTTCTTTCTGTTGTAATTCTCATTTATATAAACAAGTCTACAAGACAATAATAAATACACATATTCTATTCCCCTAGTAAGTCTTTATAGGCATCACTTAAAGATATCAAATACGTAAACCAATGTGCTATAGATTTTACACTTTATGCCACACACGGTTGATGGAACTAAGCACATCGAATCAACAAGATAGTGCAAGTTTCGCAATGTAGAGTTTTGGACAAAAGAATAAAAAGATTGTGTTAATAGCTTCATATTTGTAAAATTTTAGATTTCCAAGTTGGTCGGTGCAGCCCGCAATTAAAGGTTACATAGAAACAGTATTAGTCGGAAAGAAATCATAGGATTAGAAAGCGATAAAAAAGGAGGGAAAATTTTTAGAGTAATTAAAAACCCCAAAAAATTCTAGTCATATTAAGTCCAATTGATTGATGTGATTAGAAGAAAACCAGGGATTTAGCTAAGCTCCACCAAATAGTCATTCAAGGGGAGGAAAGTGGGTTCATCTTGTTTTTTTCTTCTTCTTCTTCTTCCCCTTCCTTTTCCTTTTTGGATAAAACAGGTACATCAAATTCTGGTGCATTAGTAAGGGTTGAGGATAAATGAAGGATCATTGATGTTGGCTCATCTCCGAGTGTATGAAATAACAGAGTCTGTGGTGATTTTCAAGGATCTACAGTCCAAAGCTTCAAATAACCATCTGCACCGCAAGAGAGAGTCACAGTCTAAAACTAAAAAGTTTCAAACTTGCGGTCCTCTCTGTCTCTCTTCACTTATTTACGCGCTTACCAAGAGCCTGTCTTGTCGTGGTTTTTGTAAATTCCATTTGCGCAGGTCTTGTTGACGAACATGTGAAGGTAATGCCCTTTTTTCTTTTAGGTCCATGGGGTGGCCTGCATGTGCCCTCTTCCCATTTTTTAACTACATTAGTTAGGTCCTTTCTCTCTAGTTTCTATGGCAATAATACCCAAATCATTTCATCCTTCCATTTACTAAATTTCTTTTATCACGTCAGCTTCTGCCAATTCGAACGTAACATTCATCATGAACTTGAATCTTTACTTCAGACCTCTGATGAGTCAAACTGAGAGGTTTAGTTAAAACTATTTTTTTAAGCTTAACAAACTTTTACATTTAATTTTCTGTTACCTAGCGTCCTTTCCCTTCCCTTGCTTTGTAGGGTGCATGGTTTGGCTTATGTGGCCATCATCTTCAAAGGTCGTCTATAAATATGCATACTTCTGCCTAGCCTCAGCTCAAGCTAAGCCCATACCATCAAACCAACTATTTTGGGGACTGGGGCTTGGAGCTTTCTCCTGGAAAGCATCAATGGCTATTTTCGTGGTTATCATGACGGTACTTCTCTTAGTGCTCTGTATCTCCTCTGCTTTGTTGAAATGGAATGAGTTGAGATACAGAAAGAAAGGTTTGCCTCCAGGTACCATGGGGTGGCCAGTTTTTGGAGAGACCACTGAGTTCTTAAAGCAAGGACCTAACTTCATGAAAAACCAAAGAGCGAGGTGCTTGTTTACATGACCTCTGTTATTATCTTCCTAATGATTGCTAACTTGTGCTTCCCTCTACCTTTTCTGTTCTTAGTGCCTCCAATATCTGGTTTCATTTACTTGTCTGGTTACTGCCGGTATCTCACTTCGAATGGACACAAGCTATTGAGTCTCTTGTTTATTCCTTGGCCAACTAACTTTCAGTTTTAATTCGTATAAATTCTTTTTAATCCAAGCCAAGAAAGGAACAAGGACCTGTACACATGAATAAGAAAAAACATGGCCTCCCTCCCCCACACTGTGCTGTTTTCTTTTCCCTTTTGGGTTGGGGATTGGTCCATTGTTTACCACCAATGTTGCCCATGTATCTCCTCGTCAGGGGTGTTAGACAGAACAGTTAAAAAGGGTTGTATGGGAAATTTTAGTTACAAACATCTAAATATTCTCATGATCTATTTTATGGTTAAGTGACCATCGTTAATTTTTTTTTGGGCAGGTATGGGAGTATTTTTAAATCCCACATTCTCGGTTGTCCTACCATTGTTTCCATGGATCCAGAGCTCAACAGGTACATCTTGATGAATGAAGCAAAAGGGCTGGTTCCTGGTTACCCTCAGTCCATGTTGGATATCTTAGGTAAATGCAACATTGCAGCAGTTCAAGGCTCCGCACACAAGTACATGAGAGGTGCTCTACTCTCACTCGTTAGCCATACCATGATCCGAGAACAACTCCTTGGCACCATTGATGAGTTCATGAGAGCCCATCTCGGTAACTGGGATAACCAAATTATTGATATTCAGCTCAAAACCAAAGAGGTGAATGCTTTATCAGTTTTGGAACAAAGTCGATATAAGCCTTTTGCACTTGTGGTAATGACATGCATGAGCCCCATTGTTTTCTTGCAGATGGCGCTTCTGTCATCGCTCAAACAAATTGCTGGCATTGATTCCGGTCCTCTTTCTCAATCCTTCATGCCAGAGTTCTTCAAGCTTGTTTTAGGGACCCTTTCCTTGCCAATTGACCTTCCTGGCACAAATTACCGTCGTGGGTTCCAGGTAAAAATTGGCATTCTCATTTATTTCCCGGATGATTTCGCGCTATCAATCAAGTTCTATCCATAACTGTTGTTTCTACCCTGTTACTCAGGCAAGAAAAAGCATTGTGAGCATGTTAAGGAAGCTAATAGAAGAAAGAAGATCATCAAAAGAATGCCACCACGACATGCTTAGTTGCTTAATGAAAAATGGAGAAAACAGACACAAATTAAAAGACGAGGAGATAATTGATCAAATAATCACGATTTTGTATTCGGGCTACGAAACCGTTTCTACTACTTCCATGATGGCAGTGAAGTACTTGCATGATCACCCAAGAGTTCTTGAAGAACTAAGGGTACGATTAACCAAAAAGGAATGGACCAGTTGCAAGTAATTTTGCATATTTACTTCATAATGTTATGATTCTAACATGGAATATTTATGTTTGCTGTAGAAAGAGCACTTGGCAATTAGACAAAGGAAAAGTCCCGAGGATCCAATTGACTTGAGTGACCTTAAATCTATGCGTTTCACTCGTGCGGTAAGAGAAGTTTACAGCTTTGTTGACAATGTTAAAGAAACGTGTTGAAAAGTAAAAAACTTGATCAGGTTCTTGTTTCCCGTGACGTAGGTTATCTATGAGACTTCAAGATTGGCTACAGTTGTTAATGGGGTTTTGAGGAAAACCACTAAAGAAATGGAACTTAATGGTGAGTAGTATCAGAAAAAGTTTGATACTATAATGTTGCTTTTTTTGGTCTTTATGGGCTCAAGAAGATGTTTGCAACTAGCTAGTACCTATTTTAAATAATGTCTCACAAGTGATACAAATAAGATCATCTTCCATTGTGGGACCTTACACTAGAATGATTTACATAGCATACCTACAAATCCAGCTAGGCCATTCCTTTTGCGCCCCAAGTCTTGTTTAAATTATTCTTGACAAATGGGAAGTTCTTCCAATCTTCTATGAAGTGGTTGTCCTCTTCTTGATGATAACGTGCATTAGCCAAGAAACCTTTAGGTTCTTTTGTTCTTGGATGGAAGATTAACATGCTTTTTTTTCTTTCTTTCTGTTATTGCTTACAGGATTTGTCATTCCAAAAGGATGGAGAATATATGTCTACACTAGAGAAATAAATTATGATCCATATTTATATCCTGAGCCATTGTCCTTCAACCCCTGGAGGTGGCTGGTTAGTAACCCTTAATGTTGTCATCTCTTTGCGTGTTTAGGCACAATAAGGTGGCCGAGAGACTGATTGTTACTCATATGCAGGATAAGAGCTTAGAGTCCCACAGCAATATTTTCATTTTTGGAGGGGGCACCAGACAGTGCCCTGGAAAAGAACTAGGAATAGCAGAGATTTCAACTTTCCTTCATTATTTTGTAACTCGATACAGGTAAAAATTATAGATCCACCAAGTCCTGTTGCTCTGGTCTTTAATTGAGATAAGAATACGGTCCATTGAATCAAAGTTATAAGTTTATGTGAGGGGGATTGCTAATATGTTTAGTTATCTACACTGCAGGTGGGAAGAAGTTGGAGGAGACACGCTTTTGAAGTTTCCCAGAGTTGAAGCACCTAATGGGCTACACATTAGAATGTCATCTTACTAGCTGACCCTGTGCATGTACATAAAAGATTATATAGAGCATTTCCAATGGAAGGGATAAGAATGTACAAATTTCCTTCTAACATATTAGAAAGTGAGTCCCCATTTTTGCATACATATCTCTCTTTTATATTTGATAGGACAACGAAGGAAAATGAAACTAATGAAGAAGCATCATTGGCAAGTCTTGGCCCATAACAGAATCCAACTACAAAGATTGTTATCTTAAGCATTTTCCTCAATCTGAATGTAGGTAAGAAGGAACATCAATCTGTTTTAAAATTAAAAAAGAAAAAAGTAAGAACAACGAATGAGGCTGCGCACTTGCAACCCATGTTCAAGAAATCCTGACATGTATATATAAGTTTTTTATTTGCATAGAAATAGAATAGAATCTCCAAGGCAAATCACCGGAGGTTGATGGCTTCAAAACATTGTAAGCCTTGAGTTTTAGGTCAGACCGTATAGATTAATAGCCCATGCAACTGTGGAATTATGGGGCGCCAACTCGGACCTTTTCTTGATTTGCGTGCTAGGCTACCGATTAGTAATTGTTGAAGTGGACTTCTTTGAGGTTATTAACATCCACTTCTCTTCCAGGTTAGTTTTAATTGATGATCTTTTGTTGGTGGCAGGTATACGAGGATTATTTAAACTAGATTGGGAGGTGCAACTTCAGCATGTGTATCGCGAATAGAATCAGTGTGTAGATCAAATCGCCTCCTTCGCAGTGATCTTCAGTCCAGGCTTGCATATCCTGCAAGAACCTCCGGTGACCGTCCGGGACCAAATTCATAGCAACGAGCACAGTGCTTTGTACCAAAAAACCCTGCGTCAGCTAGGGTTTTTTTTTTGTTTTTTTAGTTATTTTGTTTTCTCCTTTTGTAGAAAAAAAAATATAGCCCATGCACCAACAAAGCAATCAGGTTACCAAAGTATGTCAAAAACTTTCCAGAGAAGGTTAATTTAGTAGGCGTTTGGTTTGAGCACATGATTGACTATAGATAAGGGTATAATAGTAGAAGCGGATGAGGATAGATATTGGTATGAAAAATAAAAAAATGATGTTTGATTTGTAACTTGAGCTTTTGTATTAATACCAATAATATTGTTTGGTTTGTTGCATTAATGGAAATGAAAGATAATATAATACCATTTTTACCCTCAATAAAAATGAAAATAATTTGCCCTTTAAACAATAACACCAAATAAATTCAAGAACATCTTTATATAATTGTTAAATTGTAAAACCAAATAAAAATAATTATTCTCTTTATCCAAAGGTTAAGGCTTTATCAAAACAAAAAAGACATGACTTTTATAAAAAAATAGACGTTGGATAAAGATGAAGGACTTGCGTCTTTATACGAAGATTAAAAACTATAAAAAGTGCTTCTGTTTCGTTGTTCTTGAAAGTCACTAAGAGCTTTACAAACAAATAAATAAACACCAATATAGAAGACGATTCGTTATGTGTTTTTCATTTTTTTAAAGAGTTAAAATCATATACGAAAAATTAAATTAAATCACAAAACAATAATTATAAGGAAAAAAAGGAGTAGATTGGTTTTATGATTCTCGTTTAATTTATAGCCATTTGTACTTTCACATTATCAAACCATACAGCAGATTAGTTATTCTCTTGATTAAATCATAAAACGAGAATATAGAAGAAAAAAGAAGAAGCAAAAGCCCGATTTATAATGAGATGAAACCAGGTTTTATCCAATTCATTTAACATCAAATTAAAACGAGGGATTTTAGAAAATATATCTGAAGATGCAGAACCAAAAATTTCTTCTTTGATGAGACGCAATAAGGCAGGATAGGAGATCGTAAGGAATTGAGAGGTGATAAGGAAGTAAAAAGAATGATAGGGCAAAGGCTGAGGATAAAAGAGTAAAAAATAAACGTGATAATAATTTAGATTGGAATGAAAACTTGATACCCACCTCCTTGGTAGGTTTAGTAGATTTTTAAATTTAATGGGATAAAATTATTCTTTTGGGAATTAAAAACCTAAAAAAAAACTATTCTTTACAATTATTTCATTCCTTTATTTCCAAACTTTGGAAGCAAACACCCCCTGTTCATTTATCAGTTATTAATCTGTAGAAATTTTTATGCAGTCTGTAATATACTTAGGTCTCGAACTCCCAACGTTTTTTCCTTTTCTCCTCAGGAGGACGGGGCAAGATTGACAAGGCCTAAGCTTGGTGTGTTTGTCGAAACACAATAGATTCTGTGGGCTCATGGAGAAATTTTCAGAAAGCAATGGGCCGGAGTACTTATACAGTTGCGCACCCTATTCATCAGTCCTTTGTTAATTTTGTTTGTGCTGGATAACTGCTTCATTGGCTGACTAATTCTCAACTTGCGCCCTGAAAAGACCACCGTCAAAGTCATATCACGATTCATAATTTCTCCACTTGGAAGGTATGGTTAAGTCATACACAAACATGGCAAGCCAAGAGTGAACAAAAGAAGAAGAATTCAAATACAAACACAGTAAAGGTTTCCTTGTTTTCTACTCAACGCCCAACCTTTCTTTGATTCTTGAACAAGTCAATTCCATACGAATACGATGCCTAATGAAGAAAGTCCCCCTCTCTTAGCTCGAGGCTTTGACCACTCTTATATTAATTTCGACGCATTTACATTACACGTTGTTACCTCATGCTTTTTGCTTGCACAATTTACTCAATGCACTTCCCCCCATAATCACGTGCTTTACTAATTTCTTGCGTTTATGTTACCACCTCTGTTTTGGTGCGAACCAAATCTCCTTTTTTAAGCTATAACTGATAAAAACACCTAATGTGATTAATAAAATATGGGAAAGGCCACGAAATACTATCATTAATAATTTGCACTTCTGCTTTAGTTTAGTACAAAAAATTTACTTAGAATTCTTATTACATATTTATTTTAAATTATGTTGGCTAATTAAAAATTTTTAGTTAAAATTTTTATTAATTACTATTTTCTGATTGTATTCGGTTTCTTATTAAAGCTTGAAAATTAGAACCTTTTATCAAGTTCAATCTCAATCGCTTTTGGAATTTAAGTTTAGTTTTTTTTATCATGTTACTTCGAATTTATGGTTCCCTTTAAATTTGTGATTTTTTAAATTGAAGAATAGTTTGAAAAATTAAATTTATTTTTCTTTAATATTTTGTGTGATTAGTGTAAATTGTGACATCTAGTCATATTAAATTTTGTGAATTTGTGAGTGAGCATCACCATATAAATTACAAATTTCATTATCTAGTGGAATTTTAAGTTTATCTCAATGCGACTCAAGCTAAGTTACCCGTTATTGCATCTTCTTCGTCTAAATTGGTAGATCCAATAAATATATTTGCTAATTTTGACCTAAGATTATTTGTATTGTTTTAAGATGTCAATGGTGTAATAAACATAATTACTTGTAATGACTCTCAAATTATATCCTTATGCGCATCTATAAATAAACTAAACTCTATATATACTCTATTAAATCAATCACAATCTTTTTACAAATATCAATGTGAGTCAAACTTTAATGCATTAGATAAAAAGATGGAGTTGATTTTGAATTTTTTTTTGAAAAGGGAGAAAGTACATCAAACACTAATAAGACGGGGAAAACTACGTGCCGAGTAATCGTCTAACAGAATAGTCTGGCAACCTAAGGGAGGAACATCAAAATAAACGATTCCAATGTCGCTAGGACAGGCCTGAGTAGCAAGCCAATCCGCACATCTGTTGCTCTCTCGGTGCACATGCCGATGAACAACAGCCCAATTTTTGACGAGAAGCTCTAGGATGCCCTTGACGAGAGGGTTGTCGGACTGAGATCGTAACGTCACAGATGAAAGAAGCTGATGCACAACCATCGAGTCCACTTCCAGCTCTATTCTACGAAAGCCCAATCGCTAAGCCAGGGTGAGTCCTGTGTATACTGCCCAGAGCTCCGCTGACTGCGGGGAGCACCATCCGATGAACTGAGAGAAGCCACCAAGCCAAAGACCGTCGCTATCCCGAAGTAGTCCGCCAGCTGAAGCCGTGAACTGAGCTCTGTTGCTAGCCCCATCAGTGTTCAGCTTGATCCACCCTTCTTGGGGCCGGCGCCAACCGATCCAGTGCTCTTGTCGAGGGCGGGTGCTGGTAATGCCTCGACTCCGTATCCCGAAGGCCTGTTGAACCTGATCTGCAAAAGACAAGATACAACAAGAAGGTGAGAGAGGTCTGACAAAATCAGAGACAAAAATAGCCTTGTTCCTCCATTTCCAGAGGAACCAACAGGTCAATCCAAAAAGAAGTGTCCAGTCCCGGCCCTGCACACGACGATGCTGAAGGAGGTTGGTGTGCAGCCATTCCCTGACTGGAAGAGCAAATGAAGACGAGGTGACGACGTCCGGCAGGAATGAGGCCCATACTCGCCGCGCCTGAGGACAGTCCCGAACCATATGCAGAGAAGTTTCGTCGTGGGAGCAATGTGGGCATGTGCCGTCTGCGGTAAGTTGTCGTCGCACCCTCTGCTGATTACTAAGCAACCGATCCTTCGCTAGGAGCCATAAAAAAGAGCGCACGCGCTGGGGACCCGTCCACTGCCAAATGGCCTTCCACAGGCCAGATGGATCGGCAGGCGGGTCGCCCCTAAGCAGGGCATAGGCCGAAGCGACAGTAAAAAATCCATGATCGGAGGCTCCCTAGACCACCCTATCAGGGCCCAGAATTGGGGAGGGAGGAAATGTGCCGGCGATTGCCCGACAGATCGAAGGCGGAAGGAGCCCCTGAATGGCCGCCAAATTCCACTGGCCTGTGGAGTCCACAAAATGGCTGACCCGAAGGCTAAGAAGGGATGCCGGGATGGCCTGGGTCGAGTGCGAAATTTGGGGGCCCACACCCGTGACCCACGAGTCGTGCCAGAAGCTAGGCGTTCGACCATCCCCGATACGCCATTGAAGCCCTTGAGTGACTACGTGCCAAGTCGCTCGGATGCTCCTCCAAACCATCGAACCCCCGACGGGAGTAAGGGAGGAGGGAAGGCGGTGAGCATCAAAAGCATATTTGCCTGAGAGCACTCGAACCCATAAGGCTGTGGGGTTATTGATCAAGGCCCAACCTAGTTTGGCCAGAAACGCGTCGTTCATATCCCGGATCCGACGGATACCCAATCCCCCAAGATGTTTGGGCTGACAAACCTCGTCCCAGCTGACCAAAGGTATCTTCCGGCGGTCATGGCTTGAGCCCCACAAAAATTGTCGCAGAGCTTGGTCCAAATCGTCACACAACCCTCGAGGTAACCGAACAGTCTGCATTGTATAACGCGGAATAGTCGAAAGGATCAATTGGACCAAAGTGACCCGACCAGCGAATGACAGCGTGGAAGGAGTCCATCCTGAAAGACGGTGTTGGACCGCGTCCAGGATGTGCTGATAAGTATGCCTCCCAACCCGCTGGGGAAGAAGGGGAACCCCCAGGTAGCGACCGAGATCGGCCGTTCGAGTAAAACGGAGAGCGCGGCTTAAAACACTAGCGGACTGGGAAGGGAACTGGTCCAGCACACATAGGGAGTTTTTGTATTGTTATGAGTTCAAACATATGTGATGACATCATCCAACATAAACACCAAGGCAACTTGAATTTAGGGGTTAACATGACATAATTAATAGGTCTACCACTAGGATACGTGTACTAGGTGTCGTTTCACTTAACCTAAGTAAAAGGTATAACATTGAAATTGTTAACCTTTTTATAGATTACCTACCAATTGATGGATGAAATTACCAGACTAGAGCTAATGGTAATAGGGGTAGAGACCAAAATTTTCTATAGAAATAAGGATAGAGAAATCATGATAGATAATTTAGACCATCACAAAAAGGATTATCATGAAGTCATCTAAGATTATAACTACTAAATTTGATGGTGCTATAGATGGTTTTGTAATTTTTTTGATTGGTTAGTTCCTATTTAAGAATAACTTGATTGGTATAGCAAGATTGATATTGAGCGAATTTGGTTTGCTAAAACAAAATTAACTAAGTTTGCTAAAATAGACAAAATGTATTTCAAGATATAGGGAATTCCTTTAAATCCACAAAATTTAGATGAAACAATCACTATAGCCTATAAGTTTTATTGAGACAATCTAATGACCCCGAGGATAATATCCTTTTTCAATTACTTATCAAGTTAGTTATACTTTAACTAATTCACATCCCATTGATGAATTTAAAAATATAGATATAATTTATGTAGACCAATTATTTAATGATGTTGCAAAAGTTGGAATAAATTTAAGAACTAACCTAAGAAAATTACCAAGTATTAATCATCTCATAAAATTACAAAACATAACAAGTTTAGAAGATACTCCTCGTTATCTTTATGTGAAAATAAAATTCTTAAAAAAGAGCATAGTCTTTTATGATCACAATTTGTAAGATTAGAAAAACTTATTAGGTTTACTGAACTTGGAACATCAAATGAAAAAGTAGGAAAGAATACATAATAATTAGTTGATGAATTAGTTAATATTAAAAGACAACTTCAAGAATTATCAAGTCATCTTAAGAATACATTATGAGTGTTACCAAGTAATTATTTGAATTACTAGATAACAAATTAATATTGAAATTCAATTAAAGGAATTAATTACTGTAATACAACCATTATTAAATAGAAATCAAAATTATCAATCACCAAAATTTAATGAATTTAATGAAATTCACAAAGATTAGAGCCTTTAATTACTAAAATTAATAGTAGAATAATAAATACTGACTATAAATGCTATGAAAAATTACTTAAAGACTATATCAAATAGATGAAAAACTAGAACAATCAAAAGTGATATCAGAGTTATCTATCTCACCTACCTTATCTAATATAACGTTAGTTAAACTATGACGAATATAGAAACAAATATAAAAATCAATTAGAAGAAATTACCCAATTAGTTAATACATTCACCCAATTAGTTAATACATTAACTTTAGATAAAGAAAATAGTTCTTTAAAATATGAAACTATAAATCCAATTACTGACCAAGATGAAATAATTTACAGATATGAATCAGACCAAGAAGTACATATATGGAACAACCATCTTCTTCTTCATAAAAACATGTTGAACAAATTGAAACAAGTCAAAATGAAGAAAAAAAAAGGAAAAGAGAAAACCAAACAAAATATGACTAGAATTATAAACTAGTTAATCAGGAAAAATTAAATTGTTTTCGCTATTATAGAAAAGACAATAAAATACGAAAATTTCCAACTAAATGTTCACCAAAACATGTAACATTAGGACAAGATGGAATCTTAAATTTAGACTGTATCTTATCTCCAAAAAATTATTACTTGAATGGTCTAATAGATTACCACTAGTCATTCAATTAGAAAAACCTTTCGAAGGCATAACTAATATAAGTACCCTATGGATTTTTATAACTTATAACTATTGGTATAATATAAAGTAATCATCGAACCTCTATTTGGCATGTAAAAATAAAAGCTCCTTCCTAAACTCCCTGTCAATTCTCGCCCAGCCTCTGAAATTGGCATTAGAGATCGTCAAGTAGAAACAGGTATTTTAAATGCGTTTTTATTTTTATGTCATTATGTTTATTCATCTAATGCATAGTCCAAACCTCTGTTACTTCACTAAGTCAACTATTGATGGTTAATTTAGCTAGTATTTTATTTTGAATCAACTTGTTATTGATTAACTTTGGAACAATTAATTTTTCTTCATGTCTTATTAATTCTGGGGTCATCGTTTAACTCATGAAAAGTGACTTAGAAGACGCATGTGAATTAGTAGTGGTACCACGAAGCAATTGGAACATCCTTTTTATTTTGTTTTGAAGAAATAAAAGCTTGTACTAAAGAAGAAGAAACAGGTTTAGCGAGGTAAATCTGATACAAGGGAATAATCAATCAAATTGAACATTCAAAAACTAAACCTATAGCAGGGAAACATCTAGTAAGCTGAAAATTAAAAGTTGTAATTATAGGATTAAATAGTAACCGTTCTCAATATCTTAAGTTATTCTGGTTGAGGTAGGTCTTATTAGGAAACAAGATCGAGGCTACTGGAGGCTTGCATATTAGTTATTAGTATTAATTCCTTGATTTAGAGCAAGGTGCCTTAGGGGATATATTGCGGAATCACATCAACCTCCACCAATAGATTTGAGGCTTGTTAATGCTGAATTATTATAGGTATGACTTGTTAGTAAAAGTACCTGTGCTATAGCATATCCATTTAGGTTTGTCTTCCACACTCAGCTGGAACCTGTAGGCTAGAGCATAATTCACTATAAGAGCAAGTGTTATAGTCCTAAAGTTTCAGTTCCCATCCAATATCATTTTGTCAACTTTAACATTGAGAGAAATGATATGCTTTTAATAATATAGCTCTAAGATATTATGTAAAGACCTAATTCATTTAAATGTCCTACCAAAACCATGTTCTTTTCACCATTTCCAACTTTGAACTTAATAACTTGATTCATTTTCTTTCTCAAATTGAGGATTTGGTTGAAAATATAGTAATAAGAGGACTTACTTTTGATGCTCCAGAAGTTGTAAGCTTTAGTAAGTATGAAAACATTTTACCTATATAAATTGAGAATTAGTGAAGAGCTTTTACATTTTCTTAGTTAGAAACATTTTGAGATCTAAAGCATCCTCAATTTTGGAAGAGCATATGACAGTCCATTTGACTTTTACTCTTAAGTGGTTCTTAACAACCCTATTCTATATGAAGTTCTTTAGCCTCTTCTCATTGCCCTTAACCAACTTTTGAAGAAGAAATGGATGTGAGGATAAATGCATACACAAATTGTTTAGCACATATGAGAGTAATTAGATCCTATCATCATAGGAAAGTAAGTAGTTATTCCAGTGGTTGATCTTCTTCCTAACCCTTTCAAATAAGGGCAAACACTCACTGTACAAGATCCTTTTATCTGAGATGGGAATGCCCAAATACTAAAAAAGGTAAGGTAAGAATTAGCAAGCATATGATTGCTAAAAGATGAGTAGCCTGATTGGATAAGCCTGCTGAGACAAATAATGCACTTTTTGACTTATTCATGGATAAACCTGATAATATGCCCAAGTAATTTAGAGACTCCATGAGTAATTGAACAAAAATTGGATCTACACTATTAAAAAGAAGTAAAACATCCACAAATGTAACATTAAAAAACTTTAACTTCTTACAATGATAGAGGTATTTGAAGCTATAATCTTTCTTAATCCTATGCAAAATAAATCTAAGCAATACCTTCATGCACAATGAGAATATATAGGGTGATATTGAGTCTCCTTCAAAGACCTTTGGTCCTTTGGAATGTATGAATAGGTTCACCATTGTAAAGGATATAGAAGGAATTGGTGCATATGTAACCTCGTATCTAATGATAAAATGTTTTGGACAGCCAGAAGTAATTAGGACATCCAAGATGAATCTCCAATTTACATAATCAATGGCCCTCTTCAAGTCAATCTTCAATAAGCAGCTCCAAAAAAATTTCTTGCTTTTGTCACCTTTAAAAAGCTCTTAAACAAGGAGCAGGTTGCCACCAATATACTTGTCTTATAAGATTAGTTAGATCCTACCAATATAGGAACTAATCAATTATTATAGTAGTTGATCCTCTTCCTAGCCACATCAAACAAGGGCAAACACTCATTGTATGAGATCCTTTTATTTGAGATTGGAATGTCTAATACTTGAAAGTTAAGGTAAGAAGTGCTAGGCTTGTGATTGCCAAGAGATAATACCTTAACTGAATGAGCTACTGAGACAAATAATGCACTCTTTGACTTGTTTACAGATAAACATGATAACATGTTAAAATTAATTCAGAGACTTTATAAGTAATTAAACTAAAATAAGATCTACACTACTAAAAAGAAGTAATCTTTTGCAAATGTAATGTTAAATAGCTTTAGCTTCTTATAATGATAATGGTACTTAGAGCTATAATCTCTCTCACTTGTATGCAAAATAAGTCTAAGCAATACCTCCGTGCATAACGAGAATTTAGGGTGAAATTAAGTCTCCTTAACAAAGATGTTTGGTTTCATGGAATGTATGCAGGAGTTCACCATTGACTAGGAAAGAGAAGGAATTGGTGCATATATAACCTCAGATCTAATTGTCAAGATTTTCAAGAAAGACAAAAGTAATTAGGACATTTAAGATGATTTTATGGAATCAAAGGCCCCTCTTAAAATCAATCTTCCTTGAGCAACCCCTCAATAATTTCTTGGTTTTATCTCCCTTAAAGAGCTCCTAAATAATGAGAAGGTTGTCACCAATACACCTGCCCTCAAAAAATGCTTATAAACTTTTACTAATGAGGTTATCTAATATAGATTTGAGCTAGTTAACTAGCATTTTTTAAACGATTTTGTATACTATATTGTAATAGGAGATGGCGCTATAATCATTCAAAGTTTCACAGACTTATAAAAGTCTTACTTAAAACTTTGAGCATAAATCTAGAAGCAAAGAATTCCAAAATATACTTAGAATCGAATGTCTTGTGGATGCCAAGTTCACTGAAAAAAGAAGACATTAAACGTATCGGGACTTAGTGTCTTGTCTAGACTAAGGCTGAATAATGTAAGTTTTACATTAATTTCACTAAAAGGTCTAAATAGGAAGTCTTTTTTATCCTAGGAGAATCTTATATGAAACTTCTAAGCTCCTACATAGAAGAGCTAGTATAGACTATAGTTTCCACTAGATCCCTGAAGTAATTGTATATCGTGGCTTTAATATCTTTATGCTTATCAATGAATGAGCCATCATCGGTCTTTAAATATTAAATTTTATTTTCATTCTTTATATAAAGGATGGAAATATGAAAATGCTTTGTGTTTTTATCCTCATCCTTGAGTCAATTCACTCTTACTCTTTGTTTGAGTAAAGAATGATGATTATCAAGAGCAATTGAAAAGGCATCCAAAGCTTTTCTCTCCCTAATTTTAATAGAAGTATCATTGGGAGAAGATAGACTTGAGCTTAAATGTCCAGAAGTCTAACCCCTATTAGTGAGATAACCAAATCAATACTCTTAATTTCTAGAGAGTGAAAATTCTTACTTTTCTAATAACATTATAGAGCTTTCTCACTAATTTAAAGGAGCCATACCCTTCAACATTAATGTTTGAGCCCCTCATTACCGCATTCTCAAAACCCTTAACTTTGGCTAAAATTTTGTTAAATCCAAAAGGGAATCTAATATGACCATCATCATTTCTTAGACACACCTTAATAGGTGTGTGATCAAAATAAGGAGGATGATTAAGTAAGTTGAGCTTGATTTGAAAGTTGAAAGCTATAATAGATTTACTAGAGCTCTATCTAACTTCCTTCTTATCAACCATCCATTACATTACCTATTCCTCCAAGTAAAATAAGCCCCTTTATAGTTTAGATCTGAGAGAGATATGAAGCATAAGCAGTTATAAAAGTTATCATTTTTTTTTATCTCCTTCAGACTATTGTGAAAGAATTGTGCTATTAAAATCACCATCTATTAACCAAGACTTATTTATGGGTTTTTATAATGGTTTTAAATCATTCCATAGTAATATTTCGTGAAATTTGTGTTAAACGTGTAAACAAAAGTAATCTCCAGGTTAACCATACCCAACTTGACCTCCAAATGAACAAACTGGTTAGAAGCCAATTGTTAAAAGAATTTCAATTTTGTTGGGATCATATTGTAACATCCCGATACCCATATTAAGGCCAGAATAGTAATTTATGAGAAAGTATTGTGAAATTAGGAAAATGCACGTCATACATAAATTAATTGTGACATACATATTTATTTTGCACGTTGATATGATGTACATGCATTCATTGACATTTCTGGGTAAATTTAATTTGTAAGTGGATATTGTGGATTAAATTGGAATGTATTAATTGTGATTTGACAATTTCGGTATATTTTGGATATTTTGAAATTTTTGGTGAATTATTTTAGCTGAAAATTTAATTGGAGAATAATTTAATTATTTTTTATTTTTGGTGAATTTTTGAAAATTTCTGAAATTTTGGAGTATTTTTTTTATATTAAGAAAAATAAGAGACCAATTAAAATGTGACAAATGGCTAAATTGTATCGAGACAAATGGGTTGTATTTGTGGTGATAAGTGGTTGTTTGGGTTGAGAGACAAGTGTATATACATGCAAAACGTCATGTACTGTATGAATTTGGGACAGCCCATTTTTCTGTTTTTCTTCACCGAAAAGCCAACTCTTTCTCTGTTCTTTGTTCATCCACCATGAAACAACTTGAAAAGTGAGTTTTGGGAACTAGTTCACAATTTCTACTGTGAAGTAAGAATTCTAGGAATTGTTGAAAATTTAGCTAACCCAAGTAAGTTGAGTTTTAAGCTTTGTGATACTGTAGATGGTGTTTTGGTGGAAGTGACTGGAAATAATTGTAGAAATGAATACATTTATACATTGTATACTCTGTTCTTGGTTTACAGAAAAACATATATAGGTTGTTTTTTTAACTATTCACGTGTGAATCTGTGGGGTATGTATGGATATGAGTTTAAACGTGTTTGAGCGCAAGGAATGAGCAGGAAGTGTATCGAGATTGTGCTATTTTGAGTTAAACAAAGACTAGTGAATAATGATAATTACAGAAAATAATTGTTGGATGTTCACGGTGATCATGCTTTGTTTTTTTTTCTTGTTGATATGCATGAATGTTTTTGGAAAGGTTTGAATGAACTAAAATGAGTTGGATGGTAAGGAATGAGAATTTGGTGAGGTCTTAATATATAATGGTGTTAAATGAATTAAAAGTGAAGAGTAACACGCACCACAGAAGAATTGATGACGATTTGATGGAGTTTTTAATGGGTGTTTTATTTTGGTGTGTTTTCGACCTTGAGGAATTAAGAAGGATGTAAATTTTCGAATTTAACAAACAAGAAAAATAAGGATACGCAAGGTTTGATTTCTACGACACCTCTTGAAAACTTGTTCCAAACAATCCCGATGATCGAAATAAAACCTAGAGAAACGAACAATCA
The DNA here is from genome assembly GCA_024520975.1 of Erythroxylum areolatum. Classification (NCBI taxonomy): domain Eukaryota; kingdom Viridiplantae; phylum Streptophyta; class Magnoliopsida; order Malpighiales; family Erythroxylaceae; genus Erythroxylum; species Erythroxylum areolatum. The sequence goes on from JANIJH010000008.1 coordinate 19,260,714, forward strand.
ACACGCCACAATTGGGAAAGCAATTGATAAGTAAAAGATAGTTTGAAAAGTAACAAGAACAAGAGAATGATGTTTCTCTTTATCGAAGCCGACGGCTTTTTCACAATTCTAATCTAAAAAATTCTCAAAAGTTTGACCTAAAACACATATTTATACCTAGGTTAAATAATAAAAGGATGGGCTAAAATACATGGAAGCCCAATATAAAACGAAGTCCAAAAATTAAATAAATAGGTCTGATATGCTATCGGGCTTAAGTGATGAAGCATTAAAATAGCCCAAGTCTTCGCGTCTTCAAGCTCCAAGTGTATCCGATCCAAGGATTTGAGACAAGTGGATTAATTTAGGCTGTGACCCAATTAGCTCTCCTCCAATAGGCTTGGCTAGCTTCATCCTCTTCATAAGTTGGCTCACATATGCATAGAGAGTCTCCTTGAATCTCTCAGTCCTAACTCTAGACATAAGTCCAACTGGAATGACGAGCTCGTCCTTGTCACGTATGCCATCTCCATGATGATCCTTACTCATGCTCACATCAAAGAGGAAAGTCAAAGAAATGCATAGATGAAGATGAAAGAAAAATGCAGAAAATGGAATATGCTAACGTGAACAGTACAATGTTGTTATGTATGTATAGAGTTTTGGATTTTTGGATTTATTTGTGTTGAGGTTAATTGTGATAGAAGTAGAAAACAAAGTGGTTTATGTAGCAGATGTATTAGCTGTGATGTGTAGGAAGGAAGCAAAAAAAAAAAAAAAAGAAAGAAAGAAGAAGAGGAGAAGTGCAGTTCGGTGGTTTGGGTTTGGTGAAGAAGATGAAGTTGGCGTGTTAGAGAGAGAAAATGTGATGGGTTATTTGTGTGGGTTAAAAACTAGAGTTTTTCATTGAACAACCCTAAATATTTTACTTATAAATTTTTCATCCGAACTCCAAATAACTTGAAACTTGGACTAATGGATTACTAAGACATTTTCCTTTCTCTCCATAAAAATTTAGAGTTTTCTGAATTGATTTGAAAGTGATTGATAGGATGAAAATATGGAAGTCTGCTGGAATGTTATGAACTGGACATTCTCATGAACATGTTTTGGTATTCTGATTATAACTTGAGCTGTATATTTTTGAATACATTGATTTTTGATTCATATTAAACTAGAGACATAATTCTACAACTTTTGTGGAGAAGTAGAATTTTAATTCTGTCTCTAAGATTTTCAAACTTGGCATGAAACTGAGTTTTAGCTTAGGCTATAGCATTACCAGGGACAGAAATCATATCCTGTGGTTATTGAATAAACTGTATTGATGTGGGCCGAATTAGGCTGAGTTGTCTTTACCAAAGTTGTATCTTATTCTCTTAGCTTTAAATTGGTATAACGTTTGTAATTTTTGGATATCTGAGCTGAAAGATATGAGTTGTACAATTAGAGGGTATGATCATGTATTAGCCAAAAGTTCAAATGTGCACAGTCTGTGGTATTTTGTGCATAACTCATTGAATACTGAATCAAATTGGATGAACTTGGAGTTATTAGAAACTTAAAACACTGTAGAACAACTTTCCAGAAGGAAGTTTTACCTAATTTTGTCATTTATCTTACTAGATTAATTATGCAAAGTTGACCCGAAATCATATGGGTAGAAAATCTGAAGTGGTCAATTAGGTTATGAAATTGATTTTACATTGTTTTATTTTGGTCCAAATTATAAGTACTAAATGATATTAATGAGGGCTTTGATATCTGATCGATTTTATGATGAAAATTGCAATAAGATACTCGGAATTGTCATCGAACATGCATTGTGCATACTTTCTATACATTGATGTACATGAAAGAACACTTGTACATTTGTGCAAAAATATGATATTTGTAAATGTGTTTTGTATGATCTAGAGGAGCCAAGTAGACGTCAGACATACATTGCCGGACCATCCAAGCAATAACATATTGGAGCATTCTGTGAGTCAACCTAGATGATTTCCTAGAATTGATTTGATTTGAATTCAATTTGATTTATTACACTTCCATTATTATTGAACTGTTTGTGAGTTGTTTCTAGATTCCGAACCTGAGGTCCGAGGAGTTTAATAGTTAGCCACGTATTGGGAGTGTTTTGAATTGTTATAAATTTGACATTTGATTCTCAACGAAAGTTGAATGTCAGACTTAGGTCCGATGACTGTGATATATGAGATATTCATAAATTGTTGCATTTTATAAAATGCATGCTCAGATAAAGGCGTGGTGACTTGAGTTGCTAGTATGAAGCGCTTCCACGTAGAGCTTTGCTTCACGATTTCTAATTTTGCACGTAGAGCTATGCTTCGTGATTCTGTTTGACTGAGCCCTATGGGCCGATATTTGCATAAGTTGTGATTAGCACTCGGTCACAACAATAAGAAAGAATGTGAGTCTCATGCATATAATATTATAAGACTGAAATTTATTGAATGATTTGCAAAGCTGAATGAGTGATAAATTGATGTGATTTATTTGCTATGCTTAGCAATGTGAACTGTGTGATCTTATGATATACCATGTTGTGTGAACATCTGGAATGTGTTTATGATCTGAATGAGTGTCTATAAAATATATATTTTGTGTATGTGATCCGGTGAAATCATTAATGATAGTTCACTCATTGAGTTCGCAAAACTCATAAAAATTGCAACGTAGTTTTTCAGGTACGAAACAAGAGATCTAGTTCTTAGACAAGACTAAAGACCCTTTGGATTTTGTTATGGCTTAGAGGTCTGTCAGTTAGCTCCAGGAGTGTTGTGTCTTGTATTTTGTTGTTTTTGTTAGAACCTGTATGAGGTTCTGTAAATATTTGTCTAAAGGAAATAGTGTAAATTTAATGGATGGATGCAATCAGTGGGTTTTAAAATTTTGTGACTTCCGATTATGTTAGATGATGCCATGTGTAAGTTGGTTCTGCTTTTGCTCTAACATGCCATTATCATAGGATATGTACTTGAATATGCTTGAATGCTTGGGTATGTATCTTGTGGTAGTGGGATGTTGCACATATCCCACTAAAATTATACCAAAATGATGAGAGTGATGATTGGTAATAACATACCAATTCTTTACTTGGCATATTACCTACAATGAAATTATCAAAATTGCTACCTAAGATAAGCTAAAAGAGATATTCTTAGTTTCCCTAAGAGGAATATCCTTTAATTCCTTGTTGACCTCAAGGGAATCTGCCTTAATTGCCACAACCTTATTCCTTGATTCAATGTAATATTCATTCACCATAAAGGGTTCACTCATATTCTCATTCACATTAGAAGTATTAACTAAAGAGTTTTAGAGTGGAGATTAAGGAGTTCATCAGAGAAGCCAATCATGAATCTTTTACATAAGTCCTTTTAGACCTTTCTGTTATCAAGTCACAAGGACTTCCATTACTAACTGATATCTATGTTATATTAAACCAGTTTCCCTTATTTATCAAGTCCTATAATGGGAAGAGTTTTGATTAGCTCAAATTCCAGCTCAACTTCTAAATAGAGCCTTATGTATTTGATCCCTATAAAGGTGGCCATGATCCGATATAGGCAAAAGGGTTTTCTAATAGCACTAGCTAAGTGGCTTAAGTCTATTGTTATCCAATATTTAAGGGGTAAACCACGAAACCTTATATGTAGGAGAATATGTTTGAGTTTAATGTTCTTTAAACAAACTCCCAGTCATCAGTTCACCAGATGCATGGGGATCCTTTAGACACCTGAGGGCCCCATTTAAATGATCATTTGCGTATTGCTTGATTCTTTAAACTTGAAGAGATTTACATCATCTTTGATTGACCAGACATTTTTTAAGTCAAATTTAGATCAAGTACTTATAACCCAATAGTCGACCATAAGAAATGTGACCTTAACTAAGAAGAACTCAATCAATATACAGGATCACTTCGTAACTCCTTGTTAGATAGCTTCAATTGAAAGGAAACCACTCGAGGGCCATTTGAGAAAGATGGATAAGAGGAAGTAGGTAAGAACTTAAGCTTATCAAGAGATGTTGAATCTCCAATCAATTGACGCTATGTTCTCTTAGCAACATAGGGAGGAGCCCAGATATGGAAAGATAAAGAGGTATTAATGTTTGGACATATAGCAATACGTAAATCTTTAAAAATTGAAATAGTTGGAGGAAATAAATTTATGGAGGGAAAGGTTTAAGAGGAAAACCGAGAGAAAGGAGAAGGCAAAATAAAAAAGGAAAACGTAACACAAGGACTAGGCTTGGTAATTAAATCCGAGTTGAGCCTAGTCTAGTTTGACCAAACTTTGAGTCAAACTTAAACTTTTTTTGAAAAATTTGAACTTTGAATCAGACTCGAGGCTAAACTCAAAATGATGTCATTTTTTAAAATTTTAAATTAAAAAGAAAAAATTTAGATTATTGTCGTCCTCGTAAAAGATGAGAGAGAGCTAAAAATTGGAAAGTGTGATAGGACAACATTTTTTAATTATTTTAGTAATGAAAATTTTAAAAAATTAGATGGGACCCAACATATTGTCATCCTCAAAAGAGATACTAGCAGGTTAACACTGCGCAAATGCGGAGTGTAAGTGCCCAGTGAATTTATACGTAGGGCAAAATTTAACATGACAGTTAAATAAAAAATAATATGAAAATGTAATGAAATAATCATCG
>JANIJH010000008.1:19351048-19361318 GCA_024520975.1 Erythroxylum areolatum
ACTCATAAATCATAGTCTTTCATGCATCATAATCAAAACAGAACTATCATTCACCTTCATACATATAATCCTAACTTGTCAATTTCAGGAACACTCCCGATACACCAATTTTCTGCATAGTTACATCATCATTTAAACTTCAATTTTCAACCTAAACCATCTATATAATCCACTATTTTCAAGCATCAAAAACAAAACAGAAACCATACATTCCTCCTCCAAATTCGAGCACAACTTCAACATCAACCCTACAAATCACTCATCTCAATTTAATCATCATGAATGTTTCTATTTTAACATACCATAGAGATCAAAAACCACTTACTTGATTAGCCCTAATTCCACTTCAATCTTCAAGTTAACTTAATCTTCCAAGAAGCAAGGATACTCCAACAAAAGATGGAAATAGAAAAGGGTTTCAATCTCAAAATGAAGGCTGCAGAAATTTTGGAGTAGAAAAGTGTAAAAATTTGGGAAAAACTCAAAGTGTAAGGGTTATAGATGTGGGTGAGTGGCAAGAAGAAGAAGAAAGCATATAGCCAAAACAAGACAAAACAATGGTCTTTCAAGAGTAAAATCGTAGGTGTAGGTGTATGGGGAGAATATGGACACTTGGCATGTCACTTGTCATGCTAAGATCCATACCATATGTCTCATCCTTCAACTACCATTTGTCACTCCATAATTAGTCCACTTGTCTCATAATCACTAGACCATTTGTTACCCAATTAAGCCACCATTTGTCACTCATTTAATCAAGTCATTTATCACACAATTACTAATGTCATGTGTTAATATTTCATAGGTCTAGTCAACCTAAATTTTCATGTATCAATTTATCTTTCTATTCAACATTTTTCCTATACTAGATACTCATATTATTTCATCAATCACTCAAATGTAACATTAATTTCCAATTTACTAATTTAATCCATCAAACCAAACTTTAAGACATAAATAATACACAATCACGCAATCACATCATAAATATTTAAAATCTTTCATACCCTAGAATAAATCAATTGAGTGCATTGCAATGTGTACTAAATCATAATTCATGTATGTATGTGAATATGATGTATGTAAATGAAATGCACTTCATGTATTCTCATATGATATGTCTGATATGACTTCATATAGCAGTTAAATTCCTAAATGTAGAAATGGGCTATTACAAATGTAGTGCACCAAAATGTAGAAATGGGCTATTACAAATGTAGTGCACCAAAGTACTGTGAGGCCGTTACTAGAAGCGTAGTATAATACAAAATAAAAGCTCTTGTGTACTTTGCGTATAGGATGATGCTTTTTGGATCTTACAGGTAGTTGGTGAATATTGAATATGGATAATATTAACCTTTCTGCACATTTTGAAGGCTCAAAAGGCATTCAATGATAAATGCAATCGTGGGGGATTTTTTCTGCAAATTTGCTGTAAATGCTATCAGTACAGGCGCTATATGACATTAGTCAAAATTAGTGCTTTAAAAAGTATGCAAAGATATTCATCAAAATAATATATTATATATAAAACTTAAAACTAAGCTTCTGTGTCTTAGTAAAATCCATATGTTCAATAACCCAACTGTCAAATTCTTAAAGTTAAAACAATAATCATAGAGCATAGCATTTCATCCCTGCAATTTATTCACATCATACCAGAGAAAATGGAATCAAACTTCTAATCAAGAGGAACAAGAGGGTTTTTACCTGGTTACTTTTTGTAGTGAGTTGATGAGAAAAGCAAATTCATTTGGAGGCTTGCAACTCGTCCTGGTGCAGCCTCTATAACAACTCCTACAGATGACTGAACACATAGAACGTAATCTTGTCGTTGAGAAGTTTTCAACTGACAGTATCAAGTCGAGCATAAACTTGTTGGAGATAATGTAATATATGACCTTGAGCAGCAGGTAACAACTAAATTCAACTGAAAGATGCCAACAATCAGTAGCACATAAATACAACTTGTTTCCCTTATTTTGCAGTTGCAAGGATTTTCTAGCTTCTTACAACATTTTAAAAGCAATCATTACAAAACAAAGCCTCTTTTCAACCCAACCTCACTGCCAAACTTACATATAAATGTTCAGACAACAAAGTTTCACATAATCAAATATATTAGTTGTTCCATACATGTCGTATGTGCTTCTTTCTCATGTTCATGTAATATTTAAAGTCAAATAAGGAAGTTTAACCAAATATATCGATAGCTAATTAAAATTCAAATCTATATCTAAATATCAAGATTCTAGCGAATTTAAAATGATATGAAATGCATCTTTACTCTTCAAGATACCACAGCTGAAACTTAGGTATGATCACAAACATCCTAAAAGTGTAACAAATTTATGTAGTTCAACATTGTGGAATCAATGAATCACAGATGTATTTCATGCGTAGCTCTTTGATTTTCTGACCTTAATGCTGAGAAGGAAAGATGGAGGAATCAGGGGAAATCCTTGGCATGAGGGGAAGGTAAGATATCTCTTCAGGCCTTGTTGAGAACTTTCCTACCACCTCATGCGAAAAACTTCCACTGATACTGTCCTCTTTCATTATCTAACATGACAAAGAAGATAAGAGAAACACCAGTTCCTGTTGAGCACGTGAGTTGGGTGCTTTCCTAGTAAATAAGAACAGGAAATGCCTTACTAAGTTATTTTGTACCTTTGAATGAAAGTTTGTTTTCACCATAAATGCACTGGGGTTAGGTAAAGATTATAGGGAAAAGAGTTTAATTTCCTAGGCTTATATGGAAAATCCGTGACTTTATCACCATGGACACTACTGCCAATCAATGGTTGGTCATAAACATTCAGAAAGGAAAATATACCATATAAGTAAAAGTGAATTTGATAGAACTACTTTTCGAAGATTAACTGCAATTTAGATGTATAAGAACATAGAAAAACATAGAGTATGTAACTTGCAAATTTGAGTATGCTGTCCAAGTTGATGATGCCGATCGCATGCTAAACACATAGGAAATAACACTCTTGGAGTTTGTCTTATAAGATTAATTAAATTTTGAACACCAACACAATTATCAAGTCAGGTAGCTATATTAAAATAAAGTACACATCAATCATTCAGACACCAAATATGCATATGCAGAATTTGGAATATTGCAATAAAAGCAAAGGCTAAACTGAAATATAGGTAGATAACTACACACATGCAGCTTATCAGGAGCAAATTTCATATACATGCTTATAGCTCAGTTCAAAACTTGCCTTCGGTATCAGATTCATAACATCACTGACTATAGTAGCAATACTATTTGGCAACTTTCGAGCTGCAGGAGACTAGATTCATGTCATTACTTCTACACCATCACAAGAGAAATTGTTTGATCTATGACATGGATTAAGCCGTGCAGAGTGAAATTTGCCAATGCACTCAATAAATAAAAAGAAGGATACTATGGAACAATGAAACTGCCAGCTGATCCTGGAAAATTTATTCTCACAATAAGGAGCAGAATATTAGTCTTGCAATGTTATCAGTGATGGTGCAAAATTAAAATGAAAGTACAATGAATAAATGCATAGGACTGAATCATGGCCAAGAATGTTACCGAACACAAGGAAACAAATTTTTAGGAGACCTAAACCAAAAACAGTGAAACCAAAAATGCAAATTTAACAACCGAGGTACAGTAATTTAAAAGATCTATCTAATTTCCACAACAAGAACTCTAAATAACGATCTAGATTAATAATCTGGAAAGCACGTTGCAACTTTTCGATTAATGACTGAGGATCAGCATACATGCTTAGGCACTTCTATCAGGTTTATTTGGAACTTTCAAGTGGAGCCTTGCCATTAAGGATACACGGAGGCAACACTTACTTGAGATGTCACATCTCTTTGTAGTTCCCCTACTAATTTCCACGAGTAAGAGAAGGATTCAAGCCACTTAGTATGGACATTTCCAAACAATTACCGTTTTTAAAAATTTTCATAGTCAAGAATAACAATCTTAGACAAATTCATAATGATTTTGTTATTATCCTCCACATGCAAGGCTCCTTATCTGGAATAAAGGATACAGATGATCGTTTTGCTGTATAAATCAACTGCAGTCCTTCTTAGACTTCAAGAACCCTTTTCTCCTACCATCACTTTATCTTGAAATCTAACTGAACTTTTAATAAGAACCAAAATCTCAGAAGCTTGTGAATTGGTTTAATGAATGTTTCAAGGGAAAAATCAGAAAATAAAATTGGGGAAACTTTTTGAATTCTTCAAACTATTTCCTTTTTATCCTTGTCAACTGTAACATCATGGCCTTTTGCTATCTCATATAATAGTAAGTTTGCAACCTTCTCTGTCAGCTAACTTAACCAAACAAAAATAAATAAATAAATAAATAAACAAGACTTCCAATTCTGTACTATTAAACTTCACCAGTGAATCCACTTATCTGCATGCCAAGTCATTGGATTGCACCATTTTAGCATCTGAAATTAAACAGGCCAAAAACCAGTTGAACACATACTATAACCCATATCACATATAAAAAATATCAAAGAAAGAAAGATCTGTACACTCACAATAAGAGCAAACAAAGCCCCTAGTATTGAACCACAACTAAAATTTTAGAAAGTTTTTAACAAAACGAAATCAAACCAAGAAAATAAATTGACCATCAAGTTAAGACCAATATGGAATCAAACCACCTACTTAACCCGTTATTAGAGCCGCTAACAGGAATACGCTTGCCTCGATAAATAAGACAACGAGCCCGTCAAAAAAATTAAAAAAAAAGGTACGACCTTCCCTGTCAAGACGATGAAAGTAGCGAAGTACAGTGCCAGTGGAAGTGCTCATGAGGCATGCGGACGGAAGTTTAAGTTCGTCTGAGATTACCTCGATGAGACCGCCATGGTTATGAAAATCTGAGTGTTGTGGGCTTAAAAGGCTTAACTCAAGTTAACCATCGGCCCTCATTAGGCCTGGGCTCCATTGCTGAGAAACGTTTGTAGTCACCAAGAACATTCTAGCTTCAATGGCGTGACGCGTGTGCCTACCCTCATCATGTTATCTAGTGAATTGACAGTTTCATGCTCCAAAAGCAAGCCTTAGCTATTCTGTGGATCAAAATCAACTTCATTCGCATAAAGCATTGCATGCGTTATGGTTTCACGGATGTCTTTTCTTTTCGGCTTTGGACTACAAAACTCACTTGTTAAAAGAATTTTTCTGAACAAGCGAATAGTTTTTTCTAATCAAGCATGAGTAGAATCCAATTCTTATCTTCACAGAATTAATTAGAGGTCAAATGGCATCCGTTGATAAAGAATACAATTACATGCAACATGTTTTCAAAGTAGTTTTGAGTTCTATAATCTAAATGAAATGTATGAAGTTGACATGTGTAACCATCTTTCAGAGTGGTATCTCACTATCTTGTATGATATATTGGAAGAAGAGTTGGATTAATGATGGCGTCAACCTTCTGGACGTTCTCCATGAATATATCTTAAAGATCACACATGGATGGCCCCTAATGTATCAACGGAGTTAGGTATTATTATTATTATTGCCAACATCTGAGAGAAGGAAGGAATATGGGGAACTCTTTGCAAGAATATATGTTATAGTTGGAACTTAAGTACTACAACTCTAAAAAGGAGACAAAGACACATGAAAATATCACCTTCATTTTCTTAAGATATGTACGATCTAGTAGTACACATCATCTTCAACTCTTTCTTTCTGTCATCTTAAAGTAAATATTTATTATTTTATGTTAACCATCAGGACCAGTACCTGTATTGAGTACAAGCATTTGGAATTTGGATTCGTGTTGTGGGCATAAACAATCCAGCTATTCCCAAATTGCTACTCAGTCACACGTGTTGCCAAGGTGACTCACTGAATCGCTATTTTTTAAACAACCCATTACTCTAAATGGCAACGCCATCCTAATCCTTGAAGGTTCATCGCGACCATAAAATAAGAATGATTTAGCAACTTGGCACTAAACTCTCTGTTTAAAGCATGGACTTAAGGATCTTTTGTGTTCACAGGTGGCTTTTGGTCATTGGAGGGCAAGCCCCTTTCAATGGAACAACAACGACCCACTAGCTATTAAACATTGATTTACCTTCGCAAAATCTTTCTTAAATCTTGAACATTGTATTACCCATAATCTGTCTTGTTACGTCATGGATAGGATACAATAGGAGCATTATTGGTCTCAAGTCTCATTCTGTAAGGCACGTTGGCATATATGCAAACTAAACTAATTAAGCTATTATACCGTACGTAAGGCCGTAAGGCATAATAAAAAGCGACACAAGAGTTAGAACATCCGTCCAAATGAAGTGATCGCGTTCTGTGCTGACCTATTCAATTTGTTATATTTGTTCTGACAAGGTCTGCATGCATACGAAAACACCAAAATGTTGAGATAGAACAAACAGAGCGATCAAACGCCGTTCGGTCGCTAAGACTCGCACTGGCTCTTGATGGCTAGTTCTGCAAACACTTGGTCCGCGTTAATTGGCTAAGAAAAACTGAGCTGGTACGCACCACGGACGAACACTTTGACTAAAAGACTACCATGCTAAGACTTGGTTAAGAGGGATTACGCATTAGTTTGTATATAATATTAGCGCCGATGAGATTACCATCAAAGGAGAGGAATGATGTGATGGATTCACTAGAGTCGTGAGATGGTATCCACCATGTGTGTATATGTATATATAAATAGACTGTGTCATCTAGTTTGGAGGCAAAGGAAATAAGGTAGAGAAAGTAGAGAAGCTATCAATTACGAGATGATCACCTGGGCTTGGCCAGCTCCTGAGAAAGGTTGGAGAAAGGGTCCTTGGACTCCTGAAGAGGACAAGTTGCTTAGTGAATATGTGAAGTTGAATGGAGAAGGAAGATGGAGTTCTGTGGCAAGGTGTTCAGGTAATTGCTTTACTTTTGAGTTATACAATAATCTAGCTAGAGAGACAGCGTTTTTAATCTCATAAACAAGAGTGATTCAGTTGTGTTGTTGCGAAAAGCATTAGAGTTTTGAGGCAACTGTTTTTAGATTTTGGGATATTATTAGAATTGTATGTATTTTTAATCTTTTCATTAAAAGCTAATCAAGCTCTAACGTTGATACTAGCAGGCGTTAATAGAAGTGGGAAGAGTTGTAGGCTAAGGTGGGTGAATTACCTTAGGCCTGGACTGAAGAGAGGTCAAATTACACCTCAAGAAGAAGGCATCATTATTGAGCTGCATGCACTCTGGGGTAACAAGTAATAGTCCTTCTTTCTTTCTCACCTAGCTTTTACCTTCAATATTTATAGAAGGCCTTCATCTCCGAATTGCTTTGTATATTCAAGCATGGTATTAGGGTAGAAAATTGGAAAATGTTGGAGACATAAAGTAATAATAGTGACTTTAACATGCACCAGGTGGTCGACTATTGCTAGATACTTGCCTGGGAGAACAGATAATGAGATCAAGAACTACTGGAGAACCCATTTCAAGAATAAAGACAAGTCCTCAAAGACACATGAGAAGCGAAAAAGCTCAGTATTGAAACAAAAACGAAATAATGACAACCAACCAGAAGATGGGAAAAGGGTAGGCAGTGCAAATAATGAGAAGCTGCAGGACGAGCAAGGGAAGAAAGAACTGCACTTCATTTGCCCGATTCTGGGGGATCAAAACCTGCCTGTCATGTTTCAAGATGCTGCCCCTTGGACAGAATTACTGGCAGAGGATGGGCTTTGGGGTGGCCTGTGGAATATAGAAAATGGCCAGGACGGTCGTGCAGATTATAATAACACCAACTGTAACAAGATGGCCGTGCAAAATCAAGCATCAGCCTTGGCTTTTGGGGGTGATCCAAGCACTTGTTTCTACAGTACTGGAGGGTACATTTATTGAGAGTTTGACAGCGTTACATCCGTACACTGGAGGGTACGTACGGATGTTATCAATTGGTTTATGTTTGTGACGTTATTTGTATCATTAGCTGATAAAAGGCTGTAAAACTTTTTAAGGACTCCTACAGTCGTACTTCAACCAAGCAAGACCTTTGTTGAGGATATTTTGGTTTGGTAACCTTTCTCTTTCTAGTTAAGTATTATTTATTCATTCTTGACTTCTACAAAAATATTTGCATAATCAAGTAATTTTGAGAACTGAAGGATTTAAGAAATTGCATACATCATCTAGGTCGTGACAATTTTTATATTTTGTACGACTCAAACTCAAGCTGATGTGAGTTTTTTCTAATCTAAAAACTGTAGGTTCCATAAGGCTAAAACACACCATTTCCTTACTTCTCCCACTTTATTCAATCGTAGAGAAAAAAAAAAAAAGCAATTACTTTATCACTTCTTTTTCTATCATCACTTTACTAACAATTAGAACTTCCTCCGAATTCACGTCCTTGCCTAAAAAGAATCCCACAACAACAATTTCTCCTAATTACGTACAGTTTTTTTAATTAGACCTAACACTACTACTCTATACATTACATATTTCCACAATTATAAACAGAAAGGGTTCAATTTATTGGCTTTTTTCTCCTAATTACAGACAAGTTTTTTAATTAGACCTAACACTACTACTCTATACATTACATATTTCCACAATCATCAACAGAAAGGGTTCAATTTATTGGCTTTTTTTTCCCTCCAGATCTACATCTTTATGTTATGAGTCGCCACCATCATCTGATGATGGTAACTCTGCTTATTGACTTATTGTTGGATTCCAATAGAGTCCTTCTGGTCACAAAAAGCTTCCATTCACTACAACAAAGTAGCTTTTTGACTACATTTTTTTTGCTACAATTTAGAAATCATAGATAAAAGTCAGCTTTGATAAAGATTTTCAAAGGATCACCTTTTGGTAACAATTTTGAAAATCATAGCTAAACACTATAACAAAGTAACCTTTTGGCTACTTTTCTTTTGGCAACGATAATTAAAGGTTACTTTTTTTTTCCAAAATCGTAATTAAAAGGTGAACTTTTGGCTACATTTTTTCAAAATCATAACCTATTATATTAAAAACACTAAAGTGCGAGTTTTCTATTCTCTTTTGTTGGACTCGTATCCAAATGCCTTTAGCTACTAAGCAAATTTTTATATCTAAAAGTCAAAGATCATATAATTCTAGTTAAAAACAGTTGGATACAAAACTATATTTGTAGCCAAATACTTTCATTCTTCTTCTTTTGGTTACGAGTATATTTTCGTACCCAATTGATTTTAGCTACGAACTAAATTTCATAACTAAAAGTCTCAAATCATATAATTATTTCAATTAAAAACATGTGGCTATGAAAATATATTCGTAGCTAAATATTTTCATTCTTTTTCTTTTAGCTACGAATGTATTTTTGAAGTCAAATAGATTTATCTATTAAATAAATTTCATAGCTAAAGGTCACAGATTATATAATTTCATTTAAAAACACTTGGCTATGAAAATTATTCATAGCCAAATGTTTTCATTATTGTTCTATCAGCTACGAATATGTTTTCGTAGCTAAATGGATTTAGCAACGAAAAGGAATTTGCAGCTAAAAGTCGCATAACCTATAATGTCTTTAGCTATGAAATGATTAGCTAAAAGTGGCCAGAAATATATCTTTTGTTTTTGTGAGAATCTATTTTATAGATACTGTATTAGATAAATATCAAATATAGGAGATAAATATCTGATATAGGATATGTATTAGGATCCCTAAAAATAAGGGATCCTCAGATAGGGTTTGATTCCTAGTTCAGTAAGGATTAGGAGATTTTTTTCCTAATCTATGTTGTACTCTTTATGTATATATATCCTATTAAGTTTCAATAAAAAGGGTACCTTGAAACCCTAAATTTTGATATGGTATCAGAGCTTTAGGCTCGAATTTTCTTGGAAAATAAAGAGAGGATTGAGCCTTCATTGCTATTCTCTTCTTCTTCTTTCTTCAAATCCTTCTTTTGCTTTCTTCCTACATCAGCCTTCATTGCTGATTAGAGCCTTTATTGTTGTCCTATTCGGTTGTATCCAAAATCCTTGTTCCCTTTGTTCCAGCCCTCATCACTGATTAGTTTTGGTAGAAACAATGATAGAAACCAAGGAGAGTGGTTCAATAATTGTGGCTTCATCAGATGAAGTACCCAAGATTCAATCTTCAGTAGAGTTATAGATCATCCAATCAGCCAACAAATTGCATGGAAAAAATTATCTCAAGTGGTCACAACTTGTTCGAACAATTTTGAAAGGCAAGGGAAAGATCAGTCACTTGTTA
>JANIJH010000008.1:19375387-19388091 GCA_024520975.1 Erythroxylum areolatum
AGTCCTCATCACTTACTGTGGTTAGCAGCCTTTGGCTGGAAATGACATTATTCGGACTAAATATCTAGTGGGAACAAAAGTGACAA
The DNA here is from genome assembly GCA_024520975.1 of Erythroxylum areolatum. NCBI lineage: Eukaryota > Viridiplantae > Streptophyta > Magnoliopsida > Malpighiales > Erythroxylaceae > Erythroxylum > Erythroxylum areolatum. The sequence goes on from JANIJH010000008.1 coordinate 19,375,474, forward strand.
GCCGACATATATTTTATATAGATCCATCGCCATTTTTGACTAAGATCACTAATTGCTACGAGCATGCGGGTGGCTGAACCACGAACACCTTAACGTGCCTCATTCACTCGTGGATTATCCCCATATTTATCAACAAAGTTCATACCGGACGCCCATCAATATTGGAAAAGAAAAAAGAAGAAGGAAAAAGCATAATCCAAGGGCAAACAAGTAAAGAGCAGATAAACAAGGCATCCAATTATTATAGAGTATCTTTAAGCTGAGCACGCGTCCGACTAAGACAGAGATCAAAGCAGCCATCCATATCAGTTCAGTTTTCGTGCTACAGCTGTCCAATCTCTCCACGTGTCCAGTTAAGGGCGGTTCACTGTTTAGATTCTACCACCGGAAGCGAGTGTACGGTTACTGCAAACATTGTCTGCGTCACCTGGGGAACCTTGTTCGTGACAGCCAATAACAAACAGACACGCCATGTTATGCCGTTCTTGTCTCACATTGGCAGATGACACAGTGTTTGGAAATTGAAGCTAATGGAAAGACGGTCTTTGGAAAGCTAAAACACCGCTTTATACGACAGACAAGGGAAAGAAACTTCTAACGACACTTGTAGGTTTTCGTTTTCCACGAGAAGATTGAAGTCGTTAGCGCAAATATTAGTACAGAACAATCTTAAAATACTCCTGTTTTTGTATTAATTTATTAGTTCGGCAATTATTAGTCTTGCTTTTCATATTTCTAGTAAAAATATATCAACTGGAAATGTTTAAAAGTACTTTTGGTCAACTAGATGTACTTAAAAAGTTGCATATTTGTGACGGTTTGTTAGCAGTAATGCATGTTTTGTTTCAATTGTTTTAGGTATTATGTATCGACTTATGTGCACATAGAGTTATCTAAATCATATTAGATATATGTATATCTTATGATATACATATATCTAAAGGTAGCTTAACAAAAGAACTTCTTCTCCGCACGTTTGAGAGATTGGGTTTTATAAACAAAACAAACAAAAAAAAACCAATGTTTGTTACGGGACTTTGGAAGGACAGCTCTAGTGGACCACGAGTGCACATGCATATCTAAGGATATTCTTTACCTAACAAATCAAGCAAATTTCATTTAACTTCACTTTTCCCAAACTACCTAAGGTTAGTGCCATTTAGAGTCCCAAACCCATAGGTAAACCTTTAGCAGTTTCTTGGTGGATTGAATGCAATCTAGTCATGTATAGCCTAAAATACAATTGTCAAACTCAAATTGGTCAATCATTTTGGGCAAATTGCAATTATGCTACGCTAAATAAGTAAAATTCAACACAATGGTGCGTAGGAGCAATCTGATAATCAAGAATATAAAGTGAAACAAAGAAAGAGAAAAATAATGACCAACTTCGATATACGAATACTATTTACATACATATATATATATATATATTGATTATTGTTATTTATATTAAGGGGGGAGGAATGGTTTAATTGTCAGTTAGCTGATTTTGTAATGTAGGGTCCATGCAGTACCAATGATACATGGAATTGTTGGTGAAAAGCATCTCTCTCCAGCTAAGCACACACTTCGAAAAGGAAAACCAACTTAATTAATGTTGTTTGATTTAATAGCTCCAGATTCCTATAGGCCTTCAAACTCTAAGCCAAGAGAAGGTGAATATTACGGTTCTAGGGAACATTGTTTGATGAAATATAAACTCGTCTAGTTGCTCTCTCATCGAGCTTAGGAGAATCTAATGATGTGTAGTCAGAATATCTACATTATAAGATTAAATTTTCAATAATGTTAACGTTTTTTTTAATTTTTATTTTTGATATTCAGAGATCGTTTCTCGTGTATTATATCAAAATGGAAGCACAATAAATATGGTAGAAAATAATCACAAAATAAAATATAAAAGTACGTAATGATGATATATATGCGATTGGGAAATTAAAAAAGAAGGAATAAAAAATTATTTACAAGGCAAATCATTTTAAAAATTAAAGTGGTTTAGGTTAAAATCGTTTGCGTAACCTAAGGTTAGAGCCAATATGAAAACGTGACTCTCCAAGTTCGATAGAATAAAGGCAATCTTCATCTACCATGATCTTGGAAAAATGTATCATACGTCTTTTGTTTTATAATCACATGGTCGTACCTCACCAAAAACAAATTTAGTAAGATGAAAACTTTGACAAGGAAAGGTCTTCCTATGCTTGTTGAAATATATACGCAACGGCAATAGAATGATTTTTTTTTTCCACACAATCAATTTTAACAAAATTTAATTTGAAACATAAAACAAGAAATTAACAAAATTATATTAACATGTTTCGATTTTCTGTTGTAATTTTCCATTCGCCTTGAATCCATTAATCCACGAGCAGTTCAATCGTCCGACTTCTAATGATATTCACAGATCTATTTAAAAAAAACCCAAATCTAATTTGAGAGAAAAATATAAGAAATGCTAGCTCCAAATTTTCTAATTTTTCTTTTTATATAAAAAAAATCATATTTTTCATGTCCCCGGATTTTATCAAAGATTACAACTAAAGTCAAAATTTAGTCATAATTACGAATTAGTCCTTATAAGATCAAATATCACATATTAATCTTTAAACTTTCTAAGACTTCTCAATTAAGTCTAACTTAATTCAAATTTCATTTTCTTCTTTATAAACATTTTGTGTGTGACCCATTAGATTCCTAATATGTTAGCCATGATTATAAATTATAATTTCAATTTATAATTTAGAATTAGATAAATTAAAATTCCTTTTTAATTTATCTTTACTTCTCTAATTAAATAATTTATAATCACAGATCATGATTGACGTCTAGCAACATGTCATGACCACTCAAATATTATGAATGTTAAAATGGGTTGACTTAACCTGTCTATGTATGATTATGATGTATAAATTAATCCTTTCGTCATCTAATATTCCAATTGAAATTATAGTATAGAATTCCTGTCTACTTTAAATAATCTAATCATGTTCGTTCTTGTTAGTTAGTAAATGACTTATAATTGATATTTGAAAACAACTTTTCCAAATTTTAGTTTACTCTGGTTAGAGATTTCTAAAATCATTACTAATCAAGAACAATAGAATATTCTTCTTAATTACTTTAAGACAACGAATTCATTATTTATTTACTCAACTATCTTTATATAGTTCATACTATATCTAATAACTACCGAATTGAACTGCTCCAAGAGTACAACATAAGTAGCATAAAAAACATAGTAATTTCTACATGAGATAACTTTGGTAATCTCAAGTCTAAGGATCAGTAATACAACTATCACAATGAGATAATCTACATACACACAAGTAATATTCTATTTGGGGTTCTTATAATTAGGTCAGTTCAGTGAACCTATTCTCTAATAAGCACTCACATATTTGTTTAAGTGTTTTTACACTTTAATCTTTGAGATTAATTACTTTCTTCATAAGAAAGAAACAAACATGTGCTAGTCTAACCATTTCATCAATATCTTGTCTTGATGAAATTATGAAATAATTTTTATGCATTATAACTTCTAATTGCATAACAATTATTTCAGGAATTTTATTTTTATGATTAATAGTTAAATAATTAACAAATGCACAAAGATAAAGAGTGCATTTTTATTAAATAAAAATAATGTCATAAAATTAAATTTACAACCAAAAAATTGACTGCAAGGACTTAAACCAACAATGCTATCATCCGTTGGGCTACTAACTAAAATTTCGAGGAAACCATTGTTTTTTCAGGTTACAACAAATCTATCAATTAAGAGCCACAATAGTGCTCACTGAAGCATCATAACTATGTTTTTACATCACATTTGGTTGTAACTACTATAAAATCTCCACTACAAGAAATAATTCAAAAACTAAACCGACTCGATCAGTTTGATCTTAAAAACTTTAAACCGTTCAATTTTTTTGCTTGATTTACAAATTTTTCGGTTTGATTTATTTTAATAATTTTTGTTGTTAAAAATTGATCAATACTTCATTAATTAATCAGTCAATTTTTGCACATTAATAAGTTCTTATAAATCAAAATAAATAAATAAATTTAATTTAATAATATCTTTTTGAGTTAAACTTTAAATTCTTCGATAGGTGAGAATAATCTATTTTAATCATATTTCAAATTCTTTAATTTTATTTAATCTTTAGCCTATTTTACGACGGTTTAATTTCAGTTGAACCTTTTAAATCTTAACCTCTTGTCTTATCAGATTAACTTTCAGTTTGATTTTTAAAACATTGGTTACAAGTTACAATATCTAATTAAGATTAAAATATAATATTTTTATGTTAGCAATATTAAGTTTTATAATTAGTCAAAATACATGAAAGAGATTGAAGTTAAAGAATTCCTAGAGGAAAACACAGTTAATCATATATATATTTGTCTAAGTGAGATGAATCAGACATTTTTTTTCCTCAGTTGTGAAAAAATTAGAAAAGGTTTGACAAGGAGGGAGAGTGATCATTACGCCACAGAAATGGAATATATTGTTCATGCTGTGTCTTGCTGATTTCTGGTAAGCGCATAGTTCTTCCACTCATTTAGGAATATACGTAGTTTCAAGATGCTTTTTTCCTATGCCAAAATGTTTTTTTTTAATGTCTTTCCTTTTACATAAAAAATTAAATGTATAGAAATTTCTCACAACCAACATATATTAAAAATAATTTCATTCCAACATATTGAATATATAATAATTAGTTCTCAAATATTGCATCATTTCATAAAACCAAAAATATGAATGAATTATTTTTCTTTCTCTTAAATCAAACCATAATCAATTTAATAATTTATCACTAATATTTCTTTGAAGTCTAAAGGGTGCTTTGTTAGTTGGTATGGGAAGAAATGAAACAGATAGTTGGTAATATATTATGATTAGATGGACAATATTTTATTCCATACTCTTACTTCCATCCTTTAATATATTCATTATAATTCAAGTTTTGTATGTTAAAAAGATGCACATAATTGAATTATACAAATCTCATGAAAAATAATTGAATTATACAAATTTCATGAAAAATATGAGCAATTACATTTAAAAGCATTTCAAAAGAAGCAAGCATTAATAGACCAAAATTACAGTTGAAAGACTTGATTTAACTCTTAGATGAAGTTAAATCAAGAACATAGTAGAAGAAAATGAAAATGTGATAAGCTAAAAGTGCTGCACAATTTAGACAATCTAAATTAAAGTCTACCTAAAACGCATTTAAGAATTCTAATAATATGCAGATGAGTTGATAAGGAATTTTCCTGCCTTAAGTGAGGTCGCAGGTTTGAATCTCCTCATGTACGCAACCGTTTAAAACTTGGGGTTAGAGCTTTGCCTTCCGCAAATAGGGATGGCAATTGTACCCGAACTCGATGGGTACCTGATAAAATTACCCGAACGAGGGCGGGTATGGGGAGCAAATTTTTACACGTGGGGCGGGTATGGGGGGTTAACAAAAATATCCGTCGGGTATCGGGGCGGGTATGGGGATACCACCCCCCATACCCGTTTACCCGTTATATAGTAATTACAATTTTGCCATTATATATATATATACAAACCCAGCAATTAAATAAAGATAAGCTTATTTAAATTCAGTATGTATGTATAAATGTAACATGAAAATTTAAAAGAAAAACAAATAGTCCATTCATATTAAATAAGCTTATCTTAAAAAAAAAGAGGCGGATAAACGGGTACCCGATGGGGGTCAAACTCCCAACGGATATGGGTATGGGTATGGGGGTGCCAAAAAATCTCCGACGGGGATAAGGGCGGGTATGAGGGTGGAGGTGAGTTCATGGGGTGGGTACGGGGGATGGCATACTCGCCCCATACCCGCCCCGTTGCCATCCCTACCCGTAAAGGACCTACCCGACTTAAGCGGAGATTAATTTGGGTGTGGATGACTTAAGTGTATCTTCTTATAGTTGAGACCTTCTTAAAACACCTTGTAGGCAAAAACAGAAATCTAGGAGTCATTGATTACGCCAATAAGAAGGTGACACGTGCCTATCCGTTTTAAGGTAAGTGACGACATTCTGCTATTTCTGAAGACAACTAGAAAGTATTACCCAAACAAAATCCATCTATTAAAGTTTTGCACGCAAATTGGTAATGACCACTCTCCAGAGCAGGCGCGTTATGTTATCTATCCAAACATTATCCCGCACGTGGACAATGCAACGCCGTGTGAGGCACGAACTTGACGTACGCGTGGAGATGACGATGCCAAGAATAAAGAACAGTGAAATCAATAAATTAGAGAAGGTTTACATGAAACAAGAAAGAACAACCCAACCCTAAACTTCATTTTCTCCATCTCTACTGGTCTCTTCAGATTGAAAGCAACAAAGAAGAGAACTTTGAGGGTTGAAGGATCAGAGAGGTTAGAGAAGCGAAGTAGTAGGAAAATTAAACCCCTAACTTACATATTCCTAGCTTTCTCTCTCTAGAAACTTACGTCGCCTCTCTTTTAAGTTTCACCTTCTCCATATACAATTTCTCTCTTTCTAGGGTTTCTTCTTCTAAGTATTGAAGTTTCTCTAGTATTTCATATTTTTGGTGAGCTTTGAGCCTGACCCATTAAAGCAAGATCAACCCTTTGCCCAAGAGAAGAAAAGAAGTGCACAAACTAAAGGTTGAACGAAAAAAAAGAATTTATTTGCTTAAGAGATTGGTTATAGTAGCCTATATAAATATAGATAAAAGTTTATATCGAAATAAAAAGAGGTGAGGTTAGGGTATAGATTTGTTTCCTTTTTAATAATTTAGTTGTTTTTTAGGTTTTAAGAATATGGGAAGAGGTAGAGTTGAGCTGAAGAGGATAGAGAACAAAATAAACAGGCAGGTGACATTTGCAAAGAGGAGAAATGGGTTGTTGAAAAAAGCTTACGAGCTGTCTGTGCTCTGCGATGCTGAGGTTGCTCTCATCATCTTCTCCAATCGTGGGAAGCTCTATGAGTTCTGCAGCACATCTAAGTATGATCCTTTTCATCTCTCTCTCTCTTCTCATATCTATGTATGGCAACATAAATATTTATCCTGAACTTAAACCTTTTGCAAAATTTTGTGAGATCTGTTTGTTGCCTCTTGTTTTTTTAATTATTTCATGGATTTCAGCTTTTTTTTTAATTGTCAGTACTTGTGTTCTTTAAACATTTCTAAGCTGCTTTTTTGTTTCTGGACAAATTTTAAAATAATATCTTCGTGCCCTATTGGGTGATGATTAACGTTTTCAAGCTTGATGGGATGATAAGACTTTACTGATCAGTTTCATCAATTTGTGAATTTGCTCGTTCTTTATACGTACTTTGATAGTTCCTCACAGTTTTGTTACCTGCTCTTAATCTCTTTTACATGTCAATTTCATGTAGTTGAGTTCCAAGAGTTTTAGGTTTTAGTTAGTTCTGATATTAATACTAAGCTTACTTTCTCTGTTAGATCTGAACCCAAATGAGAAACCTTTTAGTTTGTTCTCAAGGACGCCTTAAGATTCTTCTTTTCAGTTCAACAATAGGTTATTCGGTTTGACGATAGATGCATCTACAGATTCTCCGAAAATTCAGCACCGATCATGCTCCAAACACAGAAGCCTCATCTCAGCTCAAACACTTATATCTTTTGTCGATCTTCTCATTCGTATTGTTGGAAAAGAAAAAAAAGAGATAATGAAAAGCAAAGAAATAAAAAAGAGTGAAGTACTTGTTTGTGACTCCTTATGTTTGAGTTTTCGGCTTTTAAAGGACAAAAGTTTAGCATTTCCTCGGAAATTTGTTTTAACCTCCGTGCAAAATATGGGTTTTTAAAGTGAGAGAAAGAGATACAGACATGCGAAACCCTCAGAACATGTTTATATCCCATCTGCTGAACTGTGATAGGTGCAGAAAGTTCTTACATGCAGCAGCTCTGACCATTTAATTGTTTTCTTTGTTATTATAAATTTATGATAATGACACTTTAATTAATAACCCAAAAATTGATATTCTAAGCTACAATCTACCTTCTAGAATTTATTGTCTTTTATCATAATAATAATTAAGAGGAAATTCTTTTGCTTCTTCGTCTCTTGTTTACTGTTTGGTTTATATTGTTAGGGTTACCCAACAAGCTAGGTTATTATAATTTACTTGAATACAAATAGCTAAAACCAAACACCTCCGTCTTAATTTCCTAGTCATTGACAACGTTTTAGATTAAACAAAATATCAAAATTTGTGCAAAATAAAAGAAACATTATGTACCATTTTTTTCTTGCTCATTTCTAAGTTGTTATTTCTCAATATCATAATAAATATACATTCTTTTGGTTCTTGTAAGTTTGAAGATTATTAAAAGTCAAAAGTTAATGTACTCAGTGCACAAGTCTTCCCACTTTGCAACGGTCTAAAGAGGCTTATAATGTACACAGTTTTCTTTTTATATTTTTTACAAAAAGACTGTTTCTGTTATTTGAATCTGTGATCTTTTAATCACAAATGAGCAATTGTACTGATAGCTCCAAAGCTCACCCTTAATTTTGAAGGTTATTAATGGTATGTAAACAACCTAGACTATTGGTGATCAAATTATTAGAATTTAAATTCTAGATCATCAGCTAATCTCAGAAATAGGTCCTAAAAGAACTTTTTTTGGTCACTGACTTAGGTATGATATTCCCCCAGGAGTGAAGACTTCAATAGTTGTTTACTTTCCTTGGTTAAAATGGTTTATAAATGAAAGATTGTAGATAAATTCTAATACTTGTATTATCAATTTGTTTATCCAATACAATAAATTTTAGTAACTAATCTTAAACATTAAAATGAAATATGCTCTATAAAATTTTTTTAATTGATGCTATTGCTTTTTATGTCCTTAATTCAGCATGCTCAAGACTTTGGAAAGGTATCAGAAGTGCAGCTACGGTGCCGTGGAAGTCAATAAACCTGCCAAAGAGCTCGAAGTACGTTAGTTCGGTTACTATATGTCGTCTCCCATATACTGGATTCTTGTACTCGTTTTTTTTTTTTTTGTACAACGTGGAGATCCAATGAAAGTTCTAAGTAGTGAAATTATCCTCATCATAAACTAGAAAGATTCCATGGAAATGAAATATTTCTAGACTATTATATACGTCGATCTTTGTACCCTTATAAGAAAGTAAAGAAACGTGTTTATCCATGTTTTTATATATCCTAAATATTTAAAGTTCTCAACTCTTTGCTCGTTGGGTTTGTTGAAAATCAGAAATTAGTGGTGAGTTATGTTTTAATACTGATAGTGGTTTTTGTTGTTGTAACAGAGCAGCTATAGGGAGTACCTAAAACTGAAAACCAGGTATGAAGCCCTGCAGCGAACTCAAAGGTACGTAAGAAATCTGAATAACTAGCTTTTTAGCCTGGTGGCTTACATGTGATAGTTTATATACCTCTACAGTTCTTGGCTTTACTATGAATCTGTGGATGCATTGTCTCTATCGTACATGATGATCATAATCCACGAACGTTTTAAATTTGTCGGTACGTAGGAACCTCCTTGGGGAGGAGTTGGGACCTCTGAACACCAAGGAGCTTGAACAGCTTGAGCGCCAATTAGAAGGCTCATTGAAGCAAGTTCGGTCCACCAAGGTAACAAGTATTTTCATAATTTTTTGAAAATAAGAAAAAAAATCATGTTTATTTTATTTTATGGGATCTAATTCAGAAAGTATATATAAGCCAATATGACTTAAATTTCCTTCATCTTCAAACACACCAGGACCAGGTTGATTGGAATACGTAGTACTATTTTCACATTACTTCATTAACGGTGTTATATTGAATTATATTATTTGATATAATGGGTGAATTTAGCATGTCTCTCCTGGACCAATGATTTCAAAGTCTATATACTCAATAGAGCGAAGGCAGCCAATGCATGGAGAGGGGATGAGAAATGGAGATTGGTGCAAAGACCAACAAACTAATGTTGTTGTATATGTACAGCTTTTAGTTGCCTTATAGATATGAACATGGTCCATATGGTCCACAATTGAGTTATATATTTTCTTGGTTCTTCTGAATTTGTTGTTTTTGTAAATAACAATTCCCAAGCTAATGTGTTTTGACAACGTTAATTTGCAATGCTTGGCAGACCCAGTTCATGCTCGACCAACTTTCTGATCTTCAAAATAAGGTACGTCTACAACCATCATATGACTCTCTTTTATGTTGCTTCAAGAACTAAATAGCTTTTGTTGAGTACAGGAACAATTGTTGCTGGAAGCCAATAGAGCTTTGACAATTAAGGTAATCCATTAAGCTGAATGCTGAAATGCAGTCCATATCTACGAGTCTAGGATTGTGTTTGGTTTCTGCACATGTTCCAAGCTTTCCGCATAGAAGCTATTGACACGATCTTTCATTTTTCTTCAAGATTCCATCGTCAAATAGTAGTAGAACCAAGTTTGTTGCTTGATCCTGATAATTCAGCATGAAATTTCAGAAAATTTAACAGTCTCTTCCTACTTTTGATAAATTAGATAAGCATCATCCTTTGGGCCTCATGGTGTTCCACGCTCGATTTTAGTTCCTACTGTTTCTGTAATGTAAAGTAGAAACAAGTTCATTCTAATTTTCTTTCCTGCCAGCTGGATGAAATCAGTGCAAGGAGTAACTTTCAACCATCATGGGATGGTAACGAGCAAAACATGTCATATGGTCACCAGCAAGTTCAGTCTCAAGGGTTATTCCAACCTTTGGAATGCAATCCCACTTTGCAGATAGGGTAAAGTTCAAACTTCCAAGCCCCTGAAATCTTTGAATCGTCTTTTGATTATTCATTTGTTTTCTTGCTTGTTCCTAATTAACACAGGTACAACACCTCATGTTCAGACCAGATGACCAGCACAACTCATGCACAGCAAGTTAACGGTTTCATTCCTGGATGGATGCTTTGAGTATAAAGTTTTTGTGCTCTGCCTAAATTTGCCTTCTTGCTCATAAAAACACCCCTACTATATTATAGCTTCTTGGTGCTGGCAATATGTAAATGACATTATAAGAAAATATGTTGTGGTATGAACATAAAATGCTTCTCTCTCCTGAACCTCAAGGGAATCTTCTGCCCTTAGTTGGACGGGAAGGCATGTAATTCCATAAAGTGTTTTGCATAAACTCGGACTGTTGCTTAAGCTTCTGCTTCACGTTTATCTAACATTATCATACTTGCTTGGAATTTTACCTGAAGTATATTATTTCTTTAATCTCTAGCGTCATGTTGCAGTTCAAGTTTCTGCATGTCACACCTATGTGGTCGTTTATGCCCTCCCCCTTGTAATTTTTCATATCACTTTGATTAAACCAAAATTCCATCTTGGATTCTACTGAAAATTAAAAAGAAAAGCCAGTGTTTTTAGCAGTAAAAAAGGGGGAAATAGAACTGAAATTTTCAGAAAATATGGACCAACGTAATCCTAGGAAGGTCGGCCTTGTTGGTGCGAATTTGAGAATCGCCATTTTCAACAATGAAAAGAAATTGTCGCAGCCTTAATACCAAAATGAGGTTGGGCAAGTTTTGGAATTTTGAGTGCATCATTTCTTTCAATATTTTGGGTTAGCAGAAACTCGCAACAACTCAAAGTCATCCATCTCCTGGATTTTGAGGTACCCTTGCTAATAGCTGTTGGGGTAATTAGGGGACAGCTTGGGACCATCACACACCCATTATCTTCCACTTAAGAAAAGTTTCTATTTTTTTCTCTTGTTCCCCCAAACTAGAAAACTTAGCAACAGCCCCAAAAGTCAATTGGACTGCGCTTTGTTAGTAGTCTGTAATATAATGAATGGAGACAAAGTTGCTATAAGTACAGCGCGAGGAGAGCCGAGGAAAAACTGGCCGTCAGTTCGGTCTTACAAGCCTGAAAGTGAGAGCTCTTAAGGCCCCAACTCTCAGATTAGGCTCATCTGTTGAGGCCTTTTATTTCTTGTGATCGAAATATATCCCTTATTATGTTTGTTTGAATAATAAATTTGGGAAGGAAGCATTTTGTTGAGTTCAACTATAAATTTCCTTCACTTTATTTCTCTCTAAGTTTTATACGAAGCAAACTTTTCCTATCACTTACTTTCTCTCTTTTCTTGGTCACGATATTATAAAATTCTCTACATACTTGAAAAGAAGATTCAAATTACCGGTGGGTAGTGGAGGAAGCAACGAGAGATTGTTATAAATAAATAGCCAAACGTTTAATTTTTCTACTACCAATAAATCAAGCAAAATTTTAGTCTGAATATCCAGTAACTTTTAATGGATTAGATCTTCTATACATGAGCATAAAGTCATTTATTCACTACAAGAAAAATGAAATTTAGCGACGGAAATTACCGACGGAATTTGGACATATTCCGTCGGTAACCTTATTTAGCGATGCAATTTACTGATGAAAAAAGACGTTGGAGATGCGGCCGTAGGTAAATTTACCGACGGAATTATTCCGTCGGGACATTTACCTACGGAATTACCGACGGTATAAAATTCCGTCGGTAAATTTACCTACGGAATTACCGACGATATAAAATAAAAATTTTCTGTCAGAAAATTACCAACGGAATTGACTTTCCGTCGGTAATTAG
>JANIJH010000008.1:19397582-19415089 GCA_024520975.1 Erythroxylum areolatum
GTGCATGACCCACGCCTCACACCACTGAGCTACGTAGCCGAGTGGTGAGAGGCGTGGGTCTTGCACCCAACAAAACCCTGAGGTTACAGGTTCGACTCCCGCTGCCCCCACGGGATGCACAGCGCCCCCTTACGGGATGTGGGTGTGACCAAAGGGGACAAAACCAAAAAAAGTGTGGGTCCCACTCCCAAACCAGTCTCTAAATTTTTAATATCATTATCTCACAAATTCTTAAGTCATCTATAAAATTCCTTCATTATCATTTATTCTTATTTCCATTTCCATTTATCACATGACTTGCCATATGGCAAATTTTCCTAGTTCAGTAATGCTTAACTTTTTCGGAATTTCTTAAAGTTCACCAAAATTCTAAATCAACAGTTTATACTCTCCAATTCGGTTTTCAACATATAACTAAATCACAATTCTCAACAAAATCATATATCACATATGGAAATCAATTATACCTAGAAATGTCAATGAATGCATGTATATTTATTTTAATGTGAAAATTTTCAGCAATCACATGTATGTGTATGCCATAATATGTACGAACATGAAATGTATTTTCTAATCTCTGATTAACTCTCATATATACTATTCTAGCCTCAACATGGTTAACGGGATGTTACAATAGGTGTGAGCAGGAAACTAACACAATTGACTTATTTGGGACTTCCTGTCATTACTAAAAGGATATAATTCTCTGGATGCTATCCCTTAGTAGAGAAAATTTAGAGAAGATTGAATATATGGGCTAATAAGATTCTTTCTTTTGGAAGAAGGTTGTTACTCTTAAAACCATTATTGAATTCCCTACATATCTATTAGTCTTCTAACATGTCATTAGCTAAAGGAGTCATCAAAACTATTGATAAATTATTTAAAAGAATTTTATTGTAAAACTTAACATAGATAGCCATTGTGCCAAAGTCAAATAGGCATAGGTATGTAAGAGAAAGGAGGAGGGTGGCCTGGGGATAACCTCTAATAGAACCTTTAACATAATTGCATTAATTAAAAAACTATGGACTATCTTGAGAAGTTATTATAGATTAAATGGTTCTATAGCTACATTCTTAAAGGGAACAATATGTGATATATTCCTCTCAAATCTGCCTTTCTTAGACATTGACGCAACTACTAAAACTAAAGGTCACCTCGAAACCTGCTGTCCATTGCAAGGTTGGAAATAGAGAGAAGGCTATAGTTTGATAATTGGAAAAGTAAAAGACCCCTAATCAAAATTCCACAGGCTCTTCATTGATGGAATTCATTCCCTGCCTTCACTAAGGTTAATTTAATCTTAATAGGAGGACAATAAAGTAAATTCCATATGGGGCTGCATTATGTTATTCCTAGTTACCTACCTAACCTGAGAAGAAAAGACACTACCAATGCCTCAATCAACCCTCCAGTAATTTCAGTATCCTAAGATTTAGTGATTGGATGGACCAAGATAATCTATAGGTTGATTGGTTCTCTATTATTTAACATAAATCTCTCATTCCTAGTTATTCATTCCTCTTATGGTTAGCAACCTTGGATAAAATGAGCACTCTAAGCAGGATGCATTGCTTATCCATTGACTCTAATGTGCACTCTGTGAAAGCGAGGAAGAGTCAAAGGACCATCTCTTCTTCTTATGTGACCATTCTCAACCTATATGGAGCAAAATTCAAGAACTTTGTTTAGTGTCAAATGATGGGAACATGTTTATGGATGCTCTCAATTGTCATTTAAAGCTAGAAAACATTCCTAATTCGAGCAAGGATATCTATGCCATCTCTTTCGCCTCCTTTGTTAAAGAGATATGGCGAGAGAGGAATCTAAGGGGATTCCAAGTTCAAGTCATGTACTAAATGATTGAATTAATAGTTAAATACATATCAAACTAAGCCCTAAAATACGATGCAATTTGCATTTATCAACATCCCCACACTTAAACGTTTGCTTATCCTCAAGCAAACAAAACAACAAATATACAAAATCACAAAGCACACAATGTAGTAATGAGATAATGGTTTCAATTTCATGAAATAAATTTAACCTTAAACATAGTCATTCAAGTTATTCCAAATCATTAACACGCAAAATTTGCGTCTAGGAGCTCTGGACTAAATATACATATTAATCAAAACTTAACTGTAAAGTTAATTCACCCTTTCAATTGTACACACACGTGAATAATTATTCATCCTTCAAACTTTATAACTAATCCTAAGTACATTTTCATGAAAAGTCATTTACAAGTTCACAAGGTTTTTGTTAAAAACATTTTTTTATTACTTTTTATGGACATGGACCTAGTCTTTTTACATGGAGGCAAATATTGGTGATGAATGTCGATCAGGTTGCTTGATTAAGTCATGTTTTTATTAAGTTGCTTGGTTGGAACGTCATTATAGTCTTTTGAGTGGAGGCACACATTTGTGATATGTGTCGATCTGATTACTCAGCTATATCACATTCTCAACTGGCTACTAGCTCTATTCATAACCTGAATGCCAGTGGAATAGTTATTTATTTAAAATTAGCAAACCTTTTTTCTAATTAGTGCCTACCTTATTGCTTTAGCTACTCGTTTTTATTAAAAAAAATGCTAGCTAAGTTAGTTAGTCGAGAGACCTAAAATTATGAATGAATATTGCAATTTATAAGGTGATAACCTAATAATAAATCCTAATTAACTTGCATATTTTAGCCAAAGAACCCATATTACTAATTTCACGAGCTAATGACTTTTCATAACTAATAGATTGTGTTCAAAATTAAATCAATTTCATTCCATCTAAGCCATCGATACATTCCCAGAATTCATAATATGCAACCTAACAAACTATCATACAATATGCAAAATTCACACTCAAAGCAAAACATACAACCCTCCCCATACTTGAACAACATATTGTCCTCAATCTGAGAAGGAGAAAAACAAACACACATGGAAAGAAGAAACATAAAATAAAGTAAAATAAAACAAAAACAAAAAAAGACTAAATTAAAAAAAAAGGGTTAGAAACAAAGTTTCATGCTGATGGAGGCAAGGATGGTGTCAAAAGTGGCAATGGGACACCTAAGATTGTTATCTTTTCTTGGAATTACTTAAAGAGAGTGAGAGAATTAGTGATCCTAGATCAATTAAAATTACTAAAGTTTTATTTAAAATTCAAAACAACTCTAACTAAACCTAACAATTTTAATCAAACTACTGAACGTGCTAATTTATGGTCATTAGCTTGACTTTACATCTATGGAGGTTTCTTAATTGTTCGAATAGAAGGAAATCACTTCCTTGTCCCTGAGAATCACTCCTCTAAGGTATAGCTTGTAATGATGGCTGTTGACCTTAAAGGTTTCCTTGTTCGCATTTTCCAGTTTGTGGGCTCCATGTTCGAAAACTTGAATGGATGGAAAAGGTCCACTCCATCGAGATTTTAACTTCCCTAGAAACAGCCTCGACTTTGAATTATATAGCAAAACTATGTCTCCTACTTTAAATTCCTTTTGTTTAAGATGAGAATTGTGCCATTTCTTTACCTTTTCCTTGTAGAGTTTGGCGTTTTCGTACGCATTATAGCTAAGCTCTTCAAGTTCGTCTAGTTGCAGAAGTTGCTTTTTACCTGCTTACTTCAAGTCAAAATTTAATGCTTTTATCGCACAATATGCCCAATGTTCTAGTTCGATTGGCAAATGAAAAGCTTTTCTGTATACAATCCTATAAGGAGTTGCTCTGATAGGTATTTTGAAAGCAGTCTTATAAGCTTGTCAGGCATCTCTAGCTTTATTACCTAATCCTTCCTGGAGCTGTTCACCGTCTTTTCCAAAATTTGTTTAAGCTCTCGGTTGACAACTTCAACTTAGCCACTAGTTTGTGTATGGTAAGGTGTAGCAACGCGGTAGTGCACTCCATATCTTTTTAAGAGGGCATCAAAAGATATGTTGCAGAAATATGTACCTCCATCACTTATTATCATACGTGGCACTCCAAACTAATTGAATAGCCGTTTGATGAACTTTTGCACTGCCTTTCCATCATTAGTTGGAGATGCCATCGCTTCAGCCCAATGCGAGACATAATCTATCTCACTAAAATGTACATGTTTTCCATTGAAGATGAGAAAGGACCCATAAAGTCGATGTCCCATATATCGAAGACTTCCACTTTTAAAATGTTGGAGAAAGGCATCTTATCTCTTTTGGAGATGTTACCTATTCTCTGGCATATATCGCATTGTACCACGAAAGTCTGAGCAACCTTAAACAATTATGGCTAATAAAACCCACTCTCGAGTATTCAAGTTACCATTTTGTTAGCTCCATAATGTCCAGCATATTGACCTTCATGACATTTCTTTAAGATGTCTAACATTTCTTCCTCTGGAACACATTGTCGCATTAACCTGCCAGTGCATGTTCTATATAAAATTGACCCATCTCATAGATATTGATTACAATCATGTAGGAATCTCTTTCTTTGTTAGTAAGATAAATCATAAGGAAGTTTACTACTGACAATATAATTCGTGATATCAGCAAACCATGGTGTAGCCAAACTTTAGAATGGCATTAGGGTTTCATTAGTGAAATTTTCATTAATATCTTTGCTTGTCTTACACTCCCTTCCTTCCACTCTAGATAAGTGATCTGTAGTCACATTTTTTTCTGCCTTTATATCTCTCACTTTTAAATCAAATTCCTGTAAAAGTAACACCCATCGAATGAGCCTTGATTTTGCATCCTTTTTTAAAAATATATTTTAGGGTCACATGATCAGTGAATACGATTATCTTTGATCATAAAAGGTATGGTCGAAATTTATCACATGCGAACACTACCTCAAGTAATTCCTTCTCTGTGATAGTGTAACTAAGTTGAGGTCCTGCAAAGGTCTTGCTGGTATAGTAAATCGCATGCAATCTTTTATCTTTCCTTTGCCCCAATACATAACCTATAGCTTAGTCTCTTGCATCTTACATAACCACAAATGGAAGTATCCAGTCCGGTGGTGATAGAATTGGTGCTGATGTTAATGCCTCCTTTAGTTTGTTGAAGGTAGACATACACATGTCATCAAATAGGAAACACACGTCCTTGACTAATAGGTTTATCAAAGGTCTTGCAATTTGCGAGAAGTCTTTGATAAATCGATAGTAAAATCCTATATGACCCTACATGACCTAAGAATCCTCACACATCTTTTAAATTGCTTGACGGTGGAAGTTTCTCTATAACTTTTGTTTTTGCTATGTCGACTTCAAATCCTTAGGATGAGATTTTATGCCCTAGCACTATCCCCTCTTGCACCATAAAATGACAATTTTCTCAATTCAGCACCAAGTGTGACTCTTCACATCTTTGAAGAACTCTGTCCAAAATGGTTAAACACATTTTGAAAGAGTCTCCAAAAATTGAAAAATCATCCATGAACACCTCTATTATATCTTCAATCATATCGATGAAGATAGATATCATGCATCTTTGAAATGTAGCCAGGGCATTGCATAGTCCGAAAGACATCTCCCTATATGCGAAGGTATCATAAGTGCAGGTAAATGTGATCTTTTCTTGATCATCAGGGTAGAGAAGATCTGATTGTATCCTATATATCTATCCAAGAAGCAATAAAATGAATGACCAGCCACCCTTTCTGTCATCTGGTTTATGAACGGGAGAGGAAAATGATCTTTCTTAGTCACTGAGTTGAGTTTGTGATAATCTATGGACACTCTCCATCCTGTAACCATTCTTGCTTAAATCACTTCTCTAATCTCACTTTCTATTACTACCATTCCACCCTTTTTAGGTACATATTATACTGGACTGAACTATTCACTATCGGAGATGGGATAAATTATTCCTACATCTAATAGTTTGATTATTTCCTTCTTGACATCCTCTTTCATGTTAGGATTCAACCTTTGCTGACGCTTCCTCACTGTTCTACATCCTTCCTCAAGGTTTATTCGATGCATGCAAACATTTGGGCTTATACCTTGAATATCAGAAATCTGTCATCTGATGACTTTCATTCGCTTTCTCATAATTGCTATCACATTAATTTCTTATTTCTCATTCAATTGATTGGAGATGATTATTGGTAACATTTGATCTTCACCTAGAAAGGTATATCTGAGATGTGTAGGTAAAGGTTTAAGCTCTAATATGGGTGGTTTTTCTATAGATGGTGGTATTATTACTTCAGTTCATACTAATTTATCTTAATGCGTTTGAACATTTGACTCCTAAATCTCCTCATCTCCTTTAGACTTCAAATTTTCATATCCATTATTTTTCTCTATTGTCACTGACTGTACTTCTACAATGCAACTTTCAACTTTTTCTTGAAAATTTTGTTCCATAATTTTAACCTTCATGCATGCGCTGCTTGCTGTTTGGTTTTTTAAAGCCTTATTTATATTGAATTCGATCTGATCTTCGCCTATTCAAAGTGTTAAGTTTCCTTTGTGAACATCAATTATAACTTTCCCTGTATTCATAAACAGTCAACCAAGGATCAGTGGATAGTTTTTATCTTCTTTACAATTGAGAACCATAAAATCTATAGGAATAATGAACTTATCCACTTGTATCAAAATGTCTTCTACTATTCCAAACGGTCTTTTAATAGATTGATCAGCTAATTGAATTTTCATCGATGTTAGCTTGACCTCACCTTGCCCCAACTTCTTGAATATTGATAAAGGCATAAGATTAAAACTTGCTCTTAAGTTGCACAAGGCACTTTGTGAATTCAAAGTCACCAACCACATAGGGTATTGTGAAACTCTCTGGATCCTTTAATTTAGATGACATCTGGCTGGTGACCATGAAATTGGAGGTGCCAGTTAGAGCTACCAAATGTTTGTCTTCCCAAGTATGCTTCTTTGGTAATATGTCCTTTAAAAATTTTATGTATTTAAGCATATGTTCCAAAGCCTCTACAAATAAGAGATTTATCTATAATGTCTTTAATTTCTCAACAAATTTTGCAAATTGCGCATCTAGCTTCTTCTTTTGTAATCATTGAGGGAAAGAAATTGTGGGTGGATATGGTGGAGGAGCGACATAAGGAGGGTATTCGCTCATATTCACTTTTTTCTCATTTTTTGATCTTTCTCAATAGGAGGGAAGGGCTCCTATATTATCTTTGTGGGTGGTTCAAGCTCCTTCCCACTTTGAAGTGTAATAGCCTTTAGTTGTTTCCTCAGTTTTGTTCTCGAAGTGCTAGGAAGAATTCCCATATTTTGCATAGAGAAAGTGTTTGACAATTGATTTACTTAGACATCTAGATTGTGGATTAAAGATGCATGGTTCTTTGTTACTTGTTTGAATCTGCCTTCCAGACTCTTTTGTGCACCATCTAAGGTTCCAAGCTTTTCTAAAATTTTCTCCAACTTGGATTTCATTAAGCTTGCTTTATCTTACTAAAAAATTGGTGGTCTTTGGGGTCGAAATTGTCCTCCAGCATTGTTGATCCAAGAGAAGTTAGGGTGATTCTTTCACCTAAGGTTATATATGTTGGAGTAGGGGTGGTTTCCCCCTCCTCGTCTGTATTGAGGTCCCATATAATTAACTTGCTCTTAATTGTTATCCTTCATCAAGAAGCAATCCACTCTATCATGGTCCGTCTATCCATAAAGTTCATACTTTAGTTGCACGACTTTTACAGTAGCTGAGGACGAAGTCTTCATATTGTTGAGCTGTCGAGTTAAGCTATCAATTTTAGCCTACATCTCCGTCATTTGATCAACAGCTACAACTCCTTTTTGTTCTCGGAAGGTAGTTGCTAGTCTACTTCACTCATTCATCCATAAGCAACTATTACTTGCCATCTCTTCTATCAACTTTTTGCTTCATCTACCGTCTTTCACATCAGTGATTCTCCTAAAGCTGTATCAATAGTGCCTCTCATATATGGAGTTACTCCATTATAGAATGTTTCCAACAAGAACTCCTTAGGTAAGTTATGGCGTGGGCATTTTTGTTGCAAGTCCTTATATTATTCCCATGCTTTATAAATTGATTCCCCATCACTTTGCTGGAAGTTGGTAATCTCCTTGATAATCTTCATAGCCTTGTTAAGGGAAAAATATTTGTCTAAAAAGGCATGAACTAATTGACCCCAAGTGGTGACGTGGGTTAGGTTGAGAGAGTGATATGAAGCTTTTGCTCTATCTCTTAGGGTAAAAGGGAAGAGACTAATTCTTACTACATCCTCTAACATCTGATGGTACCAAAAGGTATTGCAGATTTCAAGAAAATTTACTATATGTGCATTGGGATTTTCGTTTGTTAGTCTATAAAATTGCACATTCTATTGAAGCATATTTAGGAGGGCTAATTTAATTTTAAAAGAGGCTGCTTGTATGGGTGGCCTAGTTAGTCTTCGGTTAGCCACATTGAACCTTGGTATTATGAGATCCATAAGGGTTCTTTGTTGACGTCCTTGGTTCATTTTATGATCCAAATCTTATTGAAATTCCTAGGCCGTTATTGGTTTTGAGCTTTCTTCTTCTTCTTCACGCCGAACTTTCCTAGTTGATCGTTCTAATCGATTGATATCTAGCTCCAAAGTTTCAGCTACATAACTCAAACTTCTTGTAACTCTTGTGTTTATGTAAGAGCACAATTTCAGAAATGGAAAGAAAGAATAGAAACTAAAAACTAACTAAAACACCTTAGACTAAAGAACTAAACTAGTCGCCTTCTAGGTAACAACGCCAAAAACTTAA
Source organism: Erythroxylum areolatum (assembly GCA_024520975.1). Taxonomy (NCBI): domain Eukaryota; kingdom Viridiplantae; phylum Streptophyta; class Magnoliopsida; order Malpighiales; family Erythroxylaceae; genus Erythroxylum; species Erythroxylum areolatum. The sequence continues at coordinate 19,406,318 of JANIJH010000008.1, forward strand.
TCGAGTGTTTGTTTTGTGTAAACCCTTAATAATCTGCAAGTGCACGGTTTGTTAGCGTAGTACCAAAGATGTCGATCCCATGAAAATGGATAATCTAATCCTAAATCTAAGGCTATAAACAAATAACATAAATTCAAGATGCAACTAAACTAAAACGAGAATTCAATTCAATCAATCAAATTAAGAATCGAACACAAAAATACTAATTATTAAGCAGTTGCAACACACTTAAGAATCGACCTAAGGAAATTACAAATTGAGAGAAAGGAAAATTTTCCTATCCTTAATGTTAACCTAATTGACTATGAATTATCGGATTGTTAGTTCTAGACGATCCTAAGGTTGATTACTCTCTTTCGAGTTATAACCATTAACCCTAAAGCATAAACCCTAATCAGATTATGGAAGTTGCAATCTCTTAATTCACAACCTATCCAAAACCCTAATTAGTTCTGTAGTTCTTTAATAAACTATCGTAAACCTATGCAAGATCTCTCATCAACAAATTACCAAATTGATTCAATTATTGTTTCTATTGAATCACATAACTCTCGTTAGTCCAATTTAATCGTTTTTTATTTGATTCACTCTATCAGTTTATTATCGAATTATGCAATCACATTATCAAATTACAACAAATCCAATAAACACATAAATAATCAGATTTTCTTTAATTCAAGAATAAAATTCTGAATGTGAGTTTAGATTATCCTTAACATTCTAGATCCTATGATCAACTTTTATTCCAATTCTATACAATAATAAAACTGAAAATAAATAGAAAATACAATCTAAACGGATGGTGGGAGGTAGCAATGTTAGGAAACCTCCTAATTCAGGAAGTACGTTGAGTCAGCTTCTTCTCCTTTTCTCTCTTCCTTTTTCTCTTCCTCTATCTCTCGATGATTCCTCTCTAGGTTTCTCAAGGTGGTTAGTGCAAAATCTCCTCTGCCTCTTTTTATTGTTCTTTAAATATCCTCTCGTATTTTAAGTAATCTTAGGGTTTTTTAAGGTCCAAAAGGTTCAAAAATCTCTCGAAATTTGACGTTCCTGAGTGTTTGCATGTCTGCTTGACACAGGCTAGGATTGTGGGCCACATCCGAGCCTTCTATCACAATCGTAGGCCAACTCTAGTACTTCTGTCATGATCATGGCCTGACATGCCATTATTGTGGCCGTTGTTTCTATCCGAATATCTCCAAAACTCCTCTACTCTTTGATGTTGACCCTAAAACACTGGCAAATATATTAAGGTACCTTAACAATATAATATTTATGCTCAAAGACTTGTACTAGCCCATAAAACACTTAAAACCTAAATAATTAACATACTAAATGATTGAGTTAATAGTTAAATACATATCAAACTAAGCCTAAAAACACGATGCAATTTACACTTACCAGTATTTTTTGTAAATGTTTCAAAAAATGATATAACATTAAGTAATCATTGGTTATTTATGAGATAAATTTATACTTAATCTATCATTACTAATAAATAAAAGAAAAATATGCAAGTAAATTGTAAATAGGAAATTTTGTAAAAATAAATAAGGGTCAATTTTTGCCCATTTTGCCAAAGGAGATATCACATATTTCACTAGCATGGATTAACAAGTAAAAGAAAACTTTATAACTAGCTGATGAGAAATTTTCCAACTTTCATCTGAATGGATGGATATAGTAGCAACAAGTATAGTTTATAACAATTATGGGCCCACAACAACCATATTATTGCAATTACTTGGAACAATTCCTACTAAAATGGATAATAAGGTTTCAAATAATGAGTTCAAGAATCTATTTTTTCTTAGGAGCTTTTCTTTGTTTATTAACACCCCATAATTATTTTCAACACTCCCTTCTTTTTTGGCTTTGCAATTTAGGAATCTATTCATCTTTTGTAAGATACAAGGTCTGTCCATGGGTAAAATGTAAGACGAAATGACATCCACTCGAAAGTGAGTTCATGTATACTTCGAAACTGAAGTTTTCTAATTGAATTTAAGTGTAAATAAGTAGGCTAATTGTATATTTAAGTAATGATTGATTGATCAATTCTTCTAATTCAACATAAAATTTACAAAATCATATTTTAGTATTAGCATTCAATAAGTTTATCACAAGGTTTGTGCTTGCGAAAGTTGTAGCATAATGTTAGTACCTGTAAAAGTTGGCTTAGAGGTAATTCATATCTAAGGATTAGCTTTTGTATACTACTTGTTTGTTGTCAATTATTAGTTGTATCTTAACGTTTATTAATATGATTCGACATGTTCTTCATTATAAACAAGTTGGCAACTTGCTACTTATTTAAAGTATATATCAAAAGCACAATAGCACGTTGCTTCTTGGTCCTATATAGCTTTGCTTTAATTTCAACTTTTAAATGTCAAAGTAGTTTAATGACACCTTTAGGTGAATTAATTCATCAAGCGCAACAATGTATATAATACAAATTTAAGAGAAAATATGCCATACTTAATTCAATAATATGTCCACAAAGAAAGATTAATTATACTAAGGTATGTCACCTAGCTAAAAATAATAGTTGCAAAACTTATGTCCTTTGTTTTGTCAATGAAGACATGTTTTGCATTTCCGAATTGAAAACTTTTGTTTTGAATATCTATTACACATTCCTAAACAAAGGTAAGCATTAAAGTTTTTGGGATTTTTAATCTAGATTTCCTTCAAAAGCATGAATTTTCTTTCTCCATATATAAATATAATCAAAGTTACGAGCATGTGCTCCTTTATTTATTTATGTGCTACACTATTGAATCCTTCTCACTTTGATCCTACTTAATCTAACGTCCTTTCAAGATGTTGAAAAGGTAAAATTAAAAAAAGAGATTATATAAGAGATCTGAATGTTCAACGTGTTACGTGAAAAGTTTATTAATCCTTTACACAAGCCAACCATCAATCCCTTGTTTTATTCTTTGTACTATTGAATTTCGTTTTTGTCCAAATGGTCCCCGCAGGAAAAGATTTGTACGGGGGTAATTCAATAACAACGTTACAATCCTAAGGACCTGGCTATGCATTATGGTCCCCGGGTGTTTTTCTGATTATTGGGAGAATAGAGAGGCACTGAGTCTATACCATAAAATATAAATATGCCACTTTAGCACTTTGGAGGACCACAACTTAGAAAGCTGGCTGTCTAGCCCTCCACCATGTAGCATTAATCCCATTTACCTAAACGTGGAGCGGACCACTCTGCTTGCGCTTCATGCTCCACCGAACCGGGTACTTAAGTTTGATGCACATTTACTTTCAGCCTTCGATGCATAACAATATGAATATGTGCATTTGTTGAGTTTGCCCATGTGTTAAAAGTTACAACTAACTTTGTGCATCAGTATTTTTGATGTAGTTTTTAGTTTTTTTAAAAATAAAAATAAAATTTTTTAATTTTTAATGCCAGTATAATTATATTTTTATTACTTATAATAATTATATTTTCAATAAAGCTTAAAGATAAATTATTTTTATAAATAAATAATTATTTATTTATTTTAATATTTTATATATCATTTATTAATAAGTTATCAGTAAAAATTATTATATTTATTAAATAATTAATTATAAATTAATATTTGAAATAAAAAAGTAGACAATTTTAGTTTAATTTACTTTTTGTTATTTACCGATGATTAAAAATTCAATAGATTCGTTCTATTCAATCGTAAAAACTTGAATCATCCAACTTTTCGATTCAATTTATTTTAATAATTTTTGTTGTTAACGATTAATCAGTTTATTAATTAATCGGTCAAATTTTAGAAATTAAAAAAAATTTATATACTAAAATGAATAAATAAATTTTTATTTAACAATTTCTTTTTTCAATTAACCTTGAAGCAATCTGTAAAGTAGCTCATTTGTAACCATAAAGTCACAAATTTAAGTCATAAAAATAGTCTCTTTATAAGAATGCAAAGGAAATGCTGCGTAAATTATGTCTCTGTCTAAACTCCCGCAAAGAAGAAAGCCTTTGTGTATTGTGTATGTTGACTTTTTTTATAATTAAATTTTAAATTATTTGATAAATAAGGACAATCTCTTTCAATTATATTTCAAATTGTTTAATTTTATTTAATTTAAATTTTATTACGGTCTAATATTAATTTAACCTTTTATTCAGTCCGATTTTAAAATATTGTTATTTACAAGCTAAAATTGTTCCGTTTCTTTTTGTATTGGTTTTTTTTCCTTAATTAATCTCACATTTACATTATTGGAGGTGGGATATAGACTAGATACTAGCCAAGGATGGGCCAGAATAAATTGGCAACAGCTCTGAGATCATCACAATTCAGAAAGCTCCGATAAGAACTACTCCTGCTATAATTTCGATGATGTTGAAATGTTACAAGATCGTAATTATGATGATCTGGAAAAAAAAAAAAAGGTTTTGGTATTTCGGAAAAAGAAGTAGAGACGCGGACAGATCACTACAGCTCGTAAGATTAGAACTTTCAACGACTTCACCACCAAATGAATATATTCTCGTATCTAAACCAAGAGGGTATTCGATGCCTCCACTAGGCTTAGTTCATGTCGAGTTGAATTTAGTAATTTAAGTTATTATTAATATTATAAATAATATATTATTATTTAACAATAATAACTATTGAAATACATCTAATGACTGACACCAACTGAAAAATACAAACTGTAAATGGCGCCGTCACAACTCACACAGTGACTTGAAAGAAAGTGCGGAGAACGACACCTCCAAAAATCTTGGGTCCCACCTTATACTGACAGAACTATGTACGAAAATGTTTCTTCTCCCAAACATGTGGCTCTAGATGAGACAGTAAACGACTTCTCGGTCTGACCTCCAATCAAAACTCGACAACGCAAAACTCCGGAAGTGCTCTTGTCCCCTCAACGCCAATGACCAGTGATCCCCCAAGCAAGTCGAATAGTCTATTCGTAAACAAAAGAGAGAAAAACAAGCCCCCCTTTAACCTATAAACTGTTTTCTATTCCTTTCTTTACCTTTTTCCCATATATACACACTGATCCCTTTGCTAGGAAAAACACAAAAATTGATAAGTTGACCGTCATAACATTAACACCTCACCATGCCTGAACTTGAACCCTATATTTCCCATCATGTTTTCTTTCCTCTTGCGGGCTTTTCTTACTCTCCTCTAAATGAGCCAGCAAACTTAGCCTCAGGCTTTCTTGAATCAGATCTCAGATTTCTCTATTGGATGTACAACTACACATATATAGAAAGACAAGAAAACTTTAACTGAAAACAAGAACAGAAGGGTTGGAAATGGGGAGAGGTAGGGTTCAGTTGAAGCGGATCGAGAACAAAATTTCCAGGCAAGTGACATTCTCTAAGAGGAGGACAGGTCTGCTAAAGAAAGCCAATGAGATCTCAATTCTTTGTGATGCTGAAGTTGGCTTGATTGTCTTCTCTAGCAAAGGAAAGCTATTTGAGTACTCCAGTGATTCAAGGTTTTGCAACTTTCACTTGTATTACTGACCTTCTTCTACCTTCATTTTTCTTGCATGTTTTCTGCTTTCTTGAAGAGTTAATAGGTATCTATGAACTAATTTCTTTCTCACTTGACTGCTTTGAATTTACGTGCTCTTGTTTTTCTTCTTTCAAAGACTTTCAATACCCTGCAAACCATCATCAATACCTCACCCATTGCCTGCAATTTTCTGCAAGCATTCATGTCTCTTTCCAGTACCGTCTCCTCATAACTTCACTTGTACGAGGATACCCAAATCCAATTAGATTGTTGCAACTTTTTTCCGTACACAGTTGCATTCATATGCAAACATGCCTCCTTTTGATTAGCAGAATTCTTCTATTACAGACGACGATGCTTGTTTTTGTAGATAACCATCATTAACATATAATCACAGGAGTGTTCTCTCTTTTTATTTCGTTTTAACGCAATTCCTTTTATTCATGTTCGTCAGTCTTTTATTCATATCACCGCATATATTAATCAGATAACAAGTGGAAGTTTCAACTACTTGGGATTTGCAAGTACTGAGCTTTCTGTACAAGCTCCGGAAGTAATGTTTCCCGTTACTTACATACAAAGGTGTTTTAAGAGTAGCTTATTGTCCCCTTTTTTTTTATCCGGTCATCGTCTTAATCGATTGATAAATCGAAACCTACAAAAAAACTTAGTGTTCAAGGCCTAGCCAAAGGATCTTAGTGCTTTGTGCCATGGTGCTTCTAGCCTAGGATTTCGAAATCTATTGTTGTTGGTGTACCTAGGTTCTTATGGATCTTCAATGTTAAAAAAGCAATCTCAGGTTGTTATTTAAAATTTCTACAAAGATCTTCCAATAAGGACCTTCTCCACATGTAGGTTTTCGGTGTACAGTTTCCCTTAATAATTCGTAGTCCATGCCTTTTCAGAATCTATGCTTTACTTCTGAAGAAAAAAATGGTCGTGCTTACCAGTATGCTATGATGTATATGGCGTGCCAATTATCTGCATTTTGTCTGATTTGATGATTCTGTTTGGTGCTTAATTTTATTACAGTTCTTATTCAGAAAAATATTAGATAAATTAAGTTGAAAAACTAATGCATAATAAAATTAATTTGTTTTAAGAAACATTTCAGTTTATATCCGTATATAGCTGTGGCTCTGAATGCCTGAAAGTTAAATTCATTAATGCCAAGAGAGATTGTTATGCAAATATGCATGATGTATAAAAATATAATAAAAGAATAGAAAAAGGAAGGGAATTGAGAGTTGAGACCATGACAAGCAAATATGTTTATAGCTAACCACTTACTGTTTATATATGCAATGTTGTCCTAGATTCCTGGTTGATTAAAAGAGATAAACATGCATGCAGAAGTACCTCTAGACTATATTTGCTTTTCCTACAAACAAATAAATGGAAATGGCATAGCTTGTTTTTATCAGAAAGATCTCTCCAACTAGAATTTTGACTTTCATTGAAGCGTAGCTTGTTTCAGCTAGTATTTGAAGCTCTGGAACAGGATTTCATGTTACTGCTTGAGCCTGTACGTAAAGGCTTCAAATGACATTCCTTTTCAAGATGGCCACACAGACACATTAGTATTTATTTTATAAAGCACAAGATGCTACGATTTGCTTATAATAGAAAAGCTGTAATTTATAGCATGTCTTGATGATGAAGGGACTTTAAGCTCACTAGTTTAGTTTAGAAATTCACCAAATTTAGGGCCTTAATATTGATTAAAAGAAAAATAGTTGAAGAGAATGGATGCATTAAGCAAAATTACAAACAAGGTTGAGTTCTAATTAGTGATCATCCATAAACAAGATAGATCTCAAAACTGACAGGACTTTACTACACCAATCACAATCATCTCATGACACTAATTTAGTCCTTCAAACTTTCACAAGGCACTTGATATCACATAGATGATTTAATTTCAGCTAGTTTTAATGATACCTTACACTAATTCCCTTAGTTGTTCTCTTTAATTAAATAATATATCCTCATTAAAATTAGTGAAAATATTTTCATTTAATAATATAACTCTTTACTATGCCTTTTATTTAAGAAAATTTTAGTTCTATTTACAGTATAATTTTTAGTATATTTATGATATCTTCAAAGTGTAAGTTTTTTGGTAAATAATTTTACTCTTTTATTGTATAATAAATTCAAAGCATATAAATCTATAATGCAATAATTCTATTTTGAGGATAAGAGAACTACAGTTCAAAGATAGTTAATTAAGAGCTGATCGATAATTTTTCGATAAAGTATTAAATCCGTTTTGTTTTTCACTCTACTTTTTAGTATGAGATTTGACATTCACTTCTTATAAGAGATATTACAATCTTTTGTCCTTAAATATTTTATATCTTTATTAAAGTCCAGTCCACAATTTAAAATTTTCCTTTCTCTTTTTGATGTAAAACTATGGTTATTCATCAACTAGAAGCCTTTTAAGAGCCACTCATTACTATCACTGATTCACTGATATCATTTCTTGTCCTTATCATCTTCGACCATTATAGGCCAACTAATTTTAATTTTAATTGATTTTTCCCTACTCAATACTGTACTAATAAAGGGCTATTTTAATATTGTTTGTTTAATCCAATCCAAAAATTGTTATTTAAAAATAGATTAATATTATTTTTACATACTCTTCTTTTTCTTTTTTAATATAGGATTTGACACCCGCTTTATATAAGATGCCAAAAATAGTGAAATGCTTCACCTTAGAGTTCTACCAACGTATGGATTCTTGTAAAAATGAGGTTCCATTAAACTACGCACGTAAAAAATGAGGTTCTACTAAACTAAGTATTAATGCCTGTTTGGATGAACTTTTGGAAGATTAATAAGTACTTTTCTCCATCACAAAAGTTACTTTTAAGGAAAATGAATGTTTGACTGTAAAATAAAAAAAAACTTCTTTAATAAATGTCTTTTTGGCAACTAAAATACAGTTTTTTAAGATGCTCAAATTTGGAGCTTATCAAAAAAGCATTTTTTAATGTAATTTTTCAGATTAATTAATGAGTCTATTTTTTAATCTCTTTTGCCCTTATATTTTACACTTAATTCCCACAATACCCACAAACCCATCTTCACTTTTATTTTGGGAGTTATGTAATATTATTTGACTTTTTTACATGTTTTAATATTTATTTTTGATATTAGTTTTACTTATGTTATAATCCATATAAAAGATTTGGTTAGATATATTTTTATTTATGATTTATATAGTTTAAAATTATATAATAATTAATATATTGTA
>JANIJH010000008.1:19432161-19448593 GCA_024520975.1 Erythroxylum areolatum
TATTTCCTTCTTCTCTGTTTTGCTTTCTGTTGCATTGCTTGAGTTTCTTGGTGTTTCCTTTGTGGATTGCTGGAATAATGCCTGTTAGGATTTTGGATCCTAACACTAACAAAAGATGACTAAGACGATTATTAAGAAGTTCTTGAGACTTAGGCATGGTGCATGCTACCGGAGAAGTAGGTGCTACATGGTGGTAGAGTTTATGAGACTCGCATCCAGTGCCAATCGTCTGCTGAGAAATTCAAACACTACAGTGGCTGGAATGATACACAACCACATAGAAAGAGGAAAAACTAATTCCGGAGTCAAGCGCAACATGGTAGGCATTGCTGGTAGGAGGCACAAGAGGAGTTGATGTTAGTTAAGAGTTAGGCTAGGACCAAACCTGCTCTGATAATTTAAAGGATTGAAGAATTAGGATTTGTGGAATGGTTTGAGGCTAGCCTCTTTCTCTGCTTCTATTTATATGAGGTAAAACATAATTTTACATAATTATATAGGCTATACTACAAACTTGACTCTAGCCTTTAACTATAATGATACAAAAGAGCTTAGAGTTTATAAAAGAAAAAAAAAGAGGACAAATTAGTCAACCACAAGCTTTAATTTGGTCGAATGAAGATTAAAAGTCAAAGTGACGACAAAGACCACAAAAACTACAAATTGAAATTTAGTTTATGCTAGGTTTCTTTATTAGGTAAAAAGTAATAATAAGAAGGTATGATGCTTTATTCTAAGAAGATCCTGAATTTTTTTTCCATAAACTTGATTTTTCAATTATAAGGTATGATAATTTTTCTAAGAATGATTGTTAGACCTTAGGAGCGATTCTTAGTTCCCTTCCCTCCCTTACTTGTTTACCTCATTAAATTCCAGCAATTTTCCTAAACTTCTTACCATATCAAACCCTAAAATTCTAGCCTAAATTTCTGTCCATCAAACCCTAAAATTCCAGCTAATCTAAACTTGAAATTCCAATGAACTAAGTTGAAATCCAAACCTGAAATTTGATATTTCAACAGCCTAACAATAATTAATGCCCTATATTTCCTAGTTTCTGTGAGTTTTAGCTACTAGTTGATATTTTTTCTACTTGTCCTACATCATAGTCTTAACATATATTTACAATCTAAAAGCTTCAAGTATTTTTTGCTGTAAAAGAATGAAAAGAAATCAATGTGAAGTTAAAAGGCGATAAAAAAGAATTTCAGACCGGAAGATCAGACATCAGCCAAATGAATATTACCTCAATCTTCCACAAAGACGTGCTAAACCATCTGCGCCTGTTCTTAATGCAACCTCCTCAATCTCTGAGGCATTTGATTGATTCACACTATCTGCAAGCCTAAACTCACACAATTCTTTCAAGGAACAAGCATCTGTCAACACTGCTGAATGGCCACCACCAGCTGCTAGTTTTCGCACTTCCCCTACACACCTGCAATATGGGAATTGCATCAAAATAGAACAGTACATATCCTGCAACAAGGCATCGCAACTTTTGGCAGAATCGTACCAGTCAACTGGAGAAGGATACCAAGCATATGTAGATTTCTCATTAGCTGCCTGACCATAACTGTTGTAGCCCCATCCATGTATCCTTCCATCCTTCAGAGACACAAGTGTGTGGGAATGTCCACACGCAACAAGTTGAACACCAGTTGGGACAACCAAAGCAGGGAGATTTTTGAGAAATGATTCTGAATCACTAGGAATGAATGAAAAGGATCCATTCTGTGGGCCAAGCCCTAATTGACCAGCTTGACCACCACCCCAAGCATATAGAGCTCCCTTCTCAGTTACAGCACAGGTGTGCACACCACCACATGCCACATCCTTTAGAAAGATTCCATCAAGGGCAACAACTCGCCTTGGCAATAGCTCTTTGTCCCCGGACTGAAGAGAAGTATGTCCAAGTTGACCCATAGTTCCTAGACCCCAAGTATACCTTGAAGATGGATAAAATCGTAAACATGAGAGAGAGCCAGGGCAGGCATATGAGGCAGAAAAGACAAGCTCACAAATAAATTTGGTAATTTCAAAGTGAGAAGTTGCCACTTAACAATATTGGGTATGGAAATGAAAGGAAGAAGAAAAGGAGGGCAATGGGAGGCCGACAAAGCGCAACAAATAATTTTCCAATTTCAAGTTTAACCCATTACCAAACAGAAAAAGAACAAACACTTTTTCCCAAGCAATTCAATGAGTCTAGTCACACATGAAAGCTCAATTCCAACTAACAAAGACATGTTTGTATCCATCTATTTACATTCATGGCTGACTACTTGAACAAATATGAAAAACAACCTCGCCCTTCACGTGTATATGATGACCATAAAGTTCTGGTGGTGCCAAAAGTTGTAAGTTTGGCGAGTTTGCCATATTACATACAGCCTAAACGACTATTACTTATCACAACTTGAGAATATAATGAAATTGGTCAAGGAATCAACAACTACCACAGAGGGAAACTAACTTTTTATTAATGTGTTAAATTGTACAGTCCATCAAAATCAAGTTATAACAATTAAGATCAAGTGTGGGTATCGAAAAATTGTAGAATCAAGATTCTACTACAGAATGACCAATGCAGAAATAAAAAATAGTACTATCAAATAAACGGAATCTAAAATGGTTTTTTTTCTTTTTTTTCTCTTTTTATCATAAGACCAAGTATAGGGAAAAAGAGACTTGCATATTAGAATGCATCGCATTTCCATTGCATCCCATCTCCAGACGTGAGATTCGCATAAGAAGATTTTTCCAACCTTCAAAGAGAGTTATATGTGTCATGCAGAAAACTGTAACTCGCATGATTAAAATTTAGAACATATTTCCATATAAACAGTTTCTGAGATAACTTACACCTCGCCATTTTCAGATATGGCTGCTGAATGATACTCGCCACATGACACATGGGTAATCTTCACAAGCTCAGGAGCTTCATCAAGAAACTTTGCATAAGCATTTATAATACGAGCCCCTTGTAGTCCTTCACAGGTAATTCCTCTGCCAAGCTGACCATATTCATTATAGCCTGATTTATCAAAAGAGCAATGCGCTACTGATTAAAGGTGGAAGAAATTAGCAAATAAGATTCCACAATCATTCTCAGATAAAAATCATAAAAATGAAGATGAACCATCAGCACTTAGAGCAACTAATATGAGCTTGACACTATTGTTCACAACACTTATTTTAAGCATTTTAAAGAAATTGTAGAAACACAAGCATTTACCCCAAGCTTGCAGCAAGCCATCCTCAGATAAAGCCACTGCGTGGGCTGCGCCACAAGATACTTGCTGGACAACCTGATAATTAAGAACACTTTGACTTAGGAGTAACTCTATAACAACATCAATTAGGAGTAACTCTATAACAATATCAAGAACTCAGATGCTTAATAAGTTTGTAAAATCTAGGTTACACTATCACACATTTTAAATTATTAGATGAATCTCAAGCTATCATGATGATGACATTGAATTTAAATATTCAAATAGCAAGAGCTTTAAGATTGATTTGATGCAAAAGAAATTAAAGTTTATAAAAGAAATAAAAGAGGAAATATTAGCCAATCACAAGCTTTGATTTGGTGAAATGAGGATTGAGAAATGAGAATTGAGTTGACATAAAAAAATAAGGACAGCAATTTAGAATATATTAGGATTTCTTATTAGATAGAAAGTAATAGTAAGTTAAATATATTATTCTGTTTTAGATATGTTATCCTAATTATTTAGGATTTACAGAATTTTTATTAGAACAAGATTTGAATTTGTTTTTTCCAAAAAAAAATACTTAAAGTTGTTAGGACACATTCCTGCCAGAGTAAGGGTTCTAAAAACTTTTATAAAAATATGTGCGTATTCATCCCTTCAACAATAAGCAATCTGAAATTTTTCTACAAGCTTGAGTTTTTAACTAGAAAGTGTGATGCTTTCTTCTAAGAGTGATTCTTAAGCTCTCGAAGTGATTCCTAATTTCCTACCTTCCATTTTTGTGTTCACCACAAAATTCCAGCAACCAAAATCCTAACTTCCAACTATATTAAACCCTAAAATACTAGCCTAATATCAACCATATTTCTAATTTTGTGAGTTTGACTATTAGTTAATAATTCTTCTATTTGTCCTACATCAATTTGATATTAGAGCTTCGGTTCACAATGGCAACACATAGTGGAAGAGCATATAGAAGAATATTCAGCGACTTAGACCAAGACGAAATACTTCTGAATATTGCAAAAAAAATTGGGCATCAATGATCCTCGTTCACAAGGTGCTCCAAAAGCTAACTTACATGCAACAACTCCCATAAGAAAACATGTTTGAAAAATTTTAGAGAGGCTAGACAACCTTAACATATATTCCCTGAAAGTCATAACTCCCACAAGAAAAAACTATACCCACCAACCTATAACTGATGCTGAACATGGAGAACGTGGTAATAAACAAGGACTGATATTGATCAACAGCATGCAATGTATAGGAAAATCTTTGTTTAAAAATCATGTACTGATTTTGATTCCTCAAATTTAGTATATCAATTTGAATCATCAAGCCTACATGTGGAAGGTGCTCAAATAATTGATGATATGGAGAGTTTGACAGTAGGGGATGATCAAAGTACTGAAGATGAAGAAAACCTGAATGAAGTGGATTTTTTGGCAAACCCTAAAGTTGAAAAAAACAAGTTCAAACACTTAAGTAGCAAGCTAAAACAATAGTACAACAAGTTCAAAGGATAGGACAACAAGCTAAAATAACAAAACATGAAGCTGTTAATAGATTAACCAGCAACTACTTGTGGTTCCCGAGCTTGTTGGTTCAAAACTTGATCATATCTTTGGTGTTGCTGATGAAGATTGTGTTGTAATGGCTAATGAAGGAGAAGTAGACACGACTGAAGATGCACAAATAGTATAACATAGGAATAAAGAAGAAGTTGTGAGTGCACTTGCAAGCAATGATAGCAAGTTAGTGCATCTACCTACAAGAAGCAATAATATGTATGTTCTTAATGCCAATGTTGTCGAAAAGCCATGTGATTTCGTTATGAAACCATTTGGAAATATATTGGTTAAGACTTATGATATTGTCTATGCTGCTAAACTATTCTTTAAAGAAATTGTACATTTCTATGGATTACCTTTAACCATCGTATTTGATGGTGATGTGAAATTTATGAGTTATTTTTAGAGAACTCTACAGAAAACAAAAACAATAAGCTTCAATTTTCAAGTTCTTTCCATCCCTAAACCGATAGACAAACAGAGGTGGTGAATAGAAGCTTGGAGTACTGGTTAAGATGTTTGGTTGGAGACAATGTAAAAATTGGGACCTAATTTTTCCTAGCAGAATTTGCATACAATAGTTCTATAAACAGATCTACTAGTAAGAGTCCTTTTGAGATAGTCTCAAGAGTTTAACCAAGAAAGTCTATTGATCAAGATCCTTTACTACAAACAACACGAGTTAGTGTTGAAGCTGAAGGTTTTGCACAACACATAAGGGACATCTTTGATGAGATACAAGGAAAGATAAAGACTAGCAACTTGTCTGATAAAGAATATGCTGATCAATATTGTCAATTGATGAAATTCAATGACGGGTATATGGTAATGGTAAGGATTCATCCAGAGTGTTTTCCAAAAGGAAAATATAAGAAACTCCATTCACGAAGTGCTGGACCTTATAAGATCATCAAGAAGATAAGTGCTAATGCTTATGTTTTCAAATTACCAAGTGACACAAGAATAAGTCATATCTTTACTGTTGTGGACTTAACTATTTATCATGGGCAAGATGATGAGCAATCCCCTATTACAACTATAAGAATTCCAACCATTCCTCATCTTAAAAAGGAGATAGAGGATATTCTTGATGAACAAATTGTAGCAACAAGAGATGAAGGATATCGACAATATCTTGTCAAGTGAAAAAGAAGATCGAGTTTTGACAGTACTTAAATTTAAGAATCGGAATTTCGAAAGTTGAATCCAGACTTATATACTTAGTATTTATCACATTCTATGTCCGAGGACGACTTCAAACAAGTCAGAGAAAATTGATATAAAAGAACTTAAAGTCCATACAAGAAATAAAAGAGGAAAGATTAGTCAACCACAAACTTTAATTTAGTGGGATGATGATTGAGAATTGAGTTGACATCAAAGATAAGAGCTGAAATTTATATTGTGTTAGGCTTCCTTATTAGATAGAAAGTAGTAATAAGTTAAATATATTATTCTATTTTAGATATGATATCCTAGTTGTTTAAGAATATAATAAGGGTTCCTCTATAAATATGTGTATATTCGGCCCTTCAATAACAAGCAATCTAAAATTTTTCTATAAACTTGAGTTTTCAACTAGAAAATAAGATGCTTTCATCTAAGAGCGATTCTTAAACCTTAGGAGTGATTTCTAGTTTCCTACCTTCCATTCTTTGTGTTCACCACAAAATTTCATCAAACAAAATCCTAACTTCCAGCCATATTAAACCTTAAAACACTAGCCTAATATCAGTCATATTTCTAATTTTTTGAGTTTTAGCTGCTAGTTAATAATTCTTTTATTTGTCCTACATTACGATTTCATGCAATATTCAGATTGTAAACCAGCTTGTGCGACTAAGCATTACAAATGTATCATAAATAAAATAAGATGGAATGAATCACAATGCTCCCCCATCCAAAAATGTGAGAACATTACTACAAAGGCTATATAAAATATTCCCAAGTTATTCCAATTAATGAATATTCAACATTTCTAGGACTAGGGATAAGCTTCCAACATGGAGGAAGTCTTCATGCCTATTATACCATCTAAATTGACAAAATCTTGTCTCTTATTGATTAGTTCCTTATATGATGAACAAACAATGTTTAAATTATATTTTTGAAACATTGGGAAATTTTTATTCAAACAATCCACACCATGAAAAACATTCTTAAATCCTACTATTGATTTGTCTAATATTCTTTGTTTGTAAAGTAACGATTCAAAGTGAGGCTTCGCTTTAAATGGAATAAAATTTACAAGCCTTACAAATAACATTTACTGCATACTAGTTAAAGCTAAGGATGGATTTTGAGGAATGGATTCAATGCTGATTAAGAAAAAGATGAAGGGATCACAAGAAAAAGGACAAAAATTAGGTCAGTATGTTATCATTGTCATTACATATTAAAAAGAATAGAAATACCTGTAAAACATCTGGAAGTAAAATAAAGATGAAAATCAACCCATCCAGATACTACAGAGTAGTAAAGGCATTTTACACCACAAGCATGTTATTGGAATATCGTAAGGAAAATTAAACAAGGGCATACCGTATTTGCAGCAAAGGCTCCCCAGAATAATCGTGGACAGTTAGATCCCTGCATCATAAGTAGATAACTGATAAAAGTGTGATACTCAAGGAAGTTTACTAAAAATTTCAAACTTTAAAGAAAAGAAGCAGTTTAAATTTGTAAAATGTGATACCTGGTTTTGACCCCAAACCCAGAGTCTGCCCACTGACATGTTTCCATCATTCTCACGTGGTTCTGCAATAGCAGCTGTACAGTGTGCTCCACAAGATATAGATCTTACAAATTCTGTCTCCAATTGCTTCACTTTCTTTGGAAACTTCCTCCCCTCTTCAGTGCCATCTCCCAGTTGACCAAACTCATTAGCACCTAAAGAATTCTCAAGGTAAGGCCCATAATGCCATTAGAACAAACAACCAACAAAGGCAGTACTTTAGCATTGTAGGAAATGTTGAAACAGGCATGCACACAAGTGATTAACAGAGCTACCTGACGTAAATATCTCAAAAACATAAAAGGGGATGAGGATTGAAAAATACAAAGACAAGAACAACTCTCCAAGCTAGTCAAGCTCATCAAACTTAGGAAGCAACCACAAGAGGCAATAGCCAAAAGTTCACATTCCATAAACCAACAATAACTAACAAATGCAGATTGTAATACGAATAATATTTGGCATTCATGTCGAAGCAAATTGCATAGGCACATTCAACCAGGATCCTTACGTTACTAAGGATTCAAAATCAACGAAATCTTGTACCCAAAGCAAGAAGAGGAAGAACATTAGCGATATCCAAAACAAGTGAAAGGGATCGAACCCCAAGTGAAAAGGGACCCATCCGAGGCAACAGCCGCAGTATGCTCACGGCCACAAGCTATATCCAACCACCGAGCATTACCACCGGCTGGGCATCCAAAGAGCTCAGGGGAAAGCTGCTTTGGAATTCGCCATAGCCGCTCTTTGCCATTCCTGGCTGTTTGTCCACTCTGGTTATATCCCCAAGCATAAATTGCACTCTTTGTTGGAAGATTCATTGACCTTGAGGTCTCCCCCATTATCTCGTCAATATCCATTTCTTTTACACAATTTACGTACCAACCTAGCAAGTACAAATGGCCTACACTAAATAAACAAAATTATCAAATGAAATGGCAAGCGAGAGTGGAGACTGATCAATATGAGAAAAAAAATCAAAATTTCCACGGAATTGCAGCTAAAAGTTACAAACGCATTTGACCCATTTAGACTTTCAACTGAAATTCGCTAACCGGTCAAAGATTTGCACAACTTGAATCCAAATATTTAGTGGATCATATTCGCGGGTTTGGGTCCGGATAGTTTCAGGGAAAATGGGGAGAACAGAAAAGGAACAGAGGTTCAACAATCGGGGAACCAACACATTAGACAGTCATAAAGAGAGAAATATGAGAAACGAAATGGCGTACCTCTATATTTAGAGGGAAGAAAGACTAACACGAGGCCGAGATTTGTTTGACGAAATGATCCTCAACCGTGTTTTTCCTCACCGTGCGTTGGACCTGGATGACTTACAATTAATGCGTGTGGGAGAGAGAGAGCGCAGACACAAAACGTGAAATAAAATTGAACCAGTTTGACGTTTCGTTCCGAGATATTTGGAACTGGTCGGGTCGGATCGAATCGATTGTCCGAATCAAATCATAGCTACAGAACTTGAATCTTCTAGGCCGGTTGTCTTGATACCATGAACCAGAGACTGGATAGTCAATTCATAGTTTGTTTAGTTTCAAGTTCCTAACTAACAAGAGTGAATTACATTAAACACAAAAGTCTAAAACAATAGTAATACCAAAAACATATATCTTTAATTTATTTAAAATAAAATATTATCAACATAATATATACTAACTTTGTTGAAATAACATGTAAATATAATGATTTTTAACACAAATAATTATACAAAAAATAAAAGCGAAACTAATAAAAATAAATTTATATGTTTAAAGGATTAATTATTATATTATTTCATTGATAACATTAATAAATAAAGGAGTTAGTATGCATTATCTTTTAAAATAATCTAGATCGTTGTTTCAGGTACTAACAAATAAATTTATGTCATAAATAATTTTTATAAGATATAAAAAAACATAAATTATTGTTATTATCTAATTAAAATATTGGTTACATTTTCACTTGCCGTTCTTATTTTAAATGGTAAAAATTCATATATTATTTAATTATCCAATTAAAATATTGGTTAGATTAAATAGTCAAAATTTATATATTATTTAGTGATAAATAATGTAAAAATACTTTTAGAGATTTACGTAGTGGGTAAATGATTTTAATTTTTATGATTAAATATAAAATTTTTAAAAATTGAAAAATAAAGTAAAACACAAATATTTTTAAAAACATTGTAATAATGAGAGAGCTTATAAGATATATTTTTTAATATATAAATAATTTATATATTATATATTTGAGAGAGATAGAACATTTAAAGAATACGATGGTCCAAAGTACTTAAGCTTAGAGAGAATAACGAAGCAGAAGATGAAGCAGTACCAGACGAGATGATACCAATTGGCAGGAAGTGAGAGAGCGTTGAATATTTTACAGGTAGAAAAGTGAGTGAAACAAAGAAAGGGATGTTGATGTCATAAAACTTTGTTAAGGTCGAGGAGTTATGAAATAGAATTATGGATGATGTCTGAAAGTTTGGAAACTAGAAATCTTGCTGATCGTCTCCAGGGCCTCTTCATTCACAATGCGATCGCCATCCATTCCTGATATATCAGCTACACCTCGCTCTGTCTTTCTCCCTACTGGAAGGCTCGTTTGGTCGAGACAAATTGTTAACTAACAAAGTTTTTTTTTTCTTAAAATTTAAATTATTACGTTTGGTTCATTTTTAGAATAGTTAAGAAAGTAAAAACTTTTCTAATTTAGAGAAAGTAATAGTATTTTTCTTATGGCCTTGTTTGATTGGTGGGAAAGTAAAGTGAATTTGGAATATGATTTTTTAGAAAAAAAAAATGTATGGAAAGTAAAGATATTCACACGTTTCGATACTTATAAGAATTCTAATGGAAAAGTTGGGTGGATTCTTATTATAGTGTTTGATATGTAACAGTTGTAACAGTATTTTATAGAATGTAACTTAATTTTAACTTGTGTTTTCAATTATATCCCTAAAAATAGAATAAAAATTGAAATCGTTAAATAAGGAAAAATATAAACGTGAAGATTGTCGATTGAAACTTCAGAACAAAAATATTCAAAATCCAAATACCGGCCAATACCGAAAATTAAAAAAAACCAGAGAGATTTTTTGCAAAATTTTCAAAAAAATTTAAAATTTCCCTCCTTCCCTATTATCTCATCTTCCCCCTTTTTTTAAAGTTTTTTAATTAGTTATTTTATTTATTTCAATTTTAATAATTATTGTGAATTTTTAATTTTTGTTTTTTAAAAAATAATAAATGTTTTTATTACTAATAATATTTATAAATTAAATAAAACTTAAAAATATTTTTATTTAAATTTATTTTAATATTTTATATAATATTTATTACTAAAGTATTAATAAAATATTTTATTTTTAAAAATAATTATTTATAAACTAATATTTATTTTATATTTTTAATTATTAAATCAAAATTTATTTAAATTTTATATATTTTAAAGTCGTAGAGTTGAGAGAGAAGGAATGGTTAAATTGTCTAGTTTATTTTTTAGATTAAATTTATGAGAAAAGTAATCTAAATACTAAGGGGTGTTAGGATTTAGATTCCAAAGAAAGTGTCACTACTTTTTCTAAATTAGGAAAGTTTTTGCTTTTCTAACTACTCAAAAATACGAACCAAACGTAATAATTTAAATTTTAAGAAAAAGATTACTTTCCCTGGTAACAATCCGTGTCAACTAAACGGGGCTTATATTCTAAATTCCAACATTCCTTTAGTATTTAGATTACTTTCCTTATGAATTTAATCTAAAAATTATATTGACCAATTTAATCCTTCTTTCTCTCCCAACTTTTTAACAACTTTTTTTATTAAAACACTACCTTTTCTTTTAATTTTCTTATTCTACAACAACTCTTTCTTAAAAAACAGAAAACGACTGAAACAATCTGCAAATCTAAAATCCCACCAAAAAGGGGATGAAACTACGTAGCAACCTACAGTGAATGAAGCACAAGCTAGTGAAAACAAAATCCCCACCTATAACAAGCATTGCTCAGCATACGATAGAAAAGCCAAATGACCAAACTTTACTGCAAAACCTCTTTAGGAATCATAAACAAGAACGATCCCGCAACTTAAATTGAGAAAAAGAATGTTCATCACATCAAACAAAAGTCAATGAAGCCGCTTAGAAAATAGATTTGGAACGAGGATTGAACACACAAGCTTTTTCAATACAAGAGAGGACGCTAGTTAATAAAAAGCTCGGCTTTTTTAATTTTGTTTATAAAAGGGATATAATTGAAAAAATAAGTTAAATTAAATTATATTCTATAAAATATTATTGCATATCAAAAATCATAACAAGAATCTACCCAACTTTTCTATTATAATTTTTATAAGTATTCAAACATATAAATATCTTTATTTTTTATAAATTTATTTTTCAAAAAATCAAATTTCATATTAACTTTACTTTTTTGCCAACCAAATAGGACCTAAAAGTAAAGCCAACATTTTTGGACTGTAGCTATGTATGAATTCTTATAAAGTTCCTCAGTTTCTTTTTCCTATTGATGACTACGAGCTAAGACGTCCTTTTTTTTAATCTTGTTGTTTGTTTTCAATGTTTTAATTCCTAAAAATGCTCAAACCGATAGGTGGGATTTTTTAAGTAACTTCAGGTTACTAAAAGAATGGAAAAGGGGTGATGGTTCTTTCATTAGATGGATATGCAGCTAAATCTTGGCCGATATCATCAAGTGACATCTTATTTGATAATTGAATCAGTCACAAAATTCATACTTTATGTACTCTGATCTTGAAGAGAAAGTCAGTGTTTTTTTTCACTTTTTTATAATGACAAAATGAACTCTTCTATTAGGGACGGATGCACACTATCTAAAATTTTTTATTATTTTAAGTTTTAATTTCATTAAAAAAAATTTGCCCCCATTAATTTTTGTTTATCAAATGTGTATCTTTTTCAGTAATATAATAGTACTTTAAATATTTTGCCCTCATTTAAAAAATTTCTGAATCCGCCCTTGCTTCTACTATCTAAAACAATATTAATGTTGTTAATTCATGCCCTTATATTCAATCACTTGATTATAATTTAATGTATAATAATATTATTTTAATTAATAAAATCACTCTTTATTTTTATATTTTTAACTATATTTGATATTTTAATACTAAAAGTAAAAATCCATAAAATACTTAATGATAACTAAAATTATGATGAAATTATAATTATGATATTCAATTTGCACTTAAATGTTATTCCTAAATTATTTATAGTTGTAGTTTCATTCAAAGGAGATATTGATGGAACAATAAAACTAGTATATGTTATATTTCTTTTTATAAAAAAAATAATCAATCTTACAAATTAAAGGATGAAGATATTCAAACAAATGCAGTGGTGGTCATTAGAAAATAAGTTTACCGAATTGACCCAAATATAATGATCCCAAATAGAATATTACTTGTAAGTATGTGGATTTTTTTCATTACGATTGTTGTATAATTAATCCTTGGAATTAAGATTATCAAAATATCTTATGAGAGAATGCAAAAGATATTTTGTTATTGCTTAAGGAGCTCCTTTAACATTTGACTTCATACTGCCCTTGGCTTCCATGGACACTACATATTGCTTAATTGCTCTCCTTTGGCAATTTACTTCATTAAAAAAATGTTTTACTATCTAACATACAAAACTTTTTAAGTATTCTGTTAATATACATGTAGCTTATAACAGGAATAATGCTCTACTTGAATGATACTTAACAATCATACCATAAAGGTGTATATATCCTTATCTATATTCTTCATTTTGAACATGATTGATAGTCAATTTCTTTCTTTGCTTAACAAACTACATATTGTTTAAAGCTATCAACAATATCATTTATATGAAACAATAAAATTATACATTTATTGTTGGATTTTTTATTTTGTACTAAATGGTCTTTTGTAATCATACTAAAGATCACAAAACATGATTAGACTACTAATATAATATATCACTTATTTGGAAACTACTTTAGACCATAAATTGACTTTAATAATCTGAGTATGTATTGCTCTTGGTCTTTCTGAATGAAACCTACTAGTTATACTAGATAGATTCTGACATTTAAAGAACATAATCTTTACATCCATTTAATGTATATTAAAATACATTCCAATTAAAAAAGATATAATCATCAAAATGATGTAAACCTTACAAAAAATGAGAATTTCTTCTCATAATCAATTTATTCAATTGTGTGTATCCTTTTGCCATTAAATACGCTTTGTATCTTTCAAATCTGCCATCTACCATCTGCCATCAGTCTTTTCCTTAACATTTTAAAAGAAATTATTCATAATAATTTCACATCCTTTCATAATATTATCCAAGTCATAGATTAAACTCATTAAAGTTCCTTCTTCTTCTATTGCTATAACTCGTTCGTCCTAAGCAAGCTAGGTAGAGCTTTTTCATATTCCTTTGACTGAACACTTTCTTTTAGAATTACCATAAAGGTTATCACTTCCAACTTCAAAACTATATAAGGAATAATCTGCTCACGATATAGGTATAATGAAAATTTGAGAAACGAATCTCTCTAAATTCATATTACCCCCACTCGAATCAGATAACGATAAAGAATTCACATTGGGTTGCAATTGTCATTAATCATAAACCAATTCATCATCTCCTAAATTGCTCTTAATACCGCTCAAATGGTCTTGTCTTATAAGGTCATTTTAATTCAAGTCTCTCATAGGGATAAGTTTTGTACTATCTCTTCTTTTTTTGTAAAATCATTATCTAAAAATGAGATATCTTGTGACACTAATTCAATTACTTATTTATAACCTTGTTCACCTTTCAACACATATCCTTCTAAATGTTCAAAAATATCTTCTAAAGACACTCGTCATCCCTATAGAACATAAATTCTCACACTTATAAGAGGGACTTGAATATAGGTAATAATCACATTCTCAAGAACTTAGATATGGTTAATTAAATCTCTTACCTGTCTATATCTCATATGGTATTTTAGGATATGATTTAATAGGCACCTTATCAAGTACATATGTGGCCCTCTATGACACTTTACCTTAGTACGTCAAAGGTAAATTTGCTAGTGCCATTATAGACTTAACCATAGGAAGTGTTATTTCTCATGTCTGCACTGCCATGTTATTAGTGGATTCATATCATAGTTTAGCTATCAATTAAATTTTCATTACATGACCTCTTAAGTGATCAAATAACTCTTCTTATAGTTGATCAATTCTTGAAGTCTTTATCGACTTTATCTTGTTGATTCTCAAATAAAGTCATAAACTTTTGATACAATAGAATGTTTCAAATTTTGAGAAATCAAATAAATATGACTACACCGAGTATAATTATTGATAAATGTGATGAAATAAGCACTTTTATACCATACTTTCACATTTGCTTAGCCACATATATCTTTAATGAATTAATTGCAATATCTTAGCAGCTCTTTGTCCCACTTTTAATGATTTTCATGCTATTATGTTAGTTAGAAAATGTTCACAAATAGACTATTATACTTTATGTAGGCCTTCTAAACAAAACATGCTTGACCAATTAATTTATTTGATTTTATCCAATATGATCAAGTCTAGTATGCCACAGATTGGCATAGATATTATAAGAACCATGTGATGTTATTGAAAAACTAATTTTATTTATTGAATAAATAACATCTAATATCGCAAAACCATCCATCATGAATCCATGACAATTATAACTTCAAGAAAATTGTCCTTTCCAATATTATGGAAATTAATATTGAATCAAAGGCTAACTAAGGCATGAAATAACCAAGACTTTTCTCTGTGGGTGGACCTTTTCCTTTCCCATTTTAGTTGGCCTTAACGTGTAACAACTTACACTAGCTTAATATAAGATAAGATATAACTAACATCCATCAGTTCACTACGTTTGAAATTAGCTTTACATGCCTCAACATTAAATTCTTTTATCTCATATTCTCATTTTGTGATTTATTTATTTATTACAGTCTCTGTGTGTGCGTGTGCGAAATATAATAGTAAGTGATCATAATATGGTCACGAGGATGCCATTACAACATGTTACCACCTGGATCGCATATCCTTATCATAGTCATACCTCTTGATCTTTACCATAACATCATTATATATTTTGTGTAAGTTAAATATTTCTTCTTTTATATGAGCAACATACCTCACAGTTTTCCTATTTTGAGAAATAATGTACTTTCTAAAGTTTATCATGATCTCATGTAACTAAATAAAATTCTTTTGCTCTTTCAATACATATTGGATTTTCATAATTCCAAATTTCTAAATTGTCATTATTAAACTTTTTTCTTTAGTGAATTCTATGACAAAATTTTAGATATAGTCATCATTTTTCTCAAACATATATGTCAATAATGATACATTTAGTATGTAATTGTTATCAATTTCAGTTTATTTGATGCAATCTCCTAAATAGAAAATTTATTTTTTTTCAAATTATCTATAAAGTCAAATGTCACTAAATTTCCAATCATCATTCATGTAATAGTTAATCATTAATTAATCGTTCTATTTAGGTGTAATTATTTTCAAATATCTCAAGTATGATATGTATAACACATACATATAAAACAATCACTTAAAGAACAATGCATTTCAATAAAATTATAATATTCATAATGTAACGCCCCACATTAGGAGTTAGAATAGTAAAGGAATTTAGTACGAATTATGTTTGTTATTTGTTTATTAACTATTTGCTTAAATTGTGCATAAGTATTTTGGCATGCATTCATGGCATTTTCCGGGTCAATTGGTTTAATGGAACTTCGGATTGATTTGGACAGTATTATTATAATTTTCGTAATTTTTGTATACTTCAAATATTTTTAGAAATTAATG
>JANIJH010000008.1:19461294-19483197 GCA_024520975.1 Erythroxylum areolatum
TTCTGCTAATGGGCCATGAATGTGTGGATCAGGCCCGTATTAACCAATAGGTGAGTGACTGACTGATTGGCTTGTGGGTTGTGGTGATTGGGCTCGGGCCCAATACAGTCGACCCAACCAGGATCTAATTATCTTCTCTTGGAAAGTCAGTAGAAACATAAACATCTTGTCTCAATTAATTACTAGTAGCACTAGGAAGAAGCTTATTAAGATTGACATCATCTTAGACACTATATATGTCCATGATGCTACATGGAAAAGAAAAATTTAGACAAAGCTATGGCTACATTGAAGAATAAATATGATTTTAAGGTACTCTCTGTTGGGAAATTGAAATGGGAATTGATCCCGACAACTGTGAAATAATTAAAAAACTTTTTTGTTTTTTAATTTCTCAAAAACTAAGGTCACTTTAATTCTATAAAATAATTAATGCATGCATCATAAAAAGGCATGAATCTTAATTTGTATCTTATTTCGAAGCTTGATCATATTATTGTCGTATCCTTCACATTTTTGAAACTGGCTCATCTCAACCACTATAGCCGAACAAATGTTCGCCTATAATGTTATCCCTTGAATAAGTTGAGAGAATTTCGTAACTCTTATAGAGAATGTTAAACAAGGAGTGCTAGCTTTATTAAAGCTTAAGCCTATTTATAATAAGTTTTGGATATTTTAGTAATTTAATTGAAATTAAATTTTAATTCTAATTTAAATTCAATTAGAATTAAAAATAAATCTAATTAAATACCTATTATGCCCTAATAAGATCTAATATCTCATATTTAATCATAAAGTTTCTCAAACTTTACAATCAAGTCTAACTTAATTAAAATATCTTTCCTGTTTTCAACTTGTTCTTTATTTGTGACCTATTAAGTTCTCAAATGTGTTAGACATGGATGCAAATTATAATCTTAAATCATTTTTAAGATTAGATAAATTAAACTCTTTTAATTTATATTTAGTTCTCTAATTAAACAATATATATCTATGTATCAAGACTGACATCTAAAAACACATCATGATAACTCAAATATTTAGGAATGTCAAAGTAATTTTGACTAACTTTTTTGTACATAGTTTTTTCGTATAATTCAATGCTTTTATTATACAATGTTTAGATTAGACATAAAATATGAAATTAATGTCTCCTTTATTTCGAGTCTAATTATATTAGTTATCCACCATTAGTTAGTGATTCAATTAGTGACATTTGTAAACTATTTATAAAATGTCATTCCATATTGACTAAGGATTTCTCGAATCAATACTAATAAAGAATAATAGAACATTTTACTTAATTACTTTAAGGTGATGAATCCTATCTTGACATTTATGTATATCCAATGACTACTAACTGAGCTATCTTTGACTAGAATAGGTCATAAGTAGTAAAAAAAATTATTCCAATGCAAGACAATTTTAGAGATCTCAAGTCAAATGACCTACTTATACAATCATCATAATAAAAATTAATTCCATAGATATTCAAGTAATATTTCAAATAGATTTCTCATATGGGGTCAATTTAGTAAACTTGTTCTCTAACAAGCATCCATGTGCTTCTTTAATTATCTCCATACTTTAGCCTATGATATCAAGTACTTCCTTTATAAGGGAAAACATAGCACGTGCTAGTCTTTTTATATTCTATTAATGTCCAATCTTAATAAAAAATGACCAGGAAGAATTTAGAGATAATATATAAATACAATATGAATATCATAATTATAATTTCGTCATAATTTCATTAACAAAGTATATTTATCTTATGGCCTTTATTATATACATCTAAGTATTTATAAGATAAAGAATACTTTTAAATAATTTTCACTAAACTACAACTAACCGATTGGTTGTAGAGTATAAACTAGCACTCTCTTCTCTCTCTAGCACTTCACTGTTATAGGTTCATTTGACTTCATTAGTTTCTACTTTTAAAACAAGTGGCATGCCTTCTTTCTTAACCCTTCTTTCTTGATCCCTTTGCTCCAAAAGAAGACATGGAAGCTACAATTTTATAGGGAAAGTTTTGATCTCAGGTTGATGGACTGGTGTCAAGGATGAGAGAGGTAATAATCACTTTAACTTTCTTTTATTTCCATCATATGCTTGTTACTGTATTTGAAATCTATAGATTTCATTGATATGTAACTTATGCATCATGAACAACGTAGATTTATAAGGGTTTTGGCTTGGAGTATAATATTGAGGAACTTATGTAAGCTTATTTTTTACTCATTTATTGACAAATATGTGATGAAACAAAGTTGTAGGTTTCTTTAATTCCAAATTCACTCTTATCTTTGGCATGAACAGTGACAGTACTCTAAATATCCACATGATTTTTTATGTTTTTGGCCAATAGGTTCTTAATAAGTAACACAATCTTGCAGAATAGTTGTTCTTTGGTTACCTTATATAGGCTAAGTATATAGTTAATAGGTAAATGTAAGTCTAAAAAGGTCCTATTATTCTCACATTAGTATCAGTAGCTGTATTTATGATTGTTATGATTTTCTAGTGCACTTCTCGTGTCAGTGCATGATGTGATTTTTAGTGCACTTCTCGTGTCATTGCATGGTCTTCCAAGTGCAATATGTTT
Source organism: Erythroxylum areolatum (assembly GCA_024520975.1). Lineage (NCBI taxonomy): Eukaryota > Viridiplantae > Streptophyta > Magnoliopsida > Malpighiales > Erythroxylaceae > Erythroxylum > Erythroxylum areolatum. Next base: position 19,463,906 of record JANIJH010000008.1, read on the forward strand.
ACGATATGATATTCTCTAAAGATTGCTTAACGAGCTGTTTCATAAATTCTCTTTTTTCTTTTAGTACACAAATAGGTCAAGTTAAGCTAGTTAATTGAATACCTCAAATTTTAAAGATTTTTTTAGACAACTAATATATGACTTTACCTTAGGTGAAAGTAAAAAGTAGTAATATTATCCATTTGCATTATTTGATTAATTGAAATCACTAGCCAGTTCAACCAAACAAGTTTGAATATCATTAATGATCGAGATATTTTGGAGGGTTAATAGCCATCAATGTTGATGGTGAAAGCATTTGGGAAAGGTGAGATTGACTTGCTAACCTTGATTCTAACAAATAAACTAAATCTAAATTAATTATGAATGATTTAATTATTAGTTTATGCCTTACAGTTAATCGATTGATTGTAGTTTAATGACAAGATAATCTAAAGACATTAATTTTTCTTATACATATTCATATGTATATTACAAACTTTATGAGGTAAATGTACATTACAAAGGAAATTATAATAAAATCATAATTATGAGATTCATATTGTATGTAAATATTATCTCTAAATTGGTCATAGTTATTTTTTTTAATTAAGATTGGATATTAGTAGAGCATAAAAAGATCAGCACACGTTATGCTTTTCTTATGAAAAAAGTAGTTGATCTTATAGATTAAGTATGAAGATACCTAAACAAACATGATCCCGTATGAGAAATTCATTTAGAACATTACTTATATGTCTATAAAAATTCTCATTATGATGATTGTATAAATGATCATTTAACTTGAGCTCACTAGAGTATCTTTATGAGGATTGTTATGTTTTGATACTATTTATGACCTATCATAATCAATAGTAGCTCAGTCAGTAGTTACTGAATATAGTAAGAACTATATGGAGATAGTCGAGTGATCAATATATGTTTCATCAACCTAAAGTAATTAGGGAGAGTGTTCTATTATTCTCATTAGTATTGGTTCGAAAAATTCTTAGCCAATATGGAATGACACTTTGAAAATAGTTTTCAAATCTCATTAATTGAATCAATCACAAATAGCGAAAAACTAACATAATTGGACTGAAATAAATTAGATATTAGTTTCATGTTCTATGTCTAATCGAAACATTATATGATTGAATGATTGAATTATAGAAAAAATTCGTGCATGAAAAGGTTAATCAAAATCACTTTGATATTTTTAAATATTTGAGTGGTCATGATACTTTGCTAGATGTCAATCTTAGTATATGAATGCTAATTATTTAATTAAGGATTAATTAAAAGAATTTAATTATTTATTCGCAAATATGATTCATTATCAACATACGTAGAGATCTAATAGGTCACACATAAAAAACTAGTTGAACAAAGCAAAGATCATTTAATCAAGCTGGGTTTAACTGTAAAGTTTGAAAAACTTCTATAATTAAATATTAGAAATATTTAATAAATAAGTATCATTATTGTATCTTATTTGGGCATAATTAATATTTAGTTAAAATTAATTGTAATTCTAATTAAAGTTTAATTAAAATTAATAGATAAGGAGTGTGAGCTCCTACCTAAGCCCATTTATAAAAGATTACACTCCTTATCTAACCATCTCTACAATAGTTATAAAGTTCTCTAAATACGCTTGTTAGAGCCTAAACACTTGTGTATTTATGGTGGTTAAGATTAGCTGATTTCAAAAATAGTTCGAAGGAAACGATAAAAAAGATCAATATTTATAATAAGGTATGCATTAAGATTTATATTTTATGTTAATCATGTTATAGAATTTAAGTGATCTTGTATTTAAAAAATCAAATATAATATATGTTTCGTAATTATTTTGCTATTTGTGGGATTCGGATCCTGCAATGATATTCCAATTACTTATGCTGACACTTCACATATCATGTAATCAAACTAATATAGCCTTTTGCATTATATCACGGGCAGTGTTATAAGGCATGCCCTCTTACTAACAAGTGTGTATTTGTGTACGTGTTTTTGTTAGGAATAACAATTTTTGACTGACAGACATAAATTTAGTTGTTTTCAATGAGTCAATCTATAGGTCAAACTTAGGCCTAAACAAACTTGAGACTCAATTATTCTAGGTAAAACAACCTCGTTTTATTTAGAAGAGTTAGGTTTTGAGTAGATCTGAACCTAGGTAGCTTAAGTATGAACCCAATTAAAAAAATTATGTTGTTTTATATTTTTAATTTAAAAAATGTTTAATTACGTTGTTTTATATTTTTAATTTTAAAAAATTTATTTTAAAAAAGTTGACATTGCTCATTGCCATCCCTAGTTTTTTTGTGTGTGAAATAATGCACAGTGTAATGGGTGATTATATGATTAATTTCATACATACTCTATTCTTGAGCAAAATAAAGTTGTCAGCGAAACAGGTTGGTAAAAGAGTAAGGTTATGTCTCACACTACGTGGGGTGTAACAAAAGTTTTATGAGCTTGCAGTTGGAACCATACCTATACTATACATAGAGCCATAACGTAACGGTAGCTGTTTTCGACAGCTAAATGAGAGGCATAAGTTAGAATGGTGGCCAGGCCCCCTCATTTTTGGAGAGCAGCAAATTTGTTGTTTCTTTGCTTTTGCCATGAAAAGCTTCTTCACCTTCAGCTAAAAGGACCTCAGCTCCTCCATAGTCATTACAAATCATTTAAAGTAAGTTAAATCCAGTTTCCAATCAGTTTAGTTTCGCATCAACATGAAGTTGACGCAATACCAGCGGTTTCTTATATCACAAACCACACCTTTTTCTAACCTTCCCATTAACAAACGACAAAAAGTTTTGACAGATTCCATTCCGTTGAGCGTATTTTATTAAGTTACATTTTTCGGGATGGACACGATTTCTAGTTGTTTCACGTCAAGGCATCTGATACTTGTAGATATGGCTGATTAATCGTAGTTACCGTGCCGTATAAGCAAAGCATTACTTTTGGAGAATAAACGATCTGGTTATTGCATGAATCACACTAATGCTACTTGGAATTTACTGGGGACCAAATCACCAGCAGAACATAGTTCTATGATACTGATAGACGGTAGTCATTGTTCTTAGATTTTAATGTACTTAATAGGAATTGCAGTCGAGAAACTTGTTAACGAGACCATCGTTGGAATACCATTCTCACCCAATTCCATTCCATGCATTCCAAAACAATACATAACATCAAACAGTCAAAGCACAGGAAGCAAACACGAAATGCAAGGAAAGCTCAATTTACATATTAATCAAAACTATAGCAGATTTTCACGCCTGTGCAAAGAAAACTTTGGGTAGGATCATGTTGGAGAGAATGTGCTTCATATATGTATGCTGCACAAGTTTTCAATATTTACTATAGATAACAAGACACTTTGATCTGCAATATTCACAAAGAATCATGCTCGAATCCCTTGGGATTTCTTTCGCTCTCTTGTTGCTACTGGTTACATCCACAACACGATCATTTCCAGAGAAAGATCAAGTTGTTTCATCGAACACCATTGCCTGAAGCGGAAAAACCAGAAAATGCTCACTTTATTATTCAAACTAGAAATATAGTGGATTCTGTTTTATGTTTATGTTTTAAACAGCATACAAAACAGCTTTAAAAGTTGAATGTTCACTTATAAGAACTTATGGCAAACATCTCAATAGGCTAACTACAGAAGAGTTCCACAAAAAGGTGTGGGCTCTCCGTATGCTTGCCAAATAAGAGTTCTATCAAATTCACGATCCAAGATTGGGAATAAAAGGGCTTCTTGATTTATGCATTCAACTAGACGAGACATGCATGTTGTCAAGATATCATAAACAAGCCACAGTAGGACTTTCGATGATATAATCTGGAAGTTGCCTTAGGTGTGAACTGTCAAAGGCATCTAAACACAAATTTAGCCTTGAACACTTTATCTAAGCTCGTGCAACTTCTTACTACTAAATTAGCCCACCAAAATGTGGAAGTAGCATAGAAATTAGAACCTTTTGGTATCATCTAAACGCAGAGTATGCTTCCTTCTAGGAGCCTTGCAGTTTAGATGAATAAGTAGGACAAACATATATTGATTGTGCAGAGAATTAAGGGATATTTTAGTGCCAGTAATTACTCACCATAACCAATCAAGGAAAAGAAATGAAAATGATATCACCTTGGATCTCAAGAAACCAAACCAAGAAAACATAGTTAAGATAGTCTTTCCAACTCCCACAAAATAAAGGGGCTCATTATCGAGTAATGATAATAAAGTAAGCAAGGTCTACCACAAATTCACAACTCATTTTCCTCTGGTTTCGTTTACCACAAATGATAAAGGATTGACCTACCTAACAAATCAACAATAAATGTTTATCAAATTCAATCGTTCAGGAATTTACTATATGTTTGGAAGAGAAGCGACAAAATGACTTCCCAAAAGTACATAACGGAACAACAAAAGCCTCAAAACTTGGAATAAGTCATTGAAAAGAGAAAACTGCAAGCCCTCGAGCATTTTAGTGAAAGGGAAGCTACTAGTTAGTCTATTAAAAAAGTAACACTAATAGTTAATCTATTAATATTTAAACAAGTAGGCTCTCAGAAAAATAAAAGGAGTTACCTTGCCACAAACTGGGCAGTTGTCACTTCTCTCCATCCACTCATAAATGCAACCAAGATGGAAGTGGTGAGAGCATTTTGTCATTATCCTGGGGTTCTCAGGAGTATATTCTGCACATGAAAGTAGATTTGAAATGATAAATCATAGAGTTTAGAAAAACCATTGTGAGAAAATTTTGCAAATCACTCCAAAAATTTATGATAAAAAATTATACTGCTGTCAAATATACATTTAGAATTCAAGAACAGATTTTAAATACCCGCCACGCAGACCTGGTCAAAATCTTGGAAAGTTGTGACAGTAACAATAGATTAGTAGAATGCATTCAAGGGATTTGTCACTTCATTTTAAAAGGCTGTTGATGAAGCTTTGCATCAAATTGCGTTCTCAGAAAGTAGTGGGTAAAACATTTTGGCCCACACTTTACTGAGATAGGAGGTTTTAGAAGGTACTTTTTAGAGGACATTCAATCATTTTACTCTGCTCTCACTTATGTGAAATTGGCAGATGCTGTTTATGGCTAGCATAGTATCTAAGACTACCCCATTGATCTTCAGTCCTTTCACAGCTAAAACAGTATACTCGGTCCTTTTGCTTTTCAACTACTTTTACTATGTTTGGGTAGAGTGTATGGGAACAATCAAAACATCACAAATTTGGTGATTTTATAAAGTGCAAATTTTCTATATATGATCAATCAAAGCACCAACCAATAATATAAACAATATCATTTAACCTCCAGTAAAACAAATGAAGACTCTTCATTGTTGGCAAATTTCAAGATATATGTGTAAATATTTTAAAATAAGCTAATACAGAACTAAACATTGTAGTTATCATAAAATAGTTTAACAAGAAAAACATCAAGTAAAGATGAATTGATTGCCTCCAGAACATGTAGACAGGCACCCTTGACAACAAAAATTGTTATGATACGAACACTTTGAAGGTATAAATCAGTCAAAGTGCACTAGAATATATTACCTTCAAGACATGTTGGACAAACATCATCATCTTCTGGTGATGAATATATATATTCCATCCCAACTATTGATTTGGCAGAAGAGAGTTTCAGAGAAGATTTAGTGCGCTGTTCTTTGGACCCTTCTTCACAAGATGCATTCCATTTGTCTCCTGTGCTCAGGGACTCTGAATCAGCATCATTATCACTTCTTAATGGTTCTGTTTCTTCATGTGAATGACTTGATCCCTTTTCCCGCCTGGAAACCAGACCATCCCGCTGCAAGCGGAAGTATCTGGGGTCTGCATCATAAGGCAGGGGCCTTGGAGGTGAACGATACATGTCAGATAGAGAATTGTCAAGAGATGCAGATGAAGTTATAGATGCTGCCCCCTGAATGGATGAAGGGACAGCATGCATTTCCCCTCTCCGGAAAAGCGAAGAATACTGCATGCAATGAAGAAGATAATGAAGGTAGAAATATAGTTGGAGTCGTCACCCGAAATTCTAAACGAAGACTTTCATTGACAATGTTTCCTGGGCAAAATTTTGCACTTAAATCTAAATGTCATGCAAAGAACAAAACAACAAAATGATATTTCTCCTGTATGCACCTCAAGGGCTTGGATTATTTTTGGTTCCAGAGAATAAGGTAGTTATCACTATTATGACTTTGCTATGGTTCAGATACAAATCACATAGAAAGGTGTCCAGGGCTCAAGCCTAGACCATAAATAATTCTCTCCCAGTTTAATGGGTCAATTAACTCCGTAGCACACATATGACCCAAAAATTAGCCTTCAACTTGTGGCAAACTCTTTACTTACTGCATATAATTTGTTTGGCATCTCAAGTTGAAGAGGTAAGATCAAGCCTAATTACATAATTCGCTTCCCTTCTTTAGGTATCATCACCTCCAAACTTTAGTCCCTCAGCCATTTTGACTTTGACACTAATGACCAAGAAGTTCGTGGATGCCAAATCAAAATGCTGTATTACCCATAATATTGCTTCATTCATACAAGCGATTAACTATTGCCTAAGAAGTCTCAGACAAACACGATGAATGTTCAGTATCACACGTACAGACATTCTGTAGACTTGGTTAATGAAAAAAGCCTCTACAACAGGAAGCTACATAACTTCTATTTGCTATTCGAGCGGTACAAAATGCAGACCTCAATTGTAAATAAGACGGAAGAATAAGTGGAAGAACAAGTGCGAACAGAGTAAGCTTTGTAGGATTAAGGGAAATATTAACAAGAACAATATACATACCACATGTAGGAAATTTTGGATGAAGCAACTAACACACATGCAGTTTCTATATATAGAACTGTTCGGATTTATATAATCTTCAAAATCATCTGAATGCAAACAGCAACAAACAGCACCCATCTTATCAGCTGAAGAGCCCCCTCTTTCTAACCAATGCCTTCCACAAGAGTTCTCTCCACTCTCGCCCACAAGCTAAACTCCAGCGAGCAAAAACATCAAAACTGTCGAATACAGCAACACAAAGAGAATGAGAGAGGACTCTAAGCTCGCAGAAGGGCCCGCGAACCAGTACCCCCTCTCTAGTTTAAAAATGCCAATGCCTCTTTATCTGGTTTGGCGGTTTGTAGGCGCTGATCGACACACTTTCACCTATAAATTAGAAGAGAATAATATACGAAATGTTAGTCCAAAGTATAATTTCAGAGATCCGTAAAGAAAACCTTGACCAAATCAAACTCATGAGCTAAGAAACATGCAGCGACCCTCTGATGAAAATAACAATATGACCGAAAGATATCCATAGCTAAGATAAGAAACAATAAACCATCCATCTCACAAAAGTAAAAATAGTGTGATCAAATTTCCTATCAACCATTAAGACAAACAGCACAGACAGCAAAACAGTTTCCTTTACTAAACCAATTCAAGCTGTAATTGCAGGATCAGTCTAGGATTTCCTCATTGACCGACAAACTGAGTAATATCAGAACACATTTGCAACAATCAAGCAACTCGTCAACGAAGTTGACGACTCTATGTCCCAAAATCAGCCCCGTTTTGCATAGAAACGACAGGATTTAATCTTCCCACAGAAATTAGGAAAAAAAAGGGGTTCTTTTCTTCAGTGAAGGGGCAGCACTTATTATCTGGCAATCAAAATTTGATCTTCCGGGGAAAAAAAAAGGGAAAAACAAAAAAGTACGATTATAATCCCACAAATGAAACTCATGCAAACAATTCAATTTCTAAGAACTCCATCAGGCAAAACAAACTCCACAAACCAGAAATGATATCTTTTGAAGAGAAGAAAATTGAAGTCATCAGCAAATAAGAAGATCGACCGGGAAAGATCCACCGATCATCAAAACAAATGAGACCCATTTCAAAACTATGAATATAGCTTGCCAGAAACGTTTAGAAGGCAAACAAAATTAAGGACAAAGGAAAGGAAAAAAGGGAAAGCACCCAAAGAGGAGAGATGAGAAAGAGACAGGGATAGAGTCCAACCCAACAAATCCGGTTCGGTGTTTAAGGGGGAGAGAGAGAGAGAGAGAGAAGGTGAGTTTGAAAATGGGACTTCAAATTAATATGTATGGGCGACAGAAGCTATGAAAAATGAATGCGCGGAATAAAAGCTGCCGTCTCTCTCTCTCTGTGGTCTGCGGTGCCCATTTTGGGGGGTTGGGGTGAGGGTGAGAGAATCCAATCAATCCACTCCTTTTCATTTCTTTTATTATTTCTTCATCTTTCTAATTATATTCTTATTTGTCAAAAGTAGCTTTAAAGATTTGTTCAATGATGGTCTCCATTGTCCATACTCACCGTCAAGTCTTATCTTAACCATGACAAGGTTCTAGATTTTCTCGTATTTAATTGAAGAACTAAAATACTCTTTTCCATGACCGACCCTATCTTGACTGTTCTATTCTACGAAGAGTTAAATGGTAAGCGGTAATATGTTGTAGTAAAGTGAAAGGTGTCAGTCAATTCATTCATTCCTTGGGTGTGCAGTTAGTTAAAACAAGTTTGGTTGAATGGTCCATCGATTCCAACTTTGAGGGTGCTCGGTTAAATGAAAAGCCGAACGAACACGAAACAGACCAGTAAAAGAAAGCGGGACCTGCATTTTTTGAATTTCTCCCTCTCTCTCTATCCCTTTCATCTTCTTCTCACCGGCTACTCAAGTTCAGATCTGTTTGTCCTTTGTCTTCTTTTGTACTGCTGCCTCTCCAGTGTCATGAGCCTTGGCGCCTGTTTTATTGCTGTTTCTCTCTGGCTTGCAATACCATCATGTTCTAGTTTTACGTACTAGAGTTTGGCGGTAAACTCGTACTTTATGGCTATCCTGGCCTTGGAGACTGATAATCCATACAATAGAAAAATGCAGAGCTCGGCGGCGCAACCTGAGACCATATTGGAGTGGCCGCACAAGGAAATGGGGTATTGGCCCTTAGGTCCCTCGTCAACAGCGAAATCGCAATTTCCGTTAATAGATTCCATCAGGAAGATTTGCCGCGGGAACACGATTCCAGTGTGTTGTTTCTTGATTAAGAGAGTGAGATGGTAGAAGACGGGGGAGAGTTTTAGGAAGAACATTTTGGTGCATGGCGGGGGTGGTGAGAGGGGAGATAATAGCAGTTCGGTGAATTTGGAGGGTAGAAGTGGGCGGAGGAAGGAGAAGGCGGTGGGGGAGAGTCGGGAGACGGCGTTACAGTGGAGAGGTTGATGAATATGGTGAGAATGCAGAGGAAATATTTGAGGGCAAGGATGGTCGAGACTTCACGGGAGGAGGCTGAGAGGAAAAGAGTGCTTGATGAGCGTTCTAAGGATAGGTTTCTGTCTCTCCCTTAGTCGCTTCATGTGAAGTTTATTTTGCTCTTTTAACTTTCCTATCGTTATCTGTTCGTGGTTTCGATGAAATGTGATTATTGTGTTGTGGAATTGTATGGAAAGGGCTTTAATTGGATTAGTGAAATTCATTGGCATAAGGAGAAGCCAGTGTATTACTACATATAGGTTCATAGATACTTTACATAGAAGCACATGTTTCAAATGCGAGCGAGCACTTTGTTATACTCATCTTAAAAGTCTTGCAGTCCCTGAAAAGTTTTCTGGAACAGGCAACTAACCAATTAGTGATGTCGAAATTATCCTTTTCAATTTTCTGGACAAGACTTTGGACTATCTTAATGCTTGAGATGTGCCTGTGTTTACTTGTGCTCCTACTTGTGTTGCAGGCACAAACAGGCGATATTAGAGGCTTATGATCAGCAGTGTTATGAGGCGGCAAAAATATTCAGAGAGTATCACAAGCGTCTATGTCTTTATGTTAATCAAGCGAGGGATGCCCAAAGGTTGACTGCTGATTATTCCACCGCCGAAGTTGTTGGCAAATTGAGCGGAAGTAGTGAGAAAGAAGCTGTTTATTCAATTGTTAAGGGCAACAAATTTGCTGATGATGTCATTCTTATTGAAACAACAAGGGAAAGGAATGTTCGGAAGGCCTGTGAATCACTTGCTGCTAATATAATTGAAAGGATACGCAACACTTTCCCAGCCTATAAAGGGGCTGGTATTCTTTCAAGTCCTCAAATAGAAGCAGCCAAGTTGGGCATTGATGTCAATGGAGAACTACCTGATGATATAAAAACTGTTATCTTGAATTGCTTGAAGAATCCTCCTCTATTACTTGAGGCTATAATAGCGCACACCTTGCGACTGAAGTCACTGATGACTAGAGAAAGTGAAAATTGATGTTAGAGCTGATGCAGAAACCTTAAGGTATTGCCAGGTTGTAGCCATTTTCTTCTTTTTACTTTATATTTCTCCACAGTTACTTGTCATTCGTATTATTATTTCTTTACCAATTTGAATATTTATTGTATTCTTTTTCTTGAATATTCTTGCCTTATTCTGATTAATAATAATGCATTTCTTTACCAGATACAAATATGAGAACAACACAGTGATGGAAGCTTCGTCTTCTGATGTGAACTAACCATTGCACCGTGAACTTTATGGTAATGGGAAGGTTGGATTGGACATGTCTTCTAGAGGAACTCAAAATCAGCTTCTTGAAAGACATGTTTTCTTTGAAACTTTCTCTCTTCTGTATCAAACTATTAACAGCAATGGGTTTGTCTTCTTTTCATCTTTGAGTCCATGCCCTTTCCCTTCAACGTTGTCGCTGATATATTTTCCATCTTCGGGTGCAAAACTCATACCATTTGTCCTCAAGGTGTAAAACTTTAGTATTTGCGTTTTAAGTTAAACTGATTTGTTGGTTTTCAATTATCTAGCTACTCATTTTGTTTATTTTAAGTCTTTCAAATTGTTGTGTTCATGTTATTGGTTGTAGAAAGCTCATGTCCAGCAATTTTTGGCTACTGAAAACGCACTTAACAACGCTGCAGAAGCTAGGGATTTGTCCCAAAAGCTTATGAAGCAGTTGCATGCAAGTGGTGATATAGTTTCTTCACACTCACTCGATGCTGGAGGCACGTTAAAGACATGGGTAGTCTAAGGCAATTTGAGGTAATTTTTCTGATGGATATTTTATGCTTAACTGTTCATCTTTGTAAATCATTGCCACGCTAGGGTGTTTGTATAAGTACATCTTTTTGCTCTCTTGGTGTCTGTTTTAAATGTTTGATTTATGAATTGTAGCATATCATTTACCATATGTTTTCTGCGACTGGCTTTAGTGAGGGCAGTAGTTTTATTTGCTCATCTAATTCTTGGACATTACTGAGACAGCTTGCTATTAGTTCAAATGAATAATTCAGAAATCTCATTCTCACTCTTCTTAAGCAATACTTTTAACGGGCTTGAAGTTTGTAAGGTAGTAGGTAATCTTGGCAATTTAATTACGGTTGTCTATCTTAAAATACTGGTGAACATGCCTCATTTGGAAATTTACCTACATGACATTCATCTCGCTTGTGGATAAGATACATATTGGATGGTGTGTTTGCATCATTTTGAGGTGTAAATATAGTTGGTAGTTTTCAAGAATGGGTCCTAAAGTATTGCCTGAACACCATTTGGTTACTTGGGTCATGCTTTTGTGTTCATTAAGTATATCTTGAACCAATTTTTTACCTTTCACTTTCTATATCAGTAGTACTTATCTCAAGAGGTCGGTTATCCACTTGTCTGACCGTCAAGAATCCAAATTTGAAACTTTTGTTATCTACACTTAAACATCACCGCTCTGTCTTCATCAATAAACTGACCTGATCTTCAGGCACTGTCCTGAGTATAACTTTGATGTTTAAGATGTTTAACGTTAGTGTAGCTCAAGGTGTATGGTATTTGATTCACATTTTAGACATCGTATGCATTTGAGGTATCATGAAAATCTCACTCATTGCTAGAAGTTGCAAGCTCGGTGTTCTGACTAGTGCCTGTATATGAAGCATGCTCAGATTTCTTGTTGGACTTGCTATTTTTCTGTAGTTGGAAGTTTGGTCCAAGGAGAGAGAAGCTGCTGGATTGAGAGCTAGCTTGAATAGGTCTGAGATCCAACATTTGAATAAACTATGTGCAGAGAGGAAAGAAGCTGAAGACTCTTTGAGAAAGAACTAGAAGAAGATTGAAGAGTTTGATGCATGAACTTGAAGCCATTTATGCTGCTTTACTGAAGGCTAACTTGGTATTGTATCCTCCCCTTTGAATTTCTAGTGGAACTGTCCATTGACAGTCCTACTAGGTTTGGAAAGTCATCCACCACCCTTGTTGTTTTCTAGTTCAACTTACCTGACAAGCTCATAATTTTACGTTGTAAGGACTCCGATAGCAGATTGAAAGGAAACAAGTCCTGAGGATGGCGCAAACTACTTGATAATCCTGTTAATAAATGTACTAGTAGTATGAGATTATATTGGAGACAAACAAATCCTTTACAAGCTACACAGTAGATTCATCCACCCAAAACAGAACCACCTTTCCATCTCTCACTTTAGAATATTATAGATGCAGCAACCCTATAGTGAAGGGCATTTTGTGGTTTGATGTGAAACCTTAGCTGGTGTAGTTCTCTAGTAGATTTTTCCAAGTGGTAAGTGTTGGAGCCAAAACTTCATTGCTATGCAATATGGAAGTAAAATCTAATATATGCTGCATTTTTCTTTGTTCCAAAATATTTTGAAGTTGATGCTAACTATAAGAAATACAATGAGTGAGCAAAGTGTTCCTACATATTAAATAATTTCACTGACTTTGCAGGATGCAGCAGCATTTTGGAATCGACAGCCACTGGCTGCACGGAAGTATGCTTCATGTATTATTATTCCATTGTGTGCAGTTGTGATGGATGTTGCAAATGATGCTAAGGATTTTATTGATAAGGAAGTTAAAGCTTTCTTTCAAAGTCCAGATAGTAGCCTTTACATGCTTCCTGCAACCCCTCAGGTTTTTACAACATCAGAGATGTTATAGATTGATTATCACGTGGGTACATTTCTACTCTTAAAAGTCAATTATGAGGGAACCTAGTTTTTCTTTGGAAAATAATCTGGACATGATTTATGTTCTTTGTGCTTTAAGGTTGACACCTATTAATTTCTTTTATTTTCACTGATTCCTTGTTTGGTACGTAGCCTAATTTGTCTTTATTGATTATTGTTCATTCAAGTGAAATATTCATTTTTCTCTGTGAATTTCTAGTTTTTTTCATTTTTGTTCATCTGAGTTTTTTGATCTAAGACTTTATGATGCTGCTCTTATGGTTTGTTGCATATCTGGTTTGAAACGTCAAGCTAATATTTGTTGGGCTCTGACTCTAATAATTCTTTGGTGCTTGCTTTCTAATAAATTCTACAAAGCACTTCTGGAGTCCATGGGATCCAATGGATCTACAGGACCTGAAGCTATTTCTGCTGCAGAGAAGAATGTTGCTATATTAACAGCAAGAGCAGGTGCTAGGGATCCATCAACAATACCATCTGTTTGCCATGTATCTGCTGCCCTTCAGTATCAGGCGGGTGAGTTATTATTCATACAACTTTGGTACAGGCTTTGTTAGATTAGTGGATCAAGTCTCTTCTTAGGTAGCTACTGGGTCTTGTGTGGGGCTAGAAACTGAGATTGCAAAATGTCTCTAATATGATTACCAAAAGGACTTGCCTTATAAATAGTTCTGTCCAGCTGGAAGAATAGCAAATAATCTGGCTCTTACTAAAGATGGGTTGTAAAGGATTTTCATGTCTTTTGGCATTGTTTTGCCAGTAAAAAATGGGGAACTCTATGGCTTTATTATCCCAACTTATTTGATAAGTTACTGGTTACTTCTTTGAGGAAAAGCTAGGGTGATTGTAAATTTCCCGAAACTTTTGCCCTCTTCAAGAAAGATATACACTCATTGTCATTAACAAAAATTTTCTTGTTCAAAATCCAGTAATTGTTGAGGGAATGCTAGTTCACCTCAAAGAGGTATTGAATGAATGATGGAATATATTGCCTATTCTAGGTGTTCTTCGAACCTTGGAAATGTTGCTTCCATGACATTCTATTCCCTTAATTGTGATGTCCAAAACTTGCTATCCAATAATTCAAGTTTGGGAAAAAGTTACACAAGTAATTTGTTAATGCTTTTTATTTGTTCTATAACCACTAGGAGTTTAGCCTCTCCATTTATCAACGTTTAAACTTTAATAGTTGCAGATGGGGAGGATTTAAAAGAGTGATTATGCTTTCAATGTATCATAAAGCTTTTCTGTGTTCTATGCAGCCTGTTAGTGAGGATGATATTTAACATCACGTACTGTGTCCCTTACATTTAGGTTGATTTCTCTAATTCTTGCTATTGGCTTGTAATATATCTCTAGGTTTGGAGGGTTCAGATGCTGGTTTAGCGTCAATCATGAATCCCTGGACTTCTGTTTGAAACTTCGTGGTTCTGAAGCTAGCGATCGAGAAGACTTGGCAAATACAATTAATCCGGTCCATGTCAGGCAGGAGCTTGTTGAAAGTGGCCGTTCACTTTTAAATCATGCTTACCATGCTCAACACGAATATGATAGGAAAAGCTAAATGCGGCCCTTGTTTGTTTTTGATGTGATCTTCTAATTATGCTGAATTTTATTTTCAGCACAGTTTTCATAATTGATTTAAGTTGCTTCCCTCTTTAGTAATGGAAATTTGCCGTTTATTGTCCACTTACTGGCTCTAATCCAACTCTGAGTCATTGAGTCCTTGCTCTTTTGCATCTGGTGCTTAGTTAATAGTATTATGCCCATGAAGTGTCATTCAGGGGATGCTTTCGGTCTGAAGTGTCAGAATCCTCCCCATTTCCATACATAAAAAGATCCAATTGTTAACATCAACAAGAAGGATAGGTCAAAAGTTCTTAAAATCATAACTTATCATTTAGCTGGTTCATTTCTCTTCTCTGATGTATATGTGTGCTCCACTTAATATGCAAACAAAGTGGAGTGAATTCTTAATATTTGTTTATTATGCCTCGCAGGACAACAAATTACTGTTTGACTTTGGCTTCTGAGCAAGAGAAAATTGTCATGGAAAAATGGTTGCCTGAATTGAAAAATGCAGTTTTAAGTGCTAAAAAATGCCTGGAAGATTGCAAATATGCGATGTGGTTGGTGAGTACATGCTGTTACTCGAAATCATTGTGATCATATTTAGAAATTTAAATTTGTGGGTTAGGCCTGCAACTGTACTTAAAAGAGCTGATCTGAATCAAATCAATCTTTCCTGAATTTGAATGGCATAGTAAGAAAACATCCCTTCAGTTGTGAGCCTTGTTCTACTTGTATTTCTCATTGCTTAATGATGCTCAATATGTTTGATTGTTTGCATGCACTGCATGAATCAGTTCATGTTTGTAGATAATTGTTATACTTAATTATTTTCTTCCTAACCTGTATGCTTTTTTCCTCTCACCAACACGAGACTGCTGATACTGTAATAACACAACCTACAAATTAATGGTACAAGTACCTGCAGCAACTAATGTAATGATGACATTTGAAAATAGTCCATGAAGTGACTTCGGTTTGATACGGTAAATTGAATGTTACTTGTATTTGTCAGTTAAGGTCTGTGTGCAATATATTTTTGTCAAAGAGACATCATGTGCATTGGGAAAGATTAGATGGATTAAGTACAAATCTAGTTGTAGTCTTTGCTTGGCGTCAACTACGTTTAGTACGTTGCTTGTAATTGCCTATTATCCTATTAATTATCAAGAGTTTGAATTCAACATTGTTATTGCAGCTTGATGAGTGGTGGGAGCAACCGGCATCTACTGTTGTTGAGTGGGTGAGTGTTGATGGGCAGAGCGTTTCTGCCTGGCAAAGTCTCGTCAAGCAATTTCTTGCATTCTATGGTGAAGAGCTTCTGTGAATCTGACTTTTCTGCCTTTATGAAATACTTGCTGAAGGTGTTCCTTGTTTGCATGTGCTTTGACCACTTGTCAATGTGCAAAATTACTTGGAATGTGGCTCATCTTGGACTCGTTGGCCATGATTATATCCGCAGATACTACTGAAGATACCTTTAAGAAGTATATTCAATTTAGTTGGCGGCCGAGGATGGCTGCATGCATTTCATGTGCCGTCTGAACCAAGGAGGTAAGTTTATTGTATATTAGTCCATTCACTGTCCGAGTTAGTGTGTGTCTTCTGCACTGTTCACAATTTTGCGGGCTCAGTAATGTCATTGAAAGGGTTGAATGTAGCAATTTGCGTCTATAGATCAATCTCTTCTTCCATCTTTTCTCTGATGTAGCCTAAGTGAACTGGGAAGCATCTTTCTAAATTGGAAGGCTGTTTCTGTCGACAAATCACATGACTTGTGCTCTGACATTGGATCTTTAGGAAGTTGATACCCAATTAAGTGTTATTCAATTAGGGTTTGTAAGTTGGGACAAAACGGTCACAGACTATCAAGTAATGAAGAAAATACACAAGAAAAGTTAGGGAGAGAAAAATCAGATTATTTTCTCGTTAAGTTGGTTACCAGTCTTCTAATGACTATTATAGTTGTTCATCAAAATCTGTTATTTACATCTGTTCATTCTTTTAATGACGTCATTCTATTAAGTCATACAAATAAATATCATTTTATCTTTTCCCCTGTAGCTCACTTGACGTTGACTCTTTATACTTCTCTGTTTTCATCATGTTGCTCTTTTGACTGAATCACGAGCTGGATCAATACCTCCCCCTACAACAATTTCAATCACAAGGTTGATATTAGTATAGCATTGTTGTAAATCTTACAAAACTCCCGCGAAGTATCTGTTCCATCTTTTGATCACTGGACCAAAACTTGCATTGTTGGCTTATGTCGACGATGAATCATTCTCCAATTAAAAGAGCCAACGGTTGTTTAATGTGTGGAATAGTCGGCTAAAGATGAGAAGTATCTGCCACCTGTTTCTTTAAGTTGAGAAATATGAAAAAGGTTACGAATTTTAGACTCAGCCGATAAATCCAATTTGTAGGCTACTGCTCTCACACGTCGTAGAATTTGGAAAGGCCCAAAATAATAGGCTGAAAGCTTCTGGTTACTCCATTGATGCACACTAAGTTGTCTATAAGATTGAAGTTTGACATACACTCAATTATGAACTTGAAAGGATCGATCAAAACGCTTCTTGTCCGCTAGTTACTTCATACCATTTTGAGCTTGCTGACTCTGAAATTTAATCATTTGCAGAGCACCATTATGATGACGTGATGATTGATCCACTATTAAATCTATCAAATCACCAGCCAAATAAGGAATATGGATATAGGAGTGTAGCTACGTAGAGTTTCGAATAGAGAGCAAGGAAGAGTAGAGTGAGAGGTGGTATTGTATCATCATTCGGCCAAGGGTAACCATTTATTCCATTAATGTATGCAATCGTAAGCCATAAAACATAAATATATTTCTAGGGTACGATTTAAGACTATGATTTGACCATTTGAGGGTGTTAAGTGAAAGAAGAAACCAAAGAACCCCTTAAATCTTAAAGAACTCTTGCTAAAACAAACTTAAAAATATAGGATCAGGATCACTGAATATTGTGAAAGGCATGTCATGAAGTTTGCCAACAAAATTAACATAAACTGAAGCAACCTCGGCAAGTAGAATAAGCGTGAGCGAAAGGCATGAAGTGAACGTAATTTGTAAATCTATCCATCACAGAAAATATAATAGTATAATATGGGTACTTAGGCAATCTTTTAATTAAATTCAAGCTGAATAAAAATAAGAATTCAGTTTTTTATAAGAAGCTACGAATCTAGAATGACCCCTAATTGCTAAGGTTGTTGTGCGGAAACGTTAATAAATTTGGAGTGAAAAATCAAACAGCAACAAGAACACCAAGATTTTTATACTAGTTCGGCAATGTCTACATTCAGTTTGGAGACGACTGAGTATTTCACTATAATCAATGAGAGCATATAATAATGTTTATCACTTAATTTCTCAAAAGACCCGAATTAACCCAAGCTCAAATACTCCTACTAGGAAGAGAAAACAAAAAAATATAAATTAAATGCTCTTTTATTCTCTCTCTCTCTCCCTCTAGAAATTTTCGCTCTCTCCTTCCGCTGGAAAATTTTCTGCTCTCTCTCACATCCACTCTTCCGTTGTTACTGCTTCTCTTTTATAGAGAAGTCAATGGGTGAAGGTGAAAGCTAGCTGCACCGAAATTTACCGAAAAACACCAAAAGCAAGCCACCATTTCTGACCAATACTCAACAATCACCGAAAGCAAGCTACCATTTCTGACTTTGAGACAATATTCAACAATCTCCACTTTGACTCAAATCCTCGAAGTGGAACTCTCAATGGTCATCTCCCAATCTCCTACAGGGCAATCAACAAATTTTACAAATGCCAATCAAGTCTAAGTAATGCTTAAAATTGAGTAGTGAAACTAGTTTTGTCAACATATCATTAAGATTGTCAGCAGTCCCAATCTTCTGAAGAAGAATACCTCCCTTATCAATATCTCACGAACAAAATGGAACCTCACATCAATGTGTTTTGTATGTGCGTGATGAACTTTGCTAAATAAATAGCGCTTTGATTGTCGCAATGAACATCTACATGGTCTTGATGGACCCCTAAGTCATCAAGCAACCCTTGAAGTCAGATGACTTCTTTAATAGCTTTTGTTACTGCTGTGTATTCTGCCTCAGTAGTTGATAAAGTAACTGTAGATTACAAAGTTGATCTCTAACTCACTGGACCTACAGTAAGAGTGTAGTAGACCTACGCGTGTCCAAATCACCTGCGTAATCAGAATCTATATATCCAACAGCACATTGTCCAGTAACTTCATCTTGTTGAAATAATAAACCAACATCCACAGTACCTAAAATATACCTTAGAATCCATTTCAAAGCTTGCCAATGCACTTTTCTTGAATTATGCATATATCTACTGACAATAGTAACATCTTGTGAAATATCAGGCCTAGTACACACCATAACTTACATCAAACTCCTAACAGTACTTACATATGGAATTTCAGCCATGTAATGACTCTCCTCATCTGTGTTAGGAGACGTAGAAGCATTAAGTTTGAAATGAGGAGCAAGAGTTATACTAACCAGTTTTGAATTTTCATTCATCCAGAAACATTATAGTACCTTATTCAAATACTACTTTTGACATAGACCAATCTGGCCTTTTACTCTATCTCTTTCAATTTCCATACCTAGTATCTTCTGAGCTTCTCCCAAGTCCTTCATCTCAAATTCATTACTCAGT
>JANIJH010000008.1:19485882-19498153 GCA_024520975.1 Erythroxylum areolatum
TAGAGAACCATTCCCGAATGGGACACATATGATAAGTGCAACCTGAATCCAAAATCCACTCCTTGGAGTGACCATCAATAGATGAACTAGTCAAAGCAAACTCAAAATCATCATCTACAGATTTTGCAACATTTGCTACAGAACCCACTTTCTCCTTCTCTTTGTTCTTCAATTTGGGACAGCCTTTCTTCTAATGACACTTTTGGCAACAAAAGGCACATTCATCTTTAGCAGGAAACTTCCCTCGTGACTTTGAACGAGATTTTTCCTACTTCCCATGTTTTCTTTCCTCTATTCGTCCCCTTGCAGTGAGTGCCTCAGTTTATGAGTTGTGAGTTTTTTGTTCCTTCTTACGTCACTCATGATTCACCAATGTCGCAGAGACCTCATCAAGTTTCACCTCCGATTTTTCATACAACAAAGTAGTTGTCAAATGATCATAATCATCAGGTAATAAATTTAACAAACATAGTGCTTTATCCTCATCAGGAATGTTCACATCAAGGTTTGCTAAATCAGCAACTATTTTATTATAATCATTTAGTATTCGTGCATGGAAATACTTGACGATACTGAAATCGGAAGAGTCGCTTCTTCAAGAAGAGCTGATTTTCTGCGCTCTTGGTCATATACTTTTCCTCCAATTTTGTCCATAACTCCTTAGCAGAAGTTTCCTTCATATAAAGGTATTTCAGCTCCTTATCAAGAAATGAAGTAATAGAGGCAAAAGCATTAGATTAATTCGTGTCCACTACTTATCATCAATATCTTCGGGTTTATCTTCCAGAACTATATCTAACTCTTGTTGATACAATACATCTATAACTTCACATTGCCACATACTTGAATTTATCAACCTCTAACCTTGTAGTAGCGATTGGGTGTTTATTAGATGTAGGTGTCGATGATAATGATATCGACTCCTTCTTGACGAACTCGTCTTTATCTCCAACCATCTACTCGTCACTATTCACAAATATGTTCTGTTTGTAATTACTGTTCACACAAACTATAACTCTGATACTATTCACAGCACTGTAGCACAGGACTATAGCACAAATACTATTCACAGGGACTGTAGTACCGACACTATTCATGGGGATTGTAGCACCAACATTGTTTACGGGAACTGTAGCACCAACACTGTTCACGGACACTGTAGCTCCAACAGATTTTCACTCCTACAACACCCCAGTCGAAAAAACTGGAGCTCTGATACCATTTGTTGTGCAGAAACGTTAATAAATTTGAAGTGAAAAATAAAACAGCAACATGAATACCAAGAGTTCAATAATGCCTGCGTCCAGTTTGGAGACGACTGAGTATTTCACTATAATCAATGAGAGCATATAACAGTGTTTATCACTCAATTTCTCAAAAGACCTAAATTAACCCAAGATCACACACTCCTACTAGGAAGAGAAAAAAATAAATTAAATGCCTTTTTTTCTCTCTCTCTCTCCCTTTAGAAATTTCTGCTCTCTTATTCCTCTGGAAATTTTTCTGCTCTCTCTCACACCCACTCTTTCATTGTTGCTACTTCTCTTTTATAGAGAAGTCAATGGGTGAAGGTGAAGGTGAAGGTGAAGGTGAAGGCCATCTGCCACCATTTCTGAAAGCAAGCCACCATTTCTGACCAATACTCAACAATCACTGAAAGTAAGCTACCATTTCTAACTTTGAGACAATATTCAACAAAGGTATGAAACAAGGAAATGATTTTCTGTTATAAGCCAACATCAGCTCCCACAACTAAGCGATTTTTCCAATATAGTATATCAATAAATTATGGTGTCTTTCGTGAGTTCTAGAAGTTGTTTTGTGCACTCTACTTAAACATCTGTATTTGATGATATCCAACCCTCAAATCCAACTATGAAAAATAGTTAGCTCCTCTTAATTCATCTATAAATTCCTCAATGAGTGGAGTTAGAAACTTTTCCTTCATAGTGCAACTATTAAAGCCTTATAATCAACACACATTCTTTATGAGTTACAACTGATAATGAAAATGGGCTAACACTTTCTTGGATAATATTTTGCTTCAATATATCTTTCACCAATTCTTCAATAGCTCTTTTCTCTAATCCAACATACCTATAGGGCCTCTTATTAATATTTTTAGATCCTTCTGTTAATAAAATTCTATGATCCTGTTTCCTTTTTAGCGACAATCCAACTAGCTCTGTAAACACATCTTGATATTGCTCTAACAAGGTTTGCAACATTTATTGCCCATCTTCTTGTTCCTTACTACTTATCCCTTCCATATCTTGTATTTTGCAATTAACATATTGTTCCCATTTAAATTGTTCTTCTTGACTCAGCAATCAAAAGGTACACACAAAAATCACTCAATTTTCCTTTCTTACCTAATTAACTACCAAATATCCATTTATTTTGTCTTATTGGCCCGTAGTTAACTTCACTCTCTTTCCTTTCTAATCAACCTACATAGTTCCTTCTTTAAAATTGAACACCAAATTATTCAAGGTGGCTAACCACTGCACTCCTAAATCTAAATCATGCTCTTTGATTCTGATTACCAAGGCATCAAAGAAAAATGAATGGTCATTTATCACCCAATTCATATTTATATATACTTGTTGCACCATATTTTTAATCCTCCTCCTACTATAATAATCATAGGTTTAATCATTTCTACTACCCTTTCTTCTTTTTTCACCAAGGACTCATCAATGAAATTATGTGTACTCCCCTCCTTCAACCAAGAGATGCATCATTTTTCCATTAAAAACTCCTTTTACATTCTTCTATTTATATTCAACATCAGTCATAGCTAACATGGCTTGCATTTATATAGTATGAGACCGATTTGATACTCCTTCTTCTTCCCCCGCATCATCATCATCTTCTTCTTCTACCAAAGTCCAACATTTTACTAAAGTACTAATGGCATGTTTGGTTTAATGGAATAGGTATTCTATTCTTGGTGTATTCTTAAGACTTAATTATTCCTTTTTTTGGTTAGACTAAAATACACAAAATACCTAATCCTAAGATTAGATATTTCTTAACTTTCAGCAATAGCTAATGACCATCTCCACCTGTCATTAGCTATTCCAAGAATAAAGTCATTTGTTCATGACTTTTTTATCCTTCACTCCATCTTGCATTTCTTCTTCATTTTCACCTCCGTCCAGAAAATTAATAAAATTAATAATAATAAGAATAATAATAAGTAGAAAATTAACAACAACAACAATAACAACAACAATAATAACAACAACAACAACAACAACAACAACAACAACAACAACAACAACAACAATAACAAGAATAATAAGAATAAGAAGAAGAAAATTAATAATAATAATAATAAATAATAAATAATAAAAAGAATAATAACAATAAGTAGAAAATTAATTTTAATAATTAATAATTAATAATAATAATAAGGATATTTTTGATCTTTTTGTTAGTTATTCCTTTTTCATTCAAGTTTATATTTTCAAGTTTATATTTTCAAACCAAACATTGGTATATAAATTCTTTAACAGTAAACTAAATAAAGTAATACATATTCTATTCTATTGCTCATCTTTTATATTTCTAAGAATAGCTATTCTATTCTTTATCTATTCCAACTATTAAACAAAAAAAAAACTCTCTACCTTGCCGGAGAAGAGGATGGTGATTTTTGTTGGTCCTAGCGATTTGGGCTCTGGAAACAAAAGATATACCTGCAGCTCATGGGAGGGAAGGGGGACGCAGGTCTCTTTACATGGTAAACGATGAGCGCTCTTTCACGTTGCAGGTTATCCTAGCACTTCACGCGTCCTATCCGCTGTCTCGAGCATCCTGACAACTTGCCGTTGTCTTAAGCAACCATCAGTTTTCTCCTATGGATAACTGTTAATACCATGCTTTTTAGCTTCCGTTTTAAGCTTTACAGGTTCTTTCTTTCTCTTTATTCAATTGGTGCTCCTTTATTACACAACCAAGCCTCTCCTTTAAAATCGTAACCCCTTGTATACATTGGCATTTTCCTGGTTTTGCTCCATTATTAGATTCTCTCTGGATGTGCACATTTTGTCAAGCGTGGTAATCTTCTTGGACCACGTCCTGTGGTGTATGGTATCTCCCTATTTTGCATGCACAAATAAGTCAGGTCCTAGTTTACATGCAATCTTTCTTCTAAGCGCTTTTACAATCTCTTCAGTTGGCCTTTTATTTTTAGCCCTATGTCCTTTTTGTTATTATTATTAGTTCAATTATTAATTTAGTATTTTTAGTTATATATTTCGTTACTTATTTACTTATTTATTATTGTTTATTTATTTATTATTTATTATTATTATTATTATTATTTCTGTATTTAGTGTTAAATAATTTTTATTTATTTAATAATTTACCGTGCTAATTTGTACTTTTTCTCTTTGTAACTTGCATCATTCATATCTTGTCTCATTTGTATGTGGGTCTACTGGAAACAACCTCTTTACTATGTAGGGGTAAGGCTGCGTATTATCATACCTCCCCATACTCCGCTTCATTGCGGGATTTCGAACTGGGTGATGATGATGATGATGATAATGATGATGATAATAATCTATTCCAGCTATTAAACCAAATAGGTTGTAAGATCTTGTTTGGTAACTAGTAATAAAGAGGTGAGAATGAGAACATAACATTTATTCCTAATTTTTAGTTTTTTAGTTGTTTAGTTATTGGCAATAGATAATATAGGGAATGAAAAACTAGAATAAATTCTAAACAATTATGCACCTTATTCATAAGGGAGTGTGGGTATAAGCTAGAATCAAAAATTGAGAATAAGAGATCAAAGATATTATTAAAATATTATCGAGTTATTATCAAATTTTTATCAAGATATTGATTCTTATCAAAATATTATCATCTAAATTATCTTTTATATTAGTTTCTTTAATAATTATTTTATTTTATAATTTTATTCTTATCATTAAAATCATTCATAATTATTTAAAAGTGAATAATTTTATAAATCAATGAAATTTTTTGATTAATTATTTATAAAATATAAACTATTTTTATTAATTATGTACAAAATGAATTATGTAATAGCTAAATATGAGTAAAAGAAATTTCATTATCATTTTAACATTTAATACCAAATATTAACATAAATATATAATCAGTAATTTTATTATATTCCAACTTTCTATTCTCATTTTTATTTTTTATTCTTATTCTTAATTGCTTACTAAAAGAGAGAGGCCACTAAGCTATTCAGGCCTTGAGAAACACTCCTTTTAATATAAAGAATAAAAATATTTATACCTGCCAATGTGGATAAGAATACCACATTTAGTAAACAGGTCAAGGAGGCAGTCATTTCTCCAACACCCTTCTCCATTAAGGGGTGGAAACTCCACTTTACCGAACCTCATAATAATGGGGTAATTATTGATTCCTGAGATTCCTCAAAGTGGAAATTTAGAGCCCTTCTATCCTCTTCCATAGGTTTTTAATTTTGTCTCTTCTTGATGTGCAACTGCATTAATCATCTCCTTCAACACATTAATCAACCTCATATATTTTGAATCCAATTCTTGAATCTGTATTTTCAGATTCTCCTTCGTTCTTTAGATATCGTGTGATCTCATTCCTTTTGCCATCTTCTTACCAAGAAATGAACTGTACCAAATTAAGTGTTATTCAATTAGAGTTTGTAATTTCAAACCAAAAAAAGGTTATGGACTATCAAGAAATGAAGAAAATACAGAAGAGTAGAAGTTAGAGAGAGAAAAGAAGAATGGATTACTTTCTCACTGAGTTCGTTACAAGTCCTCTAACGACTATTATAACTGTTGCTTATCGAAATCTCTTTTATTTACCCATGGACACTCTTCTAACAACGTCATTCTATTAACTTCTTTACTTATACAAATCGACATTGCTTTCTTTTGTTTCCTGAGGACGAGTTACACGTGATGAACGACTAAAAGACTCTGTATATAAACATCATGAAGATGTGGATTCTTTGCTATGGCCTATGGAATAGCATATATGAGTATGCCATCTCTCTAAAGTCTGAGGCATGCGACTATCTAGAGGTAGCATAAAATACATGTAGATAGATGCAACTTAAATGCTTTTACAATTCATCAACAAAGCTTTGGTTTTGTGGTCAGAGAGATCTTTATCGTTCCAAGTCTTAGCATTGATGTGTTATTGATGTGGGTACATTTTCATAACTTGCCAATGAAACTTTGGATGATTGAAGGGCTGAGTTATGTTGCTACTTCTTTAGGAAAACCAACATGTATAGAATCACAAATAGCTACCATGCAAAGGATAGGCTACGCCAAACTTTGTGTTGAGATCCCCAAAAATGCCACCTTCCAGACCACTAATCTGTTTTTAAGATTGGGAGAGTCGGGACAACTTGAACCAACTCAGATTCACCTCTCATATCATTGAAGGCCGAATCAGCCCACAAAAAAATGGATACCAACTAGAAAACATTTTGAGACAGGATGGTAGGAAGAATTAATGAACTCTGTATTAGAAAGGCCTAACTCACCCCCAAAAGCTAGCTCAAGAGGGGGAAGTTTGCACACTATTATAAATTGATAAATGCTTTCATAGTTGTCCGATGTGGGGTTCCTGACACACCCCCCTCAGTCCAGAGCAGGACTGGACATCTGATGAACATATTGGGCAAAGGGACATAACCAGCCACCGCCCCAAATCATCGAGATAAACTGGCTCTAATACCATATTAGAAAGGCCTAACTTACCCCCAAAAGCTAGCTCAAGAGGGGGAGGTTTGTACACTATTATAAATTGTTGAATGCTTTTATAGTTGTCCGATGTGGGATTCCTGACACTCTGCCGCTGGTACTACCAATCTTGAGCAAGCAAATGTAGCTAATGCTGAGACTCCAAATATGGAGGAAAATGATGAGAGGATTATGCCCAATCTGAACGGTTGACACACATTGTGGAGATTAATCAAAATGCAGAAGTAATTAAGGAGGATAACCAGGAAATTAATTCAAACTTGCTGCCATTTAAACCTATACAAGTTGCGACTTATAGCTTAGTGGCAGATTCTGTTTCAAAGGATCCAAACATGCTTTATACTGAATCATGCACAGATGCTATATCTAAGGAGAAGGGTACACTTGGAGACATACCAGCTAAGACTACTCCTCCTAATTTAGTGACTCCTACTTCAGATGCTGACGATTTCAAATTGTCGTCCTCAAATGCTAGATGGAGGTCTGCTGGGAAGAAGGGTAAATTGAAAAATACAGGGGATTCTTCCTTTTATATCCATTCTAACTTGGAAAACTAGAGGCTCAATGACCCTTTCAAAAAATCAATAGTGAAAGAGGAGATTATGGACAAGAAACATATGCTTATAGGTCTTCTTGAAAAAAATTAAAATATCCTCTTCCACTTCTTAGTAATCGATTTTTAGGCCCTAATTGGGAGCTATTCTCTAACCATGGCTCACACTACAATGGAAGGATTGTATGTCTTTATAATTCTGATCGGATTAGAGTGCAAGTATTGGCATAATCTGATCAATTTTTACATCTTTAATGTCATTTATGCAATATGAATATTAAGTTTGTTACCTCATTTGTCTACACTTTAAACTTCTCATTTTAATATGATAAATTGTGGCTTGATCTACAGCACCATCAAATGAGCATTCACGTCCCATGACTTGTTGTAGACTACTTTTTTATTACAAAGGGAAGATCACAAATAGTCTAGCGCATATTTCGGGAATATAAGACTCCGTGCGCGTCTTTGTGAAAAAGCTCCTGGACAACTGCCGGAGGCTCCCGGAGAATGTGCAGTCCCGGACTTAAGAAAATTTCACAAGCCATCAATCTGTCGGCACACTGGTTTCCCTCGCAAAAGGCATGCTGAAGATGAACCTCCCAGTCACGGTGTAAAAGGGCACAGATACCTGCAACCAAAGAAGTATCCTCAGTTAGTACGCCTTGGGAGGAAGAGAGAATGTTAATGACTTCTAAAGAGTCGACTTCGATGACGAGGTGTCGATAACCTAGATCCTAGGCCAACGTGAGGCTTGATAGAACCCCCCAGAGTTCTGCAGTTAAGGGCGCACTCCGCACAATATGTTGTTGGAACCCACCACACCACTGCCTTGACTATCTCGAATTAAGCCTCCGGCTGAGGCCTGAGTTGAGCCTTGTTTGACTGCGCCATCCGAATTCAATTTCACCCAACCCTCCAAAGGTTTAGTCTAGCCCACTGGACTCTCCGTAGACAAGTCCTGGGTCGGGAAGACACAATTTTCCATGGTACGAGCTCGAACACTCCACTCGACATAGTCCATGACAGCTCTGGTACCATCATCCGGCCATACAAAGCCCATCTTACATAGGCTGCTATTCCACCATTTCCATAAGAACCAACAGGCTACTCTGTAGATAGTAGTCCACTCAACCTGTTGAATTGTCGAAGGGTTGAGGAGATTAGACACCGGCCAGAACCCCTCATCTTGTTAGAAAAAGTCCATATCTACCACCTATTGCGAAAACTGACACCAAAAAGTTTTCACTCGCAAGCAGTCGCATACCACATGCAATGATGTCTCTTCCTGTCCACAGAAATGGCAACTGCTATCAGTGGCGATATGTCTGGCTACTCGCTGTTGATTTGTCAGAAGTTTTCTTTTAGCCAATAGCCACAGGAAAGATCTAATCCACTGAGGTCCAGCCCATTTCAATATAATCTCTCACAGTTTTTGATTTGTGTCCATGCAGTGGCCGTCCAGCAAAGCATAAGCTGACGACACCGTAAACCTCCCATGGGTGGTGGGCCCCCACACCAACTTATCTTCCCCTATCTCCTCAACCGTGAGGTGGAGAGACGCTAGGTCCAGACATACTGAGGAAGGAAGATATTGCTGGAACTCTTGCCAGAGCCAGGTACCCTTTACCTTAGTAAAGTCAAAAATTGTAGCATACAGGCTGTTCTCAGGTATTTCAGCGATCGTCACGTGGATAAGCAGTCCCCACCCATTCACCCAGTTATCTAGCTAGAATAAGATTCTGCGGCCATTCCCTATAGTCCATTTACTGCCCTGTTGTACAAGTGGTTAAGATGCCGATATTCCCTGCCAGACTACAGAGGCCCCTAAGCTATCGATGTTTTGGGGTATATGGTAAGTATCCAGACGATATTTATCCCGGAGTACTCGGACCCAAAGGACTGTGGGATTAGACAGGAAGGCCCATCCTAGCTTGGCAACTAACGCGTCATTAGTAGGGCAGATTCGTTTGATGCCCAGGCCCCCTGCGGACTTAGGCTAGCAGACAGACTCCCAATTAACAAGGTGCATTTTCCGTTGAGTGGTTGTAGAACCCTAAATAAAACCGTGCATGATTTTTTCGAGGTCGTCACAGAGTTGACATGGAAGATGAACCATTTGCATCGTGAATATAGGAAGGGTGGAGAAGACTGACTGGGTTAAGGTAACTCGCTCGGCGAGTGACAAGGTCTGCCCCCGCTAGCCCGCGAGTTTCTTCTGAGCCTCATCCAGAATGTGTTGGAAGGTATACCTGGAGGTTCGCTCATGAATCAAGGGAACCCCTAAGTACCGGCCCAGATTATTCGTACAACTGATCTGAAGACCGTGACTGAGACGCCTCGCGGTCTCTCTAGAAATGTTCTTCAAAAAGAATATCCTAGTTTTGTCAGTACTAACTTTTTACCCTGAAGCTAAACAAAAGGTCTCTAAGGTACTACGATCACTTGAGTCTGGGGGTCCGCTGCTTCAACAAAAAGGACCAAATCGTCAGCAAAGAAGAGATGAGAAATGGGGGGTCCCGTCTAGCTCAGCTTTATTGGCTTCAAGTTCCCACAGCCTACCTCCTTCAAAATAAGGTGCCCGAGTTTCTCCATGTAGAGGATAGAAAGATAAGGGGAAAGCGGGTTCCCTTGCCGAACACCCCTCGAAGGATGAAAAGAGTCAGAAACTGTGCCTTACCAGGTGATTTGAAAGGAGATTGTCATGACACAATTCATAATGATGCGGATAAGATTCTCTAGGATTCCAATCTCAGTAAGCGTGTCCTGAATAAAAGCCCAGTGAAGTTGATCATACTTTTTTTCCAAATCAACTTTTAAGGCTAGAAAGCCTTTCCTGCTTGTCTTTTTTTCTTATAGAATGAATAACCTCCTGGGCGATGATAATGTTATCGATAATACGCCTACCAAGTATGAAACTATATTGGTTCTCAACTACGAAATGAGTCATATGCACTTTTAACCGATTCACGGTCACTTTAGTGATGACTTTGTAAAGAACTGTACACTGGCTAATAGGACGAAACTGAGAGATTTGCTAAGGAACTGGAACTTTGGGAATTAGGACAGGAGGGTTTGATTCAGGCCTGTTTCCCATCTGTCCAGGTTGAAGATCTTTTGTATAAACTCCACCACTGCTGGCCCAACTGTCCTCCATTGATTTTGGAAAAAAAGCACTTTAAACCCATCGACCCCCGCAGCTTTGTTCAGGTTCATATCGAAGATGGCACTTTTGATTTTTGTTTCAAGGACTGGCACCGCCATCCCCTGTACCTGAGCCTCTAAAAGGGACGAAAAGTCTCCAGAGCATGGAAGCGGAATGTACTCCCCGTCTTCATGCGTGTAAAGCTGGGCAAAAAAGGTTCGAACCAACCCACACAATTGATCCAGGTTCGTAACCCGAGAGCCAGTGGAATTAGTGAAGCTTTCAATCCTCAATTTCTTACGTTTGGAAAGGGTGATGGTGTGATAGTATTTGGTATTAAGATCCCCTTTCGACAGCCACTCACACCGGGCTTTCTGGTGTCAAAGCAGTTCCTCCTCACTCAGAACCTGCATAAGATCTCTGCTCAATTTGTCTTCCAGGTCTAAAAGCGATTCCAAATTATCGACAATCATAGCTCTCTGAATTCCCTACAACCTGGCCACTAGTCTTTTTTTTTTTCCAGTAGGTAATATTTCCAAAAATATGGGTGTTCCAATGCTTTAGATGGTTTGAGCTAAAGATTTACTCATTGTCTCCTCGGCGGGGAGCCAACGCTCCTCTACCACCCCACGAAACTCTGAATGAGTTATCTAGGCATTTTGGAAGCGGAATTGTGAGGTGCCTATGGGTCGCGGAGGCATATGACGAATTTGAAGAAGCATAGGCCTATGATCCAAACCAAGGAAGGGAAGATGTTGATTGACTGTTTGGGGGAACGTCTGGAGCCATGTCGTCGATTCGAACACTCGATCCAACCGGGCTTGAACTGTTTCTTGCCGCCAAGTATATTTCGAGCCCACAAAACCTAAGTCATGAAGGCTGCACTGATGGACCCAATCCTTAAAGCGGTTATTAACCACTCTCATGGAGTAGGCGCCTCCCCTTTTATCTGAGATTTCTAGTTTAGCATTAAAATTTGCTCCCACAATCCAGGGTCTAGTACGGGAGCCTCCGATCCAAGTTAAAACTAGCCAGAGCCTGGATTGCGTGGACATCTACGGACTAGCATAAATTGCTCAAAAATCAAAGGAGCCCTACCTAACTTTAACGTTGGTATGAATAAATTGCCTATGGGTGACGATAACCGAGATATCAAAATCCTCCTTCCAAAGTAGTCAAATGCCTCCCGAGAAACCATTAGCCTCTACTCGAAATGAATAATCAAACCCTAGCGAGAGGATGATGTCCTTCACCCGTTCTCCACTAATTCAGGTTTCCATCAATGCCAAGATACCCGGCTTGTAAATATGAATGTAATTTTGCAGAATGGTCTGAAACCCTGACCCTCCTGCTTCTTGACAATTCCATATCAGAATCGACATAATGGATGTTGAGGAAAAGTTGGAACCCTAAGTCGAGGTAGCATTTGGGCCTCCAACTTGGCCTTCCCGGGGTGCCACTTCTTGAGTGGGCAGACCCATCTCCTGATCCTGATTCTGGCCTGGTAAGTCCACTTGGATACTCGCATCTAGGTCTATATATGGGGAAACATTGGGTGGGGATGCAGTATCAGCGTTCCCAATCCCGTCCCCCGCTCCCGATGCTTCGACTCCCTCCATCAGTTGGGGATGCTCTGCAGCACCTGGAGCCTAGTCTGTAATTACTAGCTGATCACAGACCTTTTTAGTATGCGACTAGATTTCAATCGCTAAATTCTTGTCCATGGCCGTGGGTTGGAGTTGGACTGTAACCCTACGTTTGGTTACGGTCCATAGCCTTGCAGACAGTGGACAAGGACGCAAAAGTCCTGTCCCATATCAAGTT
>JANIJH010000008.1:19528511-19543606 GCA_024520975.1 Erythroxylum areolatum
TCTCATTCCTCTAAAATTAGAGGCCAAATGTATGTACATATCAAATTATGCAATCTAAACTACTAGCCTGACCCAATTGACCAATTTACCCTTCCCATCGGTGATGGGATGTTACAATAGATGATTTAGAAGTATGTAAATCTGGAAATGAAAGAAAAATGGAAGGGGAAGAAGAAGCGAAATAATCGGTGAAGAAGAGGAGGAAGCATGATCTCGACTTCGCTGTTAAGGGTCGCGAATCGCAATCGTTCTTTTGCACAATCGCAACTTTCAACTTTTGTTTGTTTATGAATATCCTTTGATATTTTTGTTATAACTTCTTCACTCGATATCTAAATGATTTGATTCTTAAACCATTAGATTCGACACACTTGATCTCCACCAAAAATTATAACCATCTAAAATGGATTGATTGTTGAATTTAAGATGAACATGTTGAGGAATACTGGAATTTGATAACTGGAGTGATTTCACTAAACATGCTTCGATATTTTGGTTATATTTTGATCAGTAGGCATCCAAATGGAATGATTTTTCTGAAGAGATCAAATTTTAATTCTGTCTCTAAGAATTTCAAAATCTGACTCGAAGCTAAATACAGAGTACAATTTTAGTTTATGAACAGTCCAAAACAATTGGAGTATAACTTTCATATTGATGAACCAAATTGAATGATTTTGGTGTCATTAGAAACTTAAGACATTGAAGAATAACTTTCTAGAAGGAAGTGTTGCCTAATTTTGTCACTTACCTTATTAGAATGATCATGAAAGTTGACCCAAAAGTATATTGTTAGAAAAATCTGAATTGATCAATTAGGTCATACAATTAGTTTCACATTGTTTTAGTATGGTCCAAACCCTAAGTACAAATTATTTATGAGGGTTTTGATAACTGAATGATATGGTGATAAGAATTCAATATGATACCCCCAATTGTCATTGAACATGCATTGTGCATTGTTGATGTACATAGATGTGCATAAAGGCATGCTTATACATTTGTGCAAAGTGTGATATTTATAAATGTGTTTTTTTATGATATAAAGAAACACATTAGATGTCAGTCAGACATTGTCGGACCATCCAGGCAATAGGATATCGGAGCGTACTATGAGTCAACCTAGATGATTTTTCCTAGGATTGATTGAATTTGTTTAAACTTCCAATTATTATCTATTTGAGATTTTTCTGAATTTTTGAACTTAAAGTCTGAGGAGTTTAATATTCAGGAATATATTGGAAGTGCTCTGATTGCTTAAAATTTTGAATGCTATATGAATTCTCAATGAAAGTTGAATACTGGACTTAGGTCTAAAGACTATGAGATTCTGATTGTGTATCATGCTATGTGAATTCTCAACTAAAGTTGAACGCCGGATTTAGGTCTAATGACTGTGAGATTCTGACTGACCATCATATATGACTTATACATGGCATATTCTGAATTTGATGTATTTTATAAAATGTATGTTCAGATAAAGGCGTTGTGACCGGAGTAGCTAGTATAAAAGCGTTTACAGGTAGAGTTTTGTTCCGTGATTTCTAATTCTGCACATAGAGCTACACTCCGTGATTTTGTTCTGACTAAGCCTAAATTGACTAGTATCTATATACGTATATGATAGGTACTCGGTCAAAATAATAATAACAAATCTGGAGTCTTATATGCATCTATATTTGTATATATTTGTTCTAATTCACAATGATTACGTAATGTGCCATAATAATGTGAGTATTTGGATTAATCATGATCTGAATGAACATATATGAAATAAGTGATTTTGTGTATTTCACCTGGGTGAAATCATCAATGATGGTTCACTCATTGAGTTCGCAAAACTCATAAAAATTACAACGTAGCTTTTCAGGTTCAGAGGAGTTATCCAATTAGACCAATTGGAGTTCAGCCACTACAAATGAAGATGAGTTAGGAGTCGGGATCAGTTTGCACATGCATATATCTTCAGTGATTTTATTTTTGAATCATGTTCTGCAAGAATAGTACTAAGTATATGTGATTGATTTGGTAACGAAATGATATTATGATTGTATTGTATCTGAAATGGGCCTAAGTGGTTGTTGAATGGAATTGTTTAAAAATTAAGCGGGCCCAATTTGATTAATGATTTCTGCATACGTGTACATTGTTTTAATGAAATAGAAATTTGTAATAAATTTTGAGTGAATGACTATTCTAGCATGCCACCCTTGTAGGATACGTACTCAGATATCACCATGGATGTCGGGTACGTGTCCTATAAGAGTGGGGTGCTACACATTGAATAGCCAATGGTAGGTTTTGAAAATTACATAAAGGTTAGGTTCTATCTAGATGGGAATCCATTTAGCTTATATCATAATCGGTAATTGTCCTACTAGACTAATATATTAAAAAAATTAGTAGTTATAACAACTAATTCGTTTATGTAATGACTATTTAAGTTAGTTCTGGATGTAAATAGACTACAGTTGGATTTTAGAAAGAAATTTTAATATATTAAAGAGTTTTTAAGGGTCTTAGAAAGTTAGATAATATATTTGTATATTACATAACAACGTTGAATTTAATTTCATTGGTGTGAGCAAGAGAACAAAGTTTGGAGTTGTATGGTTGTACAATTGTTACAAATAGAAAAATTTCTTGAGATACGTTTTATGAGGGCTCCTCTTGATCATAGACAATATTTGTAAAAGATTTTTATCACCTGTGATAAAGCAAGATGTTTACAAGAGTTTTTCTTCGCCTATGGCAAAGAAGATGATACATTGAGAGTTCTTATTTACTTATTATCAGAAGAAGAAGAAAGTTAATTTCTAAGTAAACTTAATCCAAGGGTTGGCCAAATCATTATAAATTAGTCCACTACTCTCTTTTATTATTGTTGTGTTTGTTTTATGATTATTTTATATGAATATACTATAATCATTAATTAGAGTAGAGAATTCATTCAATTTTCAAATATGTCAAAAAGAGAATGTACATAATTTACTCCTCTCATGTGTCATTTGTAGACTAATAACGAACTTTAGTATATAAATTAAGTTGAGTACCTAGTTTTAATCTCCAACTCGCCAAATAATTTACCTAAAATAAAGAGTTTGATGACTATTATGTGTAATCAGAAGTTAATCTAAGATTGAAGTTGTGAATTCCTCCATTATTAAAAAAGATCAATTTTTAATTATATAATTAATATATAAAATAAATGTTATTAAAAATAATTCCATAAGTTACCATTGAAATAATAATATTATTATTAAACATACGTAGTACATTAATTATGATTTTATCAACATAAATAGGAAAATAACAATGTAAGAAATGAATGATGTGGTTTTAATCATAACCAAACGGGTAACAAAGGTTAGGTATAAATATAAAAGAATCAATTATCAAAAAAATTTAAACTTTACTCAACTTTATAATAATAACTCGAACTTTTAAAAATCCTCTAACTTTTAATTTTCAACAAAACTAATCTGACGTTAAGTTTTTTTGTTAATATAACCAAATCATAATAATACTTTTATCATGTAACTGTTATATATTATATCTGCGTCAAGTATAAATTTTATTATTTGATAAATTAAAAATATGTAAAACTTGTATAATTATGTGATTTGATTAGTCTAAAGCATTTGTCAAGGGTTTTGTAATAGACATCAAATTATTATTTGGACATATAAGGGTCCCGTTTAAATTTGCTTAAGATTTTCATCCTTTTTTCAACATCCAGAAAGAATTCAAAATGTTGCATTTGATCTTTAAAATTTTCGCTTCCTATAATTTCCTTATTATTTTCGGAATTCTTACATGTTAATGTAGAAAACTAGAGATTTTTGGTTTCTGCATCAACCATTGAAGAACAACATGCAAGCCTTAAAAATTTTTTATTAAAATGAACATCTTATATATAAATTATAAATTCTGACAAACTTATGTCATTTTTCGGAGCTGAATATATTTCCGTATAATGTGATCTAAATAATATGTAACTTTTATGTAAATATGTATTTTCAGTTACTAGTCTTGATAATTTTGGTGATTTTTTGGTAAACTATTTAAATAGTAGTTCCCATTATCACCAAAACAAGAAGTCTATCATGATTCCACTCTTGCTTGGCAGCACGGATTCTCAAGGAAAAAGACCTTCAATCTTAGATTAGCGGAGAGGAGACTAGCTTCTGTTATACCCGTGAACATCGAAATGGCCCCACACGACTGTCACGACATTTCGTGTCCATGATGAATTTCTCTTTTTCACATCCTAATTAAGTTATGTCAAGCTTGTCACCAGCTACTGCTTCAACATACATTTCTTTTTAGCGAGTTCAGACGAGCAATGAGGTTCTGCTTTAGTGCAAGAAGAATTGAAAGGTTAATGTCTATCCAGTAGTTCACATGCAGCTGCCTCTGATGGCAGAATTCGTCTCTAGTGATGTGACCTTTGGTGGCTTCTACAACGTCAAACTGAGATCCTGAGCCGATACCAATTTTCACGTGACTAAAGTTGATAATTAAGGAGCGAATATGACAGCAACAAGCAAACCAAGCAATTAAACAACATTCTTATAGAATTGGTTGCTACTGTCTAAGAGATGTAGTACGTAAATGGAATATTTTATGGCCACTCTGCATGTCTCGTGAACCAACAGGGGAACAACTATCCCTATTTGGCGAACTAAAGAACAAACCTAATAAATGGAAATGAACAAAAAGGTAGCCGAAGGGTATGCTTTGGAGCCTTTGTTTATCTACCCTCTATCTTCAAATCACCTTCCTCTTGTGCCGTTTGGTGGTAGGCAATAGCCCCACAATCAGTGCTACCCTCTAGTTGACTGGCTTTTGCATGAATCCCATAAAAGAGGTCTGGTGGGGCATTAGAGTTTTAAGCTTTAGAAAGCTTAAAAGGGCATCTTAAAGAGTAAGATACAAATTTACAGTAGCAGGTGAGTGAGAGAGAGAGAGAGAGCAGAAAAGAGAACAAGAATCAAGATGCCTTGGTTTTTCATACTATTCCTTCTGAGTTCCAGATTTTATAATGAATCAGAGGCCAGACATGTAAAAGAACTTCCATCTTCCGTTGTTGTTGGCACTGTCTACTGCGACACTTGCTTCCAGCAGGATTTCTCGAAGAGCAGTCACTTCATTTCAGGTTCCTGAAGAGCTTCCTTGATTCTCTGCTTGTTTAATATCTGTGATTAATAACTTTTGTGGGTTTTTTTTTTCTATATAGGTGCTTCTGTGGCAGTTGAGTGCAATGATGGTAGTTTGGGACCAAATTTTCATCAAGAAGTTAAAACAAATGAACATGGAGAGTTCAGAGTTCATTTGCCTTACTCAATTGGCAAACATGTAAGCAAAATCAAGACATGCTCCGTGAAGTTGCTAAGAAGCAGTGAGCCATATTGCTCCGTGGCATCAAAAGCAATATCTTCATCACTCTATCTAAAGTCAAGAAAGGAAGGAACGCACATCTTCTCAGCTGGTTTCTTTTCTTTCAAGCCCCAAAAACAACCAATCTTATGCAACCAGAAACCAAGCATCCAAAACTCCGTGCCGTTTCATGCCAAGAAAACATCGCTACCCAATTTGCCAGAAAATCCTAGCTTCCCACCTCCACTTAAAGACCCAACAACACCTGAATTCCCCACTCTTCCTGATCTTCCTCTAACTCCACTTCCGCAATTACCACGATTGCCGCAACTCCCCCCTTTACCATCTCTTCCAGGACTACCCAGCATGCCATCATTTCCAGGCACACCGTTGCAGACAAAACCTACTAATGGTGAGCCACCAAGGACTAAGAAATTATCAAATAATGATGACAAAGAAGTGAAACCTCAGACCTTTTTTCCAACACCACCACTATTTCCACCAAACCCTTTTCAGCCACCTCCACTAATTCCAAATCCATTTCAGCCGCCTCCACTAATTCCAAATCCATTTCAGCCACCACCGTTGTTTCCTCCATTACTTCCCCCGAACCCTCTTCAGCCTCCACCGTCACCGTTGATTCCTTTTCTGCCAATTCCCGGCCTGACACCTCCACCACCACCACCTTCCTTGCCGTTTTTACCTCTCCCTCCGTTACCAAAATTTCCTCCATCACCTGGGATACCTCCAGCTTCTTCAACTCCTCAGAAAAGTTCTCCTTAGACTTTAATTAGCTATCTTTCGTTAATGTACAACTCTTCAATAATGATATGCATGATAAGTGATAACTAGGCAAAAATTTTCTTCTCTCTTTATTTTTTTTCCTGTTCAATAATTTCTATTATATATTAATCATTGTATATTGTTGTTAGCATGGAGTTACATGTTTATATGGTGTGTTAGCACATAGTCAATGTGCTTGGAATAAGAAATCATATATTTTAAACGCTTTGTGCATACATAAAAAATATTTTTTATTGTTAATATATACTTTATTCTTTAAATGCATACTAATTAACTTTTAAAATAAAATTTTAAACTCATACAATAATCATAAATTATTTGTTTTGTAATTCGCTTAATAAATCAAAATTAAAACTAAATTAAATCCAAATAATAATTCATGGGTCTCATTGAAAGAATAAAAAAGTTTTAATTCTTGGAAATTTTAAAAAAATCATCCTACTTGGAGATCATTAAAAAAAATTATCTCTAATCAACTAATCACCTTAAAAAAGAGAAAAAATAAACAAATTTACAACCATCAATTATGTACATGATAAAAAGTCAAACTCTTTTCGATCCTCTTGTTGGACTCCTCCCTATCTATATATATATATATATATATATATAGGTAGGATTTCTTTGGGATGTAATACTTTTCTTTGATCTAGTTTGTTTCGGATTAGGTATGTGTCTAGGTGAGCTGCTTGGTTACCTATGCTTTAGTCCTCCCTTAGCTTTTGTCCACCTATGCTTCTCGATGATACCGAGACTTTTGCCTTTCGTTAGCTGTGTCTTCAGTGGCACTTGTAATTGAACTCTCTGTACATATCCTGTTATTTTAATCTATTCTTCTGATTTTTCAAAAAAAAAAGTCAAACTCAATGTGCCCAATGCACAAGCTCCCCACTTTGCAGAAGTTTGAAGAGAATCATAATTTATGTAGTCTTATTTTTATAAAAAGGTTGTTTCAAATGAGAAACTTTATTAATTGCTCCAAGAATCACCCTCGTACGTGATAATAAAAAGTAAATATTGATATAGAATTGTAGATGTGTATCTATAAAAACCACGTAATTGTAGCTATAAAAAAGTGTAGTAATTGAAAACGCCTAAGTTGGTGTAGCAATTACAAATCTCTTTCATATGTTTTACAGTCTTCTTTTTCTAATAAAAATACATATAATGAAAAGGTACTTATTTCTTGCTTGCTCTCTCTTTTTCCTTTTATTTTTGCCTCTCTTTTCATGCCAATTTTATGTCGATCTCATCTTGTTTCAAGTTTTCGGTTATAGTTTTAATATGGCTGACTAGAGAAGCAATAGAGAAAGAGAAAAATCGACCACTTGAAAAGTGCAATAACCCAGGCCAAGATGAAGGTGAAGGTGTGAGAAAAAGATGATTGTCTGATCTTAATGAAGTTCCTCCTGATTATGATCTTGGTCCAAATGCAACAATAAAAGATGAAAATTGAGATTATTTTTTAGGTACTCTCTCAACTGGAAAACAACGTTTCAAAAAAGAGCAACCCGATCTTTGTTGAAAAGATTATCAGTTTGAAATGTCTTCATGAAAGAAATTATTATCAGTGTTCTTTCATGGTGTTTGTAATTACGAGATCTTGATGCGATTCATATGGGCTTTGCAACAAAGAGCAACCCGGTCCTGAGAAATATGTAGATTAGGTAGTCATTTTTTAGTATGTCTAGTGTTTCTGGTAGAAACCTAAAATAGGTCATTTCAATGGAAGTTTTTACCTTATCCAATTTGTGTACAAGAACTCTTAATTGATATTATAATTGAAAATTTTTGTTTTCTGAATGTGCAAGAAGATGTTTAATGTTTTTACGATCATACAAATTATGGATCTACTTCTATATTATTATTTAATATTT
This sequence comes from Erythroxylum areolatum, assembly GCA_024520975.1. Classification (NCBI taxonomy): domain Eukaryota; kingdom Viridiplantae; phylum Streptophyta; class Magnoliopsida; order Malpighiales; family Erythroxylaceae; genus Erythroxylum; species Erythroxylum areolatum. The sequence continues at coordinate 19,536,569 of JANIJH010000008.1, forward strand.
ATTAATGAACATTATTATTATTTAAATTTTTATTTTATTAAAAATATTTAATATTATTTATAATAATAATTACTAATAATTATTAAATACTTAACATTGAACTTTTTTAAAATTTATATATTCTCTGAAAATTTTGATATTTAACTATTAAAACATTGATCTATTGAATCACTTTTAACATGTAACAAAGCAATTCTTTTTAAAAACTTACTAATATTTGAACTTGCGTGGAATGAACTCCCCTTCTAAATAACTGGATCTTGGTGACTTTATTTTAGAAAATAAGCCTTACATTATAAGCATTTGAAATCTAGGATAAAAGAAGATATCTTGTAACTTATTAAGCCTCTTGTCAAACCAATGGAGAATGATTACAAACTACTCATGCCACCCCAATGAAAGGACACTAGTACTATTAAATGAGTAAAAATAGAAGTTCTTAGCAATTTGATTAGTGATCAGATGATACATTTGAAAGTAAAGTTGAAAGTTGAAAATTGAAAACCTCGTAATAGCTACATCTATCATTTATGCTTTTCAAGGGACTTCTCTTTGGTACGAGATCAAAGTGGTATCAACTAAAATCAAAGCACTATGGGCACTACTTGGGATTTCAACTTAACCATTCATCTAAATGAGGCTGAAGAAAATAACTGTTCAGGATCCTTTTGTGATGATATGAGGAACTGCTTGAACGATATCCAAGTGATTGATTTGTCTTTTATAGCAAACTTCTATATATGGAGCAATAAGCAGAAGGATAGTTTGTTCTTGAAGAAGAAACTAGATTAAGGTTTAGCTAATCTAACCGGTTCTAAACTTTCCCACTATAAAGTTCTCTTTCGTAGTCTAGGTTTTTCATATCATTCTCTTACCATCCTTCCATCACTTGTAAGTCCCTCAACCAAAAGAGTACTTTTACGATTTAATAATTTTTTGGTTGATCTCCCTGGTTTCTTTGTTGCTATCTTTAAAGGATTAAACTTACAGGTTTATAATACTAAGCAATTTACCTTTAAAAAATAGGTTTGAAGCATAAAGGAAGAATTTAAAAAATTGTATAGACAGAATGTAGGAAACACCCATCATCGGCTTAATATTGTGCCCTAAACAAAGCTCAAACTAATCTATACAATAACTCATCTTGCTCTATTTTACAAAACCTTAAGAAATAAGCTCTCCAAAACTTCACTCAAACTTTAAACTTTGACCACTCCTTAATGAAACAAAGGTCAAAGATCATGTGGTTGAAGGATGGGGATAAAAACTCATCCTTCTTCCACATAATTGTCCTGTTAAGGAAAGTTGTCAATAGAATTGTTAGTCTATCCAAAGATAATATCATCCTAACCAAACAAATCAAATTCCTTATAGAAGTCGAAAACTATTTCATCAACCCCCTTAGTACCTATTCTCTTGCTCAATCTTCTGCATTACTAATCGAAGAAATCATTCGATATCATCTATTTCACTAAGAAATTGAAATTTTATGCAGACCTTTTACTACATAAGAAGTTGAGAATAATTTTAAATCTTTAAACCCTTTTAAAGCTACTAGATCAGATGGTTTTGATGTCAATTTTTTCTTTATTTCTGGTTTCTAAAAAAAAAGTTGTGGATTATGTTATTGAATTTTTCAGGGAAAAGAAACTATTGAAAGAGATCAGTATAACTACCATCAGTCTCATCTCTAAAGGATAAGAGCAAAAATCAAGGAGAGGCTTCCACCTTATTTCTTGTTGCAACTCAACATATAATGTAATATCAAAACTACTTGTAGATAAACTAAAGGTGGTATTATAAGCTCACATTGATCATTCACAAGGAGCATACATACCCGGTAGACACATTAGGGATAACATGCCTTTAGTCCATAAAATCTTCAAACATTATACTAGGAGAAGAAGCAGAAGGAATTGTGTGTTTAAAGTTGATTTCCAAAATGTATACGATATAGTTGATTGGACATTCATACTTAACACACTTGAAGCATATGGTTTTCTTAGTATATACATTGGGTGGATAAGGCAATGCCTTACAACAGTCTCCTACATTTTGGTTAATGATGAACTTATAAGTACCATCAAAGGTGTTAAAGGCCTTAAATAAGGGGATCACATCTTTCCCTATCTTTTCTCAATGGTGATGGACGTCTTTAACAAATTCTTAAGAAGAGTTGTGGAACGAAATAGTAATTTCTACTATCACTCAAAGTGCAAGAAACTTAAAACTATGAACTTGAACTTTGTTAATAACTTATTTGTCTTCCCCAAAGTTGATGACATGTCCATTTCTTCAATTATAACTACCCTAAATATATTCATTAGGCTATTGGGGTTAAAATCTAACAATTCAAGGAGTGGAATACATCTATCTGCAAGAGTTACTGACCAAGCTTTATGGTTGTCCTCCCTCACTAGGTTTAAGCATGTTCAGATTCCTGTTATATATCTTAGCATACCAATATCATCTACTAAATCTACATATGCTTATTTTAATCCTTTAATTGGGAAAATACATAGTATATTAAATAGTTAGAGCTTTAAGGCTTTATCTCTAGCTAGAAGAGCTTAATTGATAAATTCATTGCACATCTCTATTAATATATACTAAACATGACATTTGGTTTTTCCTAAAGCCATAATCGAAGACATAGAAAAGATACTCAAAAGATATATGTAATTTGGATGCAAAAAGAAAGAAATAAAATTGAAGATTAAATGGTCAGATATATGTCCACCAAAAGCACAAGGTGGTTTAGGAATTACTCAACTCAATGTTACTAATATGGTGATGCTATCTAAGAGAATTTGGAGATTATGCAAAGACAAATATACAATATTGGTTAAATAGGCAAGTGCGTATTACATCAAGAAATAGAACTTTTGGAACTTCAAGCCACCTATGAATGCATCTTCTATAATGAAGTTCCTGACTTTGTTAAGGGATAAAATAAGGATGCAATGCTTTAAGGAGATTGACAATGAAGATAATTCCTTCTAATGGTCTGATAAATGGACACCATTTAGACCTCTGGAGAATATAAACTTTATATCCCCTCTTAAGTATTTCTATCAGCTAAATGTAATAGTCTCACAGGCTCTTATTAATAAGAATTTCATAATCAACATTCTCCTAGTTTCAAAAATCACCTCATTCGTCCTTACCAACTTTGCACTTAGATTTGACACCGAAGCCAAACTTATATGGAAAGGCACAAATTCATCTAATTTTACTAATAACTCATGTAGGAAACTATTCTGTATATCTACACCAAATGTACCTTGGTGTAGACTAGTTTGGATAAAATATCGACTACTCCGAGTTGCTCTCACCTTATGGTTGGCAATTAGAGGCAGACTTGCTACAATGAATCGGCTAGCAAGTTTCATGAACATCCCTAACTGTTGTACCTTATGTAGATCTTGACAAGAAACACTAAATCATTTATTGTTCCAATTGAGCTACTCCAACATAGGCTGAACTAAAGTTCTTAATCAATGTAAATCGAACAATGCATCTGGAACACAGTTTGACATGGTGGACTAGAGTCTTAAAACAAGACATAACTACAAAGGTTATACATAGATTTACATAAGGCTCTATCCTACCTGATCATTTATGTACAGGGATGAAATAAATAGAAGGATATTCTCCAATTAATGTCTAAGATGGGAGGATGTAACCTGATTGATAATGATAAAGTAATATGTCATATATACACATTCAAAGATAAGCACACGTGCAGTCAATTTCTTCTTGCAAATTGGCAATTTTCTTAACCTCGATTGACCTTTCTGTTGGGGGCTTAAAACAAAACTTTTTGCATAGTTCTTAATTAATTTACACTGAGCTTACACTTTTGTATACTTTGGCTTGCTATTTTTGTACCTTTTGTTGTCTTTTATGGTTTAACATATTCATATTATTCAAAAAAAAAAGAAATTAAGACAATTGTACACTTTTTTTTCTCATAAACACACTAAGAAAAGGAGTTAAATATATCATCAACTTCAAAATTACTATTTTAATTATTTATTGCATAACTAAAAATCATTACTTTTTTTTGCACTAAAAGCTAGGAAAGAAAAAGAAAAACAGAACGATTTTTTAGTTAGGAGTTAGGAGAGGGAAAGAGCAAGTAAAAGAAAAATAAATAATAGTCTTTTTTTTTTTGGATTCATTCAAATATTATAAAAAAGAGACTTAAACTACTATTAAATAATTCAATTTCCTTTTTATGAAAGTCAAAGACCCAATTTTTTCATATTAATTATCAAATTGAATTTGGAGGTATAATTTATAAAAATTATAAAAATCTATCGTAATTATCCCCCAAAAATAATAATAGACGTATAAGAATATAAAAATATATCCGGTCATGTCAATGATGTCCATAAATCCAAAGTAACGACCTTTGTTTTGTCTCATAAATCAGCTTGCATTTGACAAAAATTTTGTTCTATTAATAACGTTATACATACGGAATTAAGAGATGGTGAAAGTGACCGATTGTCTGATGTGGTAATCATCTATGGAATGCTAAGCCATGGACTAGTTCCGCTGAGGAGAGACCAATTTCCCGTTTTCTTTGTGAATATCGGAATCTTATCAAGAACTTATTAAATAAGCTGTGGATTGGCGACGGATACACATAGGATAGGACATAGCAACTCTCGTCGTACTCTATAAATATAGAATGTCGAAGGAGCGACCAAATCAAACAAGTAATTACATCGTACGTTGGCATTCTATATTGACAGATTCCCAGGAAACACCATCATGACCAGCAAATCAGACACCATGTTCTCTTTGGATATGGCAGCCCATATTCTATCAAAAGAAGTTGAGAAAGGATCGAACTTTTTGTTTTCTCCTTTGTCGTTCCACTCCATGTTGAGCCTGATTGCTCTGGGCTCAAAGGGGTCTACCTTGGAGCAGTTGCTTTCCTATCTTGGATCACAAAGTGTCAACGAGCTCATCTCTTCGGCTTCAGAGACTCTTTCTTCAGTATTGTCGCCGTCAACTGGTAGCAATGGAGGGCCTGTTGTATCATTTGTCAACGGTGCTTGGATTCGCCATGGATTACACTTCAAGCCTTCTTTTAAGGAGGTGGTCAGTGGTATCTACCATGCAACAGTCCAAGAAGTTGACTTTGTTATTAATAAGGTGATGCTTAAATGCCCACACTTGTTCTCTTATCTGAAAATTCGTTGCGTTTCTATTACTGGACAAGAGGAGCTCATACATAGTTTAATGATTGTCCTTGTAGGGTAATAACGTGGTGAATGAAGTTAATTCTTGGGCAGAGTCTGCGAGCAATGGACTCATCAAAGACCTACTCCCACAGGGTAGTCTAGAAAGTGATACAGCCCTTGTCCTTGCCAATGCACTATATTTTAAAGGAGCATGGGACCGAAGGTTTGATGAATCCAAGACACAGCACAAGGAGTTTTACCTTCTCGATGGGCAGATTGTTCAAGTTCCTTTCATGACTATTAGGAGTGATCATAAAAACCTGTATGGAAGCTATGATGGTTACAAAGTTCTTCAACTACCATACCAAAGTGGACTAGACAACATGCGATTTTCCATGTACTTCTTTCTTCCTGATGCAAGAGATGGCTTGGCAGCTCTGGTGGAAAAATTGAGGAGCAATCCTAAGGCATTTGATGGTCCTTTGAGTTTAAGGGAAGAGAATCTTAGATTGTTTTGGGTTCCGAGGTTCAAGTTTGCCTTCAACTTTGAAGCATCAGAAACTATGCAGGAACTGGGATTGGAACTGCCTTTCAAAGACACAGGCGAGCTCTCAGAGATGGTAGATAGTGCCTGGCCACCTGTCCTCTCAAAGCTTTTCCACAAGGCATATATTGAAGTTAATGAGGAAGGAACCGAAGCTGCAGTTAGTACTTGTTCTCAGTACAGGCTTCGATGTGGAAGGCTGGGCGCTCCAACCTTTGTGGCTGACCATCCATTCATTTTCACAATCAAGGAAGAAAATTCTGGTCTACTGTTGTTCATTGGAGCTGTGCTCAATCCCCACTTGGTTTCTTGAATTTCAGTGTGACGGCTTTTTGTATTACTATTATTGTTGAATGAACTTGCATAGTTCTTTCCAAGAAATAGTAGAGATATTTCAATGGATTTCTGAAGAAGACATCTAAAGTTTCTAAAAGGAAAATTTTTTATTGATATAGAACTTATAGAAGGCCCCAAAGTTTTAGAAACAGTTATGTATAAGCTGACAAGTACGCTCCAATCATAATGGTTCATTTACTAATTTATTTTAGTCTTTTCTGGTAATATTCTCTTCAATTAGAACTTCAGCTTGGAGATATGCTCTTTCGGAAGAAGCCGGCATGTCTCCTTTTCTGACTAGTTAAATTTATGTAGAGATGAACTGGACTGCAGAACATCTACTTTAGGGTAAATCCACGATTAACATTTCTTGGTGAGAAGCGTAAAATTATGCAAAACAAATAACCTCAGGTTGGAAGGTATACTGTGCAATGTTACGAATGTCGTATCGTGCTTAGTATTGGATTGAGTTTTGGTTTGATACTGTACTCATATTGATTAATACTGGACATCGTTTCGGATAATTTTTTAATTTTATGAAATAGTCCTTAATTTTTTAAAAATTACAAAATAGTCCATTATTATATTGTATAGTTGTAGTTTATTTAATTTAACTTTTTTGTTTATATCTTATCTATTTTAATTTATATATTTTTTATTATATTCTAATTATTTCTATATATAATAATTATCTATATATAATAATTATCGATATATAATAATTTATTGTAAAATAATGAAAATAATTCAAATTTTTGAATTATTAATTATTTTCTATTTTATCAAAATTTTGAATTATTTTTTTAGAATTATTGTTTTTTCACATTCCATTTCATTTTAGATTTAATTAGACACAATCACAATTTTAATTTAATATATAAATTTAATTTAATAATTATTAATAAATATAATTAAATTTAAAATATATTTTTAAATATATAAATTTCAAATAAATTTTGA
>JANIJH010000008.1:19619172-19629920 GCA_024520975.1 Erythroxylum areolatum
AAAACTTATAGATTAACGTATCTTTATACTGCAGATGTCAGTAGTAGACATGTAAACTATTTTTATCTTATCTGAAATAAAGTCATTTCATCTTAGCTCTTTTCCCAACCGATGATTATTTCATTACATTTTTAAATTATTTTTTATTTAACTGTCATGTTAAATTTTGCCCAACGTATAAATTTACTGGACATTTTCACTGTGCATTTACGCAGTGTTAACCTGCTAGTATCATATTCATAACTATGGTAGTGCAACAAAGGAGCATCCAAGATCAACGGTGAAGGACGGTGTAGACGCCATCTTGCCTTGCGTATGGAAATTGAGAAAAGATTGGGTTTAGAATATTTCATTCGATGTAAATGGATGAGCCTTATTGCGGTGCGATCCAAACATCCGCGGCTTTCTTTCTTGGACAGGAATGTGTCAATGAACTTGACTATTCGGCTTTGCAGATTGTCAATTCCATGTCCTCTCAAAGCAACTCGTTTATTATTCATAATCTTTGCAGAGAATGCATATAAGTTTTATGAAATAATGGGATAATGGCAAAGGAAACAATGGAATAATTATCAAGGATGAAAGGGAGGGTAAGTGTAAACCTGCAACTGATAATAATAAGTTATAACCAAATAATAGAAGATAAGTTTAATTAAAAATTAGATTAAATTTAAACGAATGAGTTTGGGTCCTACTTAATGATAAAAATTTAAAATATTAAGTTAAAATTGACGTGACACTTAATTAATTAATCTTTAATTTTATTAAAAATTTCATCAATTTAATATTAAATTTAAATAATTTTAAAATATAAACGTACTTTTTATTGATAGATTAAATTATTATTTACTAACCTCGAAATAGGGCCGAGGCCCAAGAACTGAATTGCTCGGTAAACATAAATGGTGAGATAGGCCCGAACAAGCAATTCTGGGCTTTAAAATATAATTGCTAAGTGAATTGGACTTTCCCAAAATTCCCCAAAGTAAAGTCCAACCCAATTTATGTCTTAATAATACTATTCTGCTTACACATTTGGTTAGGGTTTCCACCTGTCAATCCTTATAAAACCCTAACTTAGAGCCGCGTAGCTCAGTCCGTGCCTCTCTCATTCTCCTTTTTCTCGTCGTCTGCGTTCCGATTAATTCATCCATGGTACGCTTTATGATTCTTGGTGGATTCCATTTTCGATATTTAAAGATTAAGTGCTCATTCATTTGCATTTTGTTTCTCGTTCTATGCTGTACTTTCTACTGGTTGTTTGTAATATTTAGTAGAGCTTCGTTATTTCTATTTTACATGTTATTATAGGCTTTGTGTCACTGGGTGTTATGTAAAATAAGAGTCTTTTTCACAATCAAATGCTATCTTGATGTAGCTGCTTCGAGTGTGAGGCTTAGTATTGTGGCACTGAATTGTTGAATGGTGTGCTCATGTCTGGATGTTTTATGATTAACGATTTTCTATTGCAACTTTAAATTTATTAATTTCTGCTTTTTTTTAAATTTATGTGGTTTATGTGTATGATAGGCACCCAAAAGACCTGTTGGAAAGGCCCCTGTGGCAACGAAGAAGAAACCTGTAAGCATTACTGAACCCCATTTCCTCCTATAAAATTAGTAACCCCACGTAATTTCCCTATTAGTGTTCTGTAGATTCTGAAACTACTTTCTTGCACTTTTGACGAATTTTTGTCTTTGTTTTGTGCAAACTACAATTTAGGAAAAGGTTGTCAACCCTCTATTTGAGAAACGACCAAAACAGTTTGGTATTGGTGGTGCTTTACCACCAAAAAAGGATTTGACCAGGTTTGTTAAGTGGCCACATGTTGTTCGTATCCAAAGACAAAGGAGGATCTTGAAACAGAGATTGAAGGTTCCACCTGCTGTTAATCAGTTCACGAAAACACTTGACAAAAACCTTGGTAAGATCCAACAGATATATAGCTCTGTATTGCTTTGAAATGTTCTGCATGTTGGTTGTTGTATTGACTATTTTCTTTTTGTCAATTACTGGATAGTTGAAGTAGCCATTTAGATTACAAACTTCTACTTTAAAAGGATATTAATTATTTTGGTAATCAGATCATAAACTGTTTTTTATTTATTGTTTGTCCCAGCTACACAGCTGTTCAAGTTGTTGCTCAAGTATAGACCCGAGGACAAGGCTGCTAAGAAAGAGAGGCTTTTGAAAAAGGCTCAAGCTGAAGCTGAGGGCAAACCCGTGGAGTCTAAGAAGCCAATTGTTGTTAAATATGGGCTTAATCATGTCACCTACCTCATTGAACAGGTATAGACAACAATTGGTTGTGCTTATCTTTTATTTTAGTTGTGGCACTACTCATCGTTGTTCATCGGTTTATAGCTTGTGTGGTTTTCATCCAATGTATGCAGAACAAGGCCCAGTTGGTGGTTATTGCTCATGATGTTGATCCAATTGAGCTTGTTGTCTGGTTGCCTGCCTTGTGCCGGAAAATGGAGGTGCCTTATGCAATTGTGAAGGGGAAATCACGACTTGGAGCAGTAATTATCTGATCTTTTGCTATTTTTGATGTTTTACTTTTTAGCTGTTTGGGAATCAGCTCTTTGATGTGTTCTTTAATGCTGCTGTGATTAATAACAGATTGTACACAAGAAAACAGCTGCAGCTTTGTGTCTCACATCAGTGAAGAATGAAGACAAGTTGGAGTTCAGCAAGATTCTAGAGGCAGTCAAGGTAATTATTCATGGTTTTGATAAAGCATATGAATTTTACCCCTAGAATCACATTCCAGTTAACATATAATTTGTTTGTCGGGACTTTATATCTTTGGGTTTACAAGCCAGCAATTCTGAGCCTGAGAGTATTCTCCTTAATTCTTTCCGGAACAATGTTTTCTAATTGTACTTTCTTTTTCAACTAATCAATATTTTGTTCAACTAATCCTAGGCCAACTTTAACGACAAGTTTGATGAGCACCGCAAGAAGTGGGGTGGTGGCATCATGGGATCCAAGTCTCAGGCCAAGACCAAAGCTAAGGAGAAACTCTTAGCAAAGGAAGCAGCACAGAGAATGTCTTAAGAATCCCCGAAGATGGATTTGCCATTGTTTTATCTTTTTAATCGTTGTTTGGACAAGTTTTGCAGTGATTGTGTGGCCGAGACATCTACCCATGTTGTTGCTAGAATTCGTGGATAATTAAATCTATAGCTTTTTATTTTGCTAAACCTGGCTTCAGACATATGCTTGGATGTTTTTGACCTGATCTAAATTATCTTCTCTTTGCCTATCTATAGAAGGAAATGTCTTAAATGATCGAACTTCTCTGGGTTGTTGGTACTTGGTGGAACTACTGGGAAGATTCTAATATGATCCATGCTCCGACTCGAATAATTCGAAACAATTTGTATATGTTTTTATGTCAGCCTTGTAGTATCTGGTCAGCTCAAGCTGAAACGCTGATTGATTTCATTCTTGTCCTGCTTGATAAGGTCGTTTGCAGATGTCAATGCTTAATTAATTGAAAAACTAGATCGGACATGGTAAGGAAAGAGGGTTGAAATTTAGTACGGAAAAGAGGTTTAATAAGATTTAAATTTTGGTAACAAAAGAAGTTTAAAATAAGTAAGAAAAGAGGTTTACATTTTAGTTTTAAAAAAAGAGATTTAAATTTTGGTAAGAAAAGAAGTTTAAACATTGATAAGAAAATCAAATGTAGGGTTTAAAGGTTTATTAAATTAAGGAGTAAAAATTATAAAATAAACATATTTTAAATTTAAAAGGCATTATGCAAGTCAACATAAACTTCAACTTCAGTTTCTTGTTTTATATCTTTTTTTTGCTTAATACTATTATTTTGTAGCCTATTTTTCTATTTTTCAAACAAGGCATCACTTTTCAAATGACTTAATTACTTTAAAGGAAGAGTGGTGTGGATGTTGGATGTTGGAGCTTTATTGTATGAAAGAGGTTTTTTTCTTAAATTCACTAACATATATGTAAGCATCAATTTTATAATTGATTTTTAATTTTGAATTATTGGTAACTTTAACCTCTTGTCTTTTTTATAATAATTATTTATTAATTATTTCTTATTTTATACAATTTAAATATGCTCCAGTATTCTTCGTCTATTTTAAGAGTAATTATAACCTCTTGTCTATTTTCCTTTCTTGGGTCACTTTTAAGTCTCATATTTTTTCTGGTAATTTCTTATTTTGCATACTTGTTTCGTAGATGCAGATGCCACTTTGTTGTTATGTAGATATCGTATTTAGTTTTAAGTCTTGATTCTTCATGTGTATTGGATTTTCTGTATGACTTGTATTTAGTTGCTAATTGCTTTTTAACGCGTTAACACTTGGAGTTAAGTCGTTGTTTATGTACCTGAACGAGCTCTGTTTGGTGAAACTGCACACTTGGAATTAGTCTGTATTTTCATCTTTGATGCTTATCGTTGGACCATGCCGAGTAGTGAGAGTGAGCACTCTACCGCCGCTGCTTTCTACTGTGGCATTTGTTTCCATCAGGTCCGACGAGTGCACGGCATGTTTCCATCAGGTAGTATTGTTTCTGCCCTTTTCTATTTTCAACTCTTCAGTTGGTTTAGGACAAGCTGCCCTCCGTCAACGGCGACTTCACATCATAAGGTGTGTAACAATAAGCTTTCTTTTCTTTCTTTTGGGCGAGCTAAATGATTGTTGATAAATGTCATAGTCCTTGGCCATCTACCTAAGTGGCACGTCCATTTCTAGGGGTAAGGCATGGCAAGGGCCAGCTGTCTTTCTAGTTGTTTTGTACTTCCGTTTATGCCAATGCGATTCTTATGATGTGCATGTAGTGGTATTTACTCTTATTGCAATTATTCTGTAGGTATTGTTTCTCATCGTTTCCATTTCTTAGTTGTGGCTGGGTACCATCCGAGTCTGTGTATCCATGTTTATCGGTTGTTATGACCATTTAGTCTTGACCACCTGCAAATCTGAGTTATGGGTCCTAGCGTGGGAGCATGTTTCTGCATGGTTACAGAATAGTTCACATGTTTCGTATAATTCTTTTAAACGGCTACGTGGTCGAGAATTGCTCTGCCTGTCATTCACCGGAGAGGTTCTTTTAGATAACCCTCATCACGTTTCTAAGCAAGCTCTAGGTTTCTAACGGGACAGTTTGTTTCTCTCCATATTTTTGTGCCAACGTTGGCGAGATATCCGATTTGGCTGAGGGAAGTAGTTTGTGAGATGCAGTTTTCACACGAGCTCTTACATGCAAGAAAGCTACCTTTTTTAGAACATTCCACTCTGCCTTGCCGGGGAAGGGGATGGTGTCATAGCCGGTGGTGAAGCGGCAGTAATTTTATCGGTACTAGCGATTTTGGCTTAGAAAGTGGTAGCAGAAGCTAAGTCATGCAGCTCATGGGAGGGGAGGGGAAACGTAGGTCTGCAGGCACAGCAGTCGATGAACGCTCTCCCACATCTAGATCTCCTAGCAACTCACATCTTATCCTATATCTCGTTCTTGACACCTTGATGTTGTCTACACGCAACTGTCAGCTTCTCCTGTTGTTTTACCGTTGGTATCACGCATTTTAGCCACCGTTTAACGCTTCTCAAGCTCTTTCGTTCTCGCGTCGTTACCTTGGTGTTCCTTTCTTACACTAACGGGCTTCTCCTTCACATTCACAACCTCTGTACGCTTTAGCAACTTTTCTGGTTTTGCTCTTTTTTGGTTTCTCTCTAGCAGTGTACGTTTCGGCTAACGTGGTAACCTTCTTAGTCTGTGTCATGTAGCATGCATTTTTTTTAATGCACTTTTCAGTTAGGCCTTAGTTTCCATGCAATCTTTCTTCTATATGTCTTTACAATCTCCTTAGTTAGCTTTTATTATTAGCCATATCACCCTTTTTTTTCTATTAATAATTTCGTGTATTTTTAATTAAGTAATTACCTAATTTTATTTATTTATTATTATTATTATTCTTATATATTTATTATTTTTTACTATTATTTTATTGCGTTGTCTAACCCCTAGTTTTGTGGTTTTACTATTTTTGGTTATTAGTGTTCTTATCAGTTTTCTTTAGTGCTTTTATTTCTCCTTTACTTGTATTTTCATTTATTTTAAGTTTTCTGTATTGTTTTTGTTACTTGCATCATTCATATATTGTCTCATTTGCATGTGAGCCCACCAGAAACAGCCTCTCTACTATGTAGGGATAAGGCTGCGTACTATCGGACCTCCCCAGACCCTGTTTCATTGCGAAATTTTAGACTGGATGATGATGATGATGATGATGATATATATTAATATATAATCAAACAATTCTAAGTTAATAATTCTAAACAAATTAAATCTAACATAAACTTAAGATGGATAAATTATCAAAATAAAAAAATATAGCATAAAATAAAAATATTTTATTAAATAAAAATTAAAATATTAACATATATTAATATAAAATTTAATAATAATAAATTAAATCAAATATAGCGTAAGCATTTGGTAGAATTGGCCATTATAAGCTTATTTCTTGAAAGGACGGAATAAAAATGATGTCGGTGTAAAATATCTTTTTGGTAAAACTTTAAGGAAAAGGACACGTGTATTAATTAACTCCAAATACAAAAGGAGTTTCTCTCAACCTATAGATTATTGTATTGTATTGGATGAAAAATGGTACTGTAATCTATATTAAAATAAAACACCATAACCAATATTCAATATTAGACGGACTTGTAAATTTTTTAAAGTATATGACTAAGTTAAAACACATGCCGCAAGTCCCTCCTTTCCCTCTCTCCTCGTACACCTCTCTCGCTGACTTACTCTCAGCCACACTCCCTCTCATAACACGGGTCACAACTCCATCGCCGTCATCGTTACCATGCTAAGTTGCCACTCTCACTATCGCTAACTCGCTAAGACCTGTTTGTCATTCTCAACTTATAATCTAAGCCTCCAACTATATCACCATTGCCACCACCAACTCCCAGCTGCAAGCTTCATCGCCAGCTTTGTTAAATCTTAGGTTATGTTTGGTTAGATGTGAGATTTTTAATAGAATATAATGGTTTATAATGAAATAGAGTATAAATGAATGTAATATTAGAAAATTGTTATTTAAGAGAGACCAAAAGGTTCATAATGTAATAATAAAATATTGTTTAGATGAAAGGTTAATTATAATGTAATATAGTGTAAAGATGTTTATCATTTTATATTATATCGTATCATAAACCCCCAAATCGGAGGTTTTTCATTTTTACTGTTTAGAATGGAATGAGATATAATATAAAACATTTTTCTTTCATCTTATTTCATTACAAACCCTCCTCACAAACGATCGAATAATATTATATTCCATTTCATTCCGTTAATAGGCTCCTAACTAAATATAGCCTTAGAGCTGGACTCCGTTTCTATCAAATATAGCCTAGCATAATCGAAAATGGTTCTTAATTTTGCCATATTTCCTGACATTTCAGTATCAATCTGACCTTTTAATTCCTTTACTTACCAATCTACCTTGAATTCTCTAAATAGGGTTCTTCGAAGAAGTCATCCTTTCAATTTCTGGATCTTCTTCAATTAAATGAGAGAGATTTGTTGGGTCATAAACTAAGCCAAAAATTTGTAGAAGTGAGAAAACTCAAAAGTCAACAAAATAATTTAACAAATTAAAAATAAATAAAATAAGAATAATGGCTAAATTAAGAAAAATCAGGTGTTCATAACATTCTAATCCTACAAAATGGTGCCAAAAACCTTATATGAAGACTGATCTTTACTCTATAGATCTCATAGGTAAGTGCACTTATCGAATTATAGTGTACGATTAGTAAACATCGAGTGTCAATCTTATAAGAACTACAAGTACTAGTAATAACCTATTTTTTATTATTTAACCAACAAATTGAATGATGAATTAATTTAAAACTAAACTAAACTAAAATTAATATAATAATAAACTGGACTATAAATAGCATTAGGATTATTCAATATCAAATAACTTGTACCTAGGTAATAGATCCCCTAAAATTCTTAAGTATTAACTCTTCATCGTACAATTTAGTTATTGATTATTGGACTATAGAAATTCATATACTATGTTAATATCTTTCTCTAGACTAGTAATAATTAATCTTTGGTTGATTGACTGAAACATCTTTCTAGTTAAAACCCTTAAGATTGCCTTATTTGGTTTGTGAATTTTACTATTACGTTTGACCCTAATTCAGAGGATTTATGTTGATCTATCTTTAAATTTACATACAACTCCTTCCAATTAAGTTAGATCTATTTATGTAAAATAATTTCTTAATCTCAATCATACAAAATCATACATTAAACTAATTTCTCAAATGTAATAATTCAATAATAAAAATGCATAATTGAATCCCAATGAATCAATCAATCAAATTATATTAAATAAAAAAATCAAATCACAATATCCATCTCACCTTAGAGTTCATCACACCTAGGTACTAAACAAACTTAGTTCATAAACATAGAAAACAAAATAAACATTAAAAGTTCATAAGTAATCTTTGTGTTTTCCATTGCCCTAAGTTTAGAATTATGCAAACTTTGACCTAGTTGTTTCTCTTTTTAGTTAGCCCTCATAATTTCCTTTTAGAATACAAAACTAGAGTTTCTAGAATCTGCACAGTCAGTCACGAGATCATATGAATAATTGTGTATCTCAAAAACACCATTAAAATTGTAAATTTGCACATTTTCGAGAGCTTAGATGGGCATAGGACATGGTCATGTATGTCAGTTACACAGGTGTGTTTCCTAACACAGGCAAAACAATGCCTTCTAAGTTTTACATGTTTGTAATGACTTACACAATCCCTTATATGGCTATGTATAGTACTCACACTGGCAGGTACCTCCAAAATAACTCCAATTCATAGATTTTTTGCCCCTGATTTCACATGAACTCTTCTCATATTAACCTATAAAGGCAACTGAGACTTAAAAACACACTAGAAACTAATTAAGTACCAAAAGCAACATAAAACTCTCAAATAACAAGCAAAACACACTAAATATGAGAAAAAAAGCGTAGTATACTAAAATATTTATCAAACATCCCCATATTTAAGCTTTTACTTGTCCTGAAGCAAATCATAATCCAAATCATTAAACTTAAAAACGTCCATCCCTTTTTAACCTAAACCTATCTATCAACACCCTAAATTATTATATCATATTAATCAAATCAATATACAATTAAACTCAAATTATCCTAGATCCAATTTTGATAAGTCAATATCAATAGCAATCATATTGATAATCATTTTGAAATCTAAATCACAAATTTCACATCCTCACAAAAGATTCAGTCAATGCATACAAAGTGTTTATGGTGGAAATTATAACAAATACCTCCACCTAATTTCTTTAGGTGTCTTGTTATAAGTCTTCTATAAGTCAATAAAAATTGTGTAAGTTATACTATCTTTTCCTATAATATTTCATTAATCTTCTAATGAGACGTATAACTTTTATTGTGAACCTTCCTGATATGAAATCAAACTGATTCTTTGAGATAGGGCATCCCTTCTTACCATCTTCTCAATCACTTTCTTCCATAACTTTATAGTATGACTAAGTAGTTTAATGTCTCTATAATTTTTACAACTTTTGATGTCTCCTTTGTTCTTATATAGAAGAGTTAACATGCTAATTCTCCATTTATCCAATATTTTGACAAACTTTAGGATTACCTTAAAAAGCATAGCTACCCTCTTTGCCTAGGCTCTTCCACACCTTTATAGGTATCTCATCAGGGCCTACTATCCTTCCACTCTTCTTCTCCCTCAAAACTCTTTTAATTTATTCCCTTATGATATGCCAGTAACACATAAAGTTACGATACTTTTCAGATGTGTTAAGGTCTCCTAAAAAGTCCTTTCCTCTATACCTTCATTAAAAAGGTTGTAAAAGTATCTCTAACATCTTCATTTGATTTCATTTTCAGCCAAAAGCACCCGCCTTGTTTCATCTTTTATATAACGAACTTGATTTAAGTACCTCCCTTTTTGTTCCCTAGCTATTGCCAACTTAAATATATCATTTTTTTCCATCTTTAGTTTCCAATCATCGTTATAATTTCTTATAAGCTTTGTTTTGACTTTTAAGGCTATCTTCTTTTTTTCTATTTTTGTTAGTTTTTAACCTTCTCTATGAACTATCCTTTCTATCTATGTGGTACTATCAAATAGAGCTTTATCGACAACTTTATTGATCTTAACCTTTTTAGTACATCTTCATTCCACCACCAAGACTCCATCTTTCTACTCCTGGGCCTTTTAGAATCACCCAAGATCTCTATACTGCATTTGTTAAAAGAGTTGTTACTTTCTCTCAAATCTAGTTAACATCTCCTTCTAATTTCTATTTTTCTCTATATATTACTTTATTCCTAAATTCTCTATATATTACTCTGTCCCTAAATTGTTCAACATTAACCTTTCAAATTCTACCATTTGATTATGCTACACATCTAAAAACTTCTTTCTTCAACCCTTAATTATAAGATCCATAACTAACAATATAAGCCTAGTTAATAAGTAAGCGTTAAGTATCACCTTGCAACCTTTATAACTAGGTCAATTGCTTCACCTTATAAATAAGCAATCAATTTGAATCTTCACGATTCTGTACTTAAAAGTCATCAGGTGCTTCTTGTTAGACCCCGTTTCCTTTTCTTTATTAAATAGGTTTGTTTAAATTATTGGTAAGTTCATTATCTTTTGGCTAGT
>JANIJH010000008.1:19637977-19664316 GCA_024520975.1 Erythroxylum areolatum
TGCTTAGTAGAATTGATCGAGCTTATGACCGTCCAAGTTCCTGCTCTGTAAATAGCCTTCTAGAATTGTTGCCAATCGTTTCTGGTGACTCTTGTAATTTTGAGGTGGACAAACTAGTGAAATGCAGGTTTCAAGGTATTTTTACCGATGGTACTTCCATTTTCTTGTTTTAATTATTTTTTCTGGTTTTTATGATATGCTTTCTAAACCCTCTTTCTTGTCCTCTTTGCCTCCAATAGGTGTCAGTTGTTCGAGTGATGACAAGCCAGCGAGTCAGTTGCTATTTACATTAGCATCTGAATGCATACAGCCCGAGTTTCAGAGTTCTGGGTTTGGAGGCTCCACTCAAGATCTGAACAATTTCATATTTCTGTCTCAGCATTGGGCTGTTTGCCACATAAAATGCATTCCAAGACTGATGCATGGTTGCAAAGCATTGATCTATTCTCCAGAGGTGCTTAATGATAGATTGGCTCACCCAGGCTTTTGTAATAGGCTGCCCCTCTGTTTGAGGATTTTAAAGTTACTAGGAAATCTGGTGAAGGATATTCCATATGTCGAATATGATGCCTCGCTGTTACAGGAAGTTGCTTTATTAACAGAAGTTTTACCTAATTTGTTTAGATTTGCATTTGAATCTGCAAATGACCCTACTACTGTTGAGGGCAGTTTGGAGAGCCTCATCTCATTGCTTCTTGAAGAGTTTCTTCATCTTGTCCGAGTTATTTTTCGTAACAGCAGTGCCTATCAAAACATCTTAGCATGTATAGTAGCTTATATGTTGGACCTCTTGGATTCTTCCGTACGGAGGTGCTATAAATCTGATGCTAACCTGGAGCCTTCTCTTGTATACTTATCCCAAAATGTCCTTTATGTCTTAAAACTGATTCAGGATCTCAAAAGGCAAACGTATCAGACTCTTGATTTGAGAGAGCTTGACAGTAATTTTTTTGGCAATTCTAGTAATTTTCCAAATGATTACCCTTCATGTGTTGTACGGTTCGAGAAGGTTCCCTTGCTCAAGCGATTCACAGCTGAGGAACTATTGAAGGTTATATTTGCACCATCAACTGAATGGGTGGATAATTTAATGCATCTTATTTTCTTCCTTTACTCTGAAGGAATAAAGTTGAAGCCACAAGTTGAGAGAACAAATTCTGGTTGTGCAAAAAGTACTTGCCATTCAGAACTGGAGACTGCCATTTCCCATGAAGACGAAGCTCTTTTTGGAAACCTTTTCTCCGAAGGTGGGCGCTCAGTGGGATCTACAGAGGCTTGTGATCAACCTCCAGTTGCTGTTAATTCTGGCTCCACCAATTGCAATTTGCTAATGCAGGCTGCTATGGAGATGCTGAACTTCCTTAAGGAGTGTGTTTTCTCTCATGAATGGTCTCCATTTCTATTCGAGCATGCCTGCAAAGCGCTGAGAGAAAATCATATCAATATTTTGCTTTCCATGCTCAACTATCAAGTCTGTGGTCCAGAAACAAAGCCTTCTAATAACTATGGTGCTTTGGATGAAGATAGAAAGAGTGGGCATATCCCTGGACTTTGCTTTGAATTATTGCATAACCTTCTTGGTCGCCATGCTCTATCATATTCTCTTGAAGACTACCTTGTTGACCAGATTCTGATGGTTGAAGATGATACCTATAATTACAATGATATGACCTTATCCTTGCTAGCTCATACTGTAATTTCTAGGGTGGGTTTGGCTGGTGCTCAGTTGAGAATCAAACTTTACAAGGGATTTGTGGATTTTATTGTTGACAAGATAAATGTCATCCATTCAAACTGTCCTACCTTCAAGGCACTTATTGAGCACCTTCCATCAGTCTTTCACATTGAGATTCTTCTTATGGCATTTCACTTATCATCTGAAGGAGAAAAGAATACATTTGCAAAACTAATTTTTTCTTCCCTTCAAGCAGTTGATGCTCTACCTGCTGACTTTAGTAGTACACAGTTGTCTTGTTGGGCTGTTCTTGTTTCACGGTTGATCATCTTGATTCGTCATATTATCTTCTTTTCTCACGCTTGTCCATCGTTATTGCTTCTAGACGTTCGGTCAAAGTTGAGGGAAGCTCCAGTTTGGGACTCTCTTCTGCATCATGCTGTGAATGATCAATTTCTGTCTTGGTCATCAATTGCAGTGAAGAAATTACTGGCTCCGTGGATTGAGGGAGAGCCTTTCTTGAGTACCTTGCTTAATCAATTGATTGATATTTCATCTCTTCCTCCTTTGCGTTGCCTAGATGATTTGGCCATTGAATCTTTGGGCTTGTTTTGGGATGATTTATCTGCAACCTTCTCAAGGATTCTAGGCCTTTGGAAAGGTAAGAAAGCTGCATTCATAGAAGATCTTGTTGTTGAAAGGTACATTTTTTCACTTTGTATCGATATTTCTGCTATGGGCTATGCATTAAATCATCAGCCTTCACTATTGAGCGAGTCCTGTACATTAGAGTTGTCCAATGTGCAATACTTCCTTAGCTTCAGTTGCCCATTTATAGGCCACTGTGATGATGTCAGCAAGGGCTTAGATCTTCCGAATGCTCTTGTTGGAGTGTTGCATGAATTATGTAACATACCCATATCAGATAATTCTGAGGAACTGGGGTGGGATTTTCTTAGGAATGGATACTGGTTTTCTATGGTA
This sequence comes from Erythroxylum areolatum, assembly GCA_024520975.1. Taxonomy (NCBI): domain Eukaryota; kingdom Viridiplantae; phylum Streptophyta; class Magnoliopsida; order Malpighiales; family Erythroxylaceae; genus Erythroxylum; species Erythroxylum areolatum. The sequence continues at coordinate 19,640,637 of JANIJH010000008.1, forward strand.
CTCTCCATGTTAAACGTAGGCATTTGTCAGTACAATACAAAGAACAATGTGAATCAATACTGTATTGAGAGCACAGCCAGGGACAACCAATTTACAGCTGCTGCTAAAAGCATGACATCAAGTTTGATTGAGGCTGGTCAACTTTCGGTGCTGCTGGATTTGTTGTCATACTTATTGCATCTATATTTACAAGTTTTTCAAAAGGCTTTTCTCACTACACTTGATCAAGGTCACTCCCTTACTAATGGTTCTTCTCTACTGCTCCTAAAACACTCCAGTTTTGACAAAGGTCTACGGGATGAGCTCCTGAAGAAGCTTGGGAGCAATTGTTACCAACTGAACTCTTTATTTGACCTCTTAACAAACTTGGAATCAATTGTTGACAAAAGATTTTCAGGCATCCAATCCAAGGTGCTTTGGGAATGTATGCTACATGGATTTCCCTCTCACATTCAACCACAAAGTTCAATCCTTCTTTCTTGTATCCTTAGGATAAGAGATATCGTTTCCCTATTGGATAAGTTGTTTGCAGTGGAGGAATTGAAAGAAAAATTATGTGCAGAGACTGAGTCACTTGGTCAGATTCTTGATTCATTGATGGCTGTCAAGTTTGATAGAATCTTTGAAAGCCTTGGAGGAAGCTGTGATGCTGTTATGTGCAAACTCAGTGGGGGGTTTGAACTGTCAGGCTATACTGATCTCTTCCTATTGAAGTGCATGGAAGAGATTTTAAGGGAAGTGAATGCCAGAGAAGTGAATGACAACAGTATTGTTGAATGTATAATTACGAAGATCATTGATACTGCAGATGGCCTTAGAAAAGATCCAACCAAGGCTGTGAATTTGCGATATTATCTTGGCGCTGAAAATGTACCACAACCTGTTAAGCAGTTCTGTAAGTTGCAACATGGTGATTTGTTAGTTCTGGTTGATTCACTGGATGTTTGCTGCTCTGAATCAGTAGATGGGAAAGTGCTACGTTTCTTTGTTGACCTCTTATCAGGAGACTTGTACACTGATCTCAAACAGAAGTTACAGAGAAAGTTCTGTGATCTAGATCTGCATCGTCTGTCCAAACAGTTGGAGAGGTGGCTATTAGGTTGTACTGTGGAAGTTTCCAGTGGAATTACCCCTGTAAAAGGGAATCCTGTTTCTGTGAGAGAAACAGCTATGAATTTCATTTTATGTCTTATTTCCTCACCTACTGAACTGTATATTGATCAACTGCACAATCATTTGTTTGAGGCTGTGCTGGCATTACTGGATACTGCTTTTTTGCAATTCGATGTAAGTGTATCCAAGTGCTACTTCCATTTTGTTGTTCAACTTGCTAGAGGGGAATATCAATTGAAATTGCTTCTGAAGAAGACCTTACTGCTGATTGAGAAACTTAATGATGATGAAGTTTTTCTTCCGGGATTGAAACTTCTCTTTGATTTTCTTGGAACTGTTTTGAATGATTGTGGGTCCTCTAGGAGGAACACACAGGAGAAAACCCCAGAAAAATCACTAACTGGAAGCAGTTTTGGATCAGGCGCTGTTCCTCTGAAACTAGCAGGATCTAGGAAGAACTCTAGCTCCTTGATTATTTCTGCAAGTCAAGGAAGAGGAGCTGCAGCAATTGAATGTGATGCAACTTCTGTTGATGAGGATGATGATGATGGAACATCTGATGGTGAGGTTGCCAGCATGGATAAAGATGAGGACGAAGAGACCAACAGTGAAAGAGCCCTTGCCTCAAAAGTATGTACATTTACATGCAGTGGCAGCAACTTTATGGAACAACATTGGTACTTTTGTTATACATGTGACCTGACAGTATCAAAAGGTTGCTGTTCTGTGTGTGCAAAAGTTTGTCATCGGGGTCATCGTGTTGTTTATTCTCGTTTGAGTAGATTCTTCTGTGACTGTGGTGCGGGTGGTGTTAGGGGCAGTAACTGTCAATGTTTGAAGCCACGAAAATTCACTGGAAGTGACAGTGCACCTGCTCGTGGTGGTAGTAACTTTCAGTCCTTTCTACCTTTCTCTGACGATGCAAGTCAGTTGCCTGAGAGTGACTCTGATCTGGATGATGATGTGATTGCAGATACAGATAACTCGCTCAAGTTATCTGTTCCTACGGATCTTAAAGATTGGATCCCAGTTTTACTTGAAGAACTTAATCTCGAGGGACATTTGCTCCGACGATGCTCTACATTGTTTCCATACATAACTAACAAGAGAGAGTCCAATCTTTCGAAAGATAAGAAAATAGTAATGGGTGAAGATAAAGTTCTATCTTATGGAGTTGAACTACTGCAATTGAACAAGGCATATAAAAGTGGATCACTAGACCTAAAAATAAAGGCTGACTATTCAAATGCAAAGGAGCTTAGGTCACATCTAGCCAATGGTTCTCTGGTTAAATCATTGCTCAGCGTTAGTAATCGGGGCCGACTTGCAGTTGGTGAAGGTGACAAAGTTGCTATATTTGATGCTTGCCAGTTAATTGGGCAAGCCACCATTGCACCTGTGACAGCAGATAAGACCAACATTAAGCCTCTATCAAGAAATGTTGTTCGCTTTGAAATTGTACATCTTGTCTTTAATGCATTGGTAGAGAATTACCTTGCTGTAGCAGGCTATGAAGGTTGTCAGGTTCTCACTTTGAATCCACGTGGTGAAGTCACTGATCGTCTAGCCATTGAACTTGCTTTGCAAGGTGCATACATTAGGCGGATTGATTGGGTCCCAGGTTCTCAAGTTAAACTAATGGTAGTGACCAATCTGTTCATCAAGATATATGACTTATCCCAGGACAACATTAGTCCTTTACACTACTTCACATTGCCTGATGGTGTAATTGTGGATGCTACACTTTTTATGGCTTCTCAAGGGAAGATAATTCTTGTTGCTCTCTCAGAACTAGGGACCTTGTTCAGGTTAGAGTTGTCTTGTGAAGGTAATGTGGGGGCCATCCCATTGAAGGAAATCATTCAGGTTGGAGAAAAAGAAGTCAAAGCAAAGGGTTCATCATTGTACTTCTCCTCCACTTACAAATTGCTTTTCGTATCTTATCAAGATGGCACCACTTTGATGGGTCGATTAAGCCCCAATGCAACTTTTCTATCAGAGATCTCTTTTATATTTGAGACAGATCAAGAAGGTAAAATGCGATCAGCCAGTTTGCACCGCTGGAAAGAGTTGCTAGTTGGTACAGGACTATTTGTTTGTTTCTCCAGTGGGAAATCAAATGCTGCATTTGCTGTGTCCATGGGTATGCATGAATTACAGGCACAAAATTTGAGGCCTGCAGTAAGCTCAACCTCACATGTAGTTGGATTAACTGCATACAAGCCTTTGTCTAAAGACAAGATTCATTGCCTTCTCTTACTTGATGATGGAAGCCTTCATATATATTCACATGTTCCTGCTGGGAATGACGGCAGTGCAAGTGTGATTGCTGAGAAAATTGAGAAGTTGGGTTCTGGTATCCTGAATAATAAAGCTTATGCTGGTATAAAGCCAGAATTCCCCCTTGATTTTTTTGAGAAAACTGTCTGCATCACAGCGGATGTGAAATTGGGTGGTGATGCCATCAGAAACGGTGACTCTGAAGGAGCAAAGCAAAGCTTAGCATCAGAGGATGGATTTCTTGAGAGTCCAAGCCCATCGGGGTTTAAGGTAATTTTCTTGATTTGATTTTTCGTATTCTGACATGTCATTTTCTTGATTCTCTGAGAGTTCTGCATACCTTTTTTATGGCTTTCTTATATGTTCTCTGATCTGCTTGTGGATGTGGACAAGGCAATGTTTTGCCTATTTGAGCCTATTTGCCATATTCTCTTTTGGTGATTGGTTTGGGTAGTGATGACTATAGCCCTACTAGATTTCTTTTAACCAAAATACTGCTTTTACCAATTTAAGGCAGCCAGCATGTGGTTATATTATTGATATGTGGAGTTTGGTTAGCTAGAGTCTTTCAGGTTATGTATTATGATGATGTGATGTGTGCTTATTAGATGCGAGTTTCAATTCTTCAGGTGCGGAAGCATATAAAAGATTTGTGATTAAGAACAAAGGCTATAGTTGTAGGGCCTGGAAGATATTTACTGATTAATATGGCATAAAGTACATCTGTTTTTTCTATGCCCTTACGTATGAACTTTTAAGTTTTGATGATAGCTTCTTAGTTATCCGCTGTCACTTCACTTATCATGTTGCTAAGACCCTTATCTTTGCAGGTTGAGAGCATTGCTAAGATATTATATTCTTACTGTTCATCTGTATGATATGTTTACATTTTCTTCAGATATCGGTGTCAAATTCAAACCCTGATATAGTTATGGTTGGTTTCCGCATCCATGTGGGTAACAACTCAGCAAACCATATACCATCTGAGATTACAATTTTTCAAAGGGTGATTAAGTTGGATGAAGGCATGCGGTCATGGTATGATATACCATTTACAGTTGCTGAATCACTTCTAGCAGATGAAGAATTTGTTGTTACTATTGGGCCAACTTTCAATGGCACTTCACTACCTAGAATTGACTGCGTTGAAGTGTATGGTCGAGATAAAGACGAATTTGGTTGGAAGGAGAAAATGAACGCAGTCTTGGATATGGAAGCTCGTGTCCTTGGTTCTAATTCAATGATTGTAGCTCCTCTACAGGAGCAGGTAATAGCAGATGGTCTTAAACTTCTTTCCAAGTTATACTCACTCTGCAGATCACAAGAAGATGACCCTAAACTGGAGCTGAGTCAACTCAAATGCAAACAGCTATTAGAAACAATTTTTGAGAGTGACCGAGAACCTTCATTGCAAGCTGCTGCTTGCCATGTTTTGCAGACTCTTTTCCCTGCGAAAGAGAGATATTATCAGGTAATTTCTGGTGTTCATGCCATATTCTATAAAAACTACCTCACACACATTGTTGAGCTTATATAGCTTCCCTTACAAAGGTAAAGGATACTATGCGCCTTCATGGGGTGGTGAAATCAACTTCTATACTCTCATCAAGACTAGGAGCTGGTGGGTCTACAGGAGCATGGGTCGTAGAAGAGTTTACTGCTCAGATGCATGCTGTTTCTAAGATTGCATTGCACCGTCGTTCTAATTTAGCCAAATTTCTGGAGTTGAATGGTAGGTCCTCACTTCTGTTATTTGTTTTAAATGTGCATACCTGGCCATCTGACTACTTATATGCATGTAATTATCTACACCAGAGCCTAAGGTTTCAATTCAACTTTTTTTGGAGAACTCATTTAATCTATAGAATAATTTCTGCTTTTCTTTTCTTCTGCCAGTAAACATATTACGTGTTGATTCACCCTTCTGGAGATTTCCATACCTAAGCTATTCTATAACGGGATGCACAAAATGTTCCACTATTGGATACATAAGAATATTCTTATATTAAATGCTAAATCTCCATGATCTTTAACAAACGAAAAGGTTTGTTTTAAAATGGCAAATGCCATTATGTGAGTTCTGTTTTTTTAGGATCTGAAGTGGTGGATGGCCTTATGCGAGTTCTGTGGGGAATTCTGGACCTGGAGCAGCCTGATACCCAGACTATGAATAACATTGTTATATCCTCTGTTGAGCTCACTTATTGCTATGCTGAGTGTTTGGCTTTGCACAGTAAAGACATAGCAGGTCGTTCTGTTGCTCCAGCTGTTAATTTATTGAAGAAACTCTTGTTCTCCCCCAGTGAGGCAGTTCAAACTTCCAGCAGGTGCCTATTATTTTATCCCTTTGTTTTTGTTTACTATTATGGGTTTCTTTATCTGGCATTCATGATGTCTTCAATTTTCTCCAGCCTCGCAATATCATCAAGATTGCTCCAGGTTCCATTCCCAAAGCAAACTATGTTAGCTACGGATGATGTTGTGGATAGTATATCATCTGTTTCTGAGCCTGGTGAGACGACTGGTGGAAGTACACAAGTTGCGATCGAAGAAGATTCAATTACCTCATCTGTACAATATTGCTGTGATGGTTGCTCCACCGTTCCCATACTTAGGAGAAGATGGCATTGTACTGTTTGCCCTGATTTTGACCTGTGTGAGACATGTTATCAAGTATTGGATGCGGATCGGCTTCCAGCCCCCCATTCTAGAGAACATCCTATGACAGCTATTCCTATTGAAGTGGAATCATTGGGTGGAGATGGGAATAGTATTCACTTTTCGACTGATGATGTAAATGATTCAAGCCTCTTACCTGTCACAACAAATGTCAGTGTACAAAATTCTGCTTCTTCAATCCATGTGTTGGAGCCCAGTGAATCTGGAGAATTTTCTGCTTCAGTGACTGATACAGTCTCAATTTCTGCTTCAAAACGAGCTGTAAATTCCCTGCTTCTCTCTGAACTCCTTGAACAATTGAAGGGATGGATGCGGACAACTTCTGGTGTTCGGGCTATCCCAATCATGCAACTTTTCTACAGGTTGTCATCTGCTGTTGGTGGGCCTTTTGTAGACAGTTACAAGTCTGAGTCGTTAGATTTGGAGAAATTGATTAGGTGGTTTCTGGATGAAATTGATCTTGACCAACCTTTCATTGCTAAAGCTCGCTCTTCTTTCGGGGAAGTTGCTATCCTAGTGTTTATGTTTTTCACCTTGATGCTCCGAAACTGGCACCCACCTGGCAGTGATGGTTCTATACCAAAATCAGGTGGAAATACGGACACACAAGATAAAAATGTTGTCCAAGTCAGTTCAGCTGCTTCTCATTCGTCCTTGGATGGTCAAGAGAAAAGTGACATCGCATCTCAGCTGCTCCGAGCATGTAGTTCTCTGAGAAATCAAGCTTTTGTCAATTATCTCATGGATATTTTACAGCAGTTGGTTCATGTATTTAAGTCTTCAAATACTGACTTTGAGGCAACACATGGTCTTAGTTCTGGGTCAGGATGTGGGGCTTTTTTAACTGTACGCAGAGATTTGCCTGCGGGAAACTTTTCTCCATTCTTTTCAGACTCATATGCAAAAGCTCATCGAGCTGATATTTTTATGGACTATCACAGGTTATTATTGGAGAATGTTTTTCGATTAGTGTACAACTTGGTTAGACCTGAGAAGCAAGACAGGACGGGCGAGAAAGAGAAGGTTTACAAAATCACATCTGGTAAGGATTTGAAGCTGGATGGATACCAGGATGTCCTCTGTAGTTACATCAATAACCCTCAGACTACATTTGTAAGAAGATATTCCAGAAGGCTTTTTCTTCACCTTTGTGGAAGCAAAACTCATTATTATAGTGTTCGAGACTCATGGCAGTTCTCAAGTGAAGTGAAGAATTTTTACAAACACATAAACAAATCTGGTGGTGTTCAGAATCCTGTTCCATATGAAAGAAGTGTGAAGATAGTAAAATCCTTATCTATAATGGCTGAGGTAGCTGCTGCAAGACCTCGAAATTGGCAAAAGTACTGTTTAAAATATGGAGATGTATTACCTTCTCTGATGAATTCAGTGTTCTATTTCGGTGAAGAGTCTGTCGTTCAGACTCTTAAACTTTTGAGTCTTGCTTTTTATTGTGGAAGGGAATTTGGCTACTCTCAAAAAGTAGAAGCTGGGGAATCTGGAACCGGTTCTAATAAATCAGGTGCACAGTCTCTGGATTCAAAGAAAAAAAAGAAAGGTGAAGATGGAAGTGAATCTGGGTCGGAGAAGTGCTATATGGATATGGAGTCAGTTGTGAATATTTTTACAGACAAGAGTGGTGATGTTTTGAGGCAATTTGTTGATTGGTTTTTATTGGAATGGAGCTCAAGTTCTGTGCGTTCAGAGGCGCGGTGTGTTCTTTATGGTGCATGGCATCATGGAAAGCAATCATTTAAGGATGCAATGTTAATGACACTTCTCCAAAAAGTGGAAAACCTGCCCATGTATGGTCAAAACATTGTGGAATTCACTGAGTTGATAACCTGGCTATTGGGTAAGGTTCCTGATAACAGTTCAAAGCAGCAAAACACTGAAACTGTAGACCATTGCTTGTCTCCTGATGTTATTAGGTGTATCTTTGAGACATTCCATTCACAGAATGAACTGATAGCTAATCATCCAAATTCTCGTATATATAACACTTTGATTGGCCTTGTGGAGTTTGATGGTTACTATCTTGAGAGTGAGCCATGTGTTGCCTGCAGCTCTCCTGAAGTTCCTTACAGTAGGATGAAACTAGAAAGCTTAAAATCAGAAACAAAATTCACTGACAACCGAATTATAGTGAAATGCACAGGAAGTTACACCATCCAGACTGTGACAATGAATGTACATGATGCCCGCAAGTCAAAATCAGTGAAAGTTTTGAATCTATACTATAACAATCGACCGGTTGCTGACTTGTCGGAGCTGAAAAATAATTGGACCTTGTGGAAGCGTGCAAAGAGTTGTCATCTTGCTTTCAACCAGACAGAGTTAAAAGTGGAGTTTCCCATTCCAATCACTGCTTGTAATTTCATGATTGAGCTTGACTCTTTCTATGAAAATCTTCAAGCTTTGTCGCTTGAACCATTGCAGTGCCCACGCTGTAGTCGACCTGTAACTGATAAGCATGGAATTTGCGGTAATTGTCATGAAAATGCTTATCAGTGTCGCCAATGTCGCAACATAAATTATGAGAATTTAGACTCCTTCCTGTGTAATGAATGCGGGTATAGTAAATATGGCCGCTTTGAGTTCAACTTTATGGCAAAACCAAGTTTTACATTTGATGACATGGAAAATGACGAGGACATGAAGAGAGGGTTGGCAGCCATTGAGTCGGAAACAGAAAATGCTCGTAGGAGATACCAGCAGCTTTTGGGATTCAAAAAACCCATTCTTAAGATTATATCAAGCATTGGTGAGAATGAGATGGACTCACAACAAAAGGACAATGTCCAGCAAATGATGGTCTCTGTGCCGTCTGGACCTTCATTGAAGGTTAACCGCAAGATTACTCTTCTTGGTGTCTTATATGGTGAGAAATGCAAAGCTGCCTTTGATTCTGTCAACAAAAGTGTCCAGACACTACAAGGGCTCCGACGGTTTTTGATGCGTTACTTGCACCAGAAGAATTTTGAGGATACAGTGGGCGCATCAAGATTTGTTGTTTCCAGGTCTCCAAATAAGTGTTATGGCTGTGCAACTACATTTGTAACCCAATGTTTGGAAATATTGCAGGTTCTATCCAAGCATCCTAATGCAAAGAAACAACTTGTTTCAGCTGGCATCTTAACTGAGTTGTTTGAGAATAATATTCATCAAGGTGCAAAAACAACTCGTGTTCAAGCTAGGACAGTACTTTGTGCTTTCTCTGAAGGTGATTTTGACGCTGTGACAGAGTTGAACAATTTAATACAGAAAAAAGTCATGTACTGTCTTGAACATCATCGATCCATGGACATTGCTCTGGCCACACGTGAGGAATTGTTACTACTCTCGGAAGTTTGTTCCCTGGCTGATGAGTTCTGGGAATCAAGATTACGTGTTGTTTTCCAACTGTTATTCTTGTCAATTAAATTGGGAGCCAAACATCCTGCAATTGCTGAACATATTATTCTCCCGTGTCTGAGAATTATATCTCAGGCATGCACTCCTCCTAAAACTGATACAGTGGATAAGGAGCAAGGTCTTGGAAAATCCATTACCTCGTCGCAACTGAAGGCTGAAGATAACTCCATTGCTACTGGATGTGTAGCTGGCTACAGCACTGGCACTAAGTCTGTAGCAGAACCTTTGGAGAAAAATTGGGATGCTCATAATGCTCAAGATATTAAGTTGCTGAGTTACTCAGAATGGGAGAAAGGAGCATCATATCTTGACTTTGTCAGAAGACAGTACAAAGTGTCTCAAGCAATCAAAGGTCCTGGCCTGAGACCTCAACCTCGGAGTCAGGAATACCTTGCTCTCAAATATGCTCTTCAATGGAAACGCCATACCTGTAAGATGACTAAGCGTGACTTATCCACCTTTGAGCTGGGCTCATGGGTAACAGAACTTGTTCTGAGTGCATGTTCCCAGTCTATCAGGTCAGAGATGTGCACTCTGATCAGTTTACTTTGTGCTCAGAGTTCTTCAACGCGATATCGATTATTGAACTTACTGATGGCTCTGCTACCAGCAAGCCTTTCTGCTGGTGAAAGTGCAGCAGAATACTTTGAATTGCTCTTTAAGATGATCGATTCAGAAGATGCTCGTCTTTTCTTGACTGTACGTGGTTGTCTGTCTACAATTTGTAAGCTGATAACCCAGGAAGTGAGTAATGTCGAGTCTCTAGAGAGGAGTCTGCATATTGACATTTCCCAGGGATTCATTCTTCACAAGCTTATAGAACTCCTTGGTAAATTTTTGGAGATTCCGAATATCAGATCCAGGTAAAATATAACCATATTGACCCCATGTTATATGTTGTTCTATCCATGGTTTAAACAATTGGATTTTGATTCCAGATTCATGAGGGACAATTTGCTCTCCAATGTACTTGAGGCTCTCATTGTCATTCGTGGCCTGATAGTGCAGAAGACAAAGTTGATCAATGATTGTAATCGCCTTCTGAAAGATCTTTTAGATAGTCTTCTGCTTGACAGCGGTGAGAATAAACGGCAGTTCATCCGAGCATGTATTGGCGGTTTGCAAATCCATGGAGAGGAAACAAAAGGACGCACATCTTTGGTATGAAACACCAATCTATTGTGTTGGTTATTGTTTTCACAATATTCATTGCTTTGGACAACTCTTATGATTTTTAAACCAAAATCTGAGGGTGGGGCTACAAAAGTACAAACCATTTGATTCTGCACTTACGGCTCTTTTTTGTTCTGGAATTTGCATCCTGTATTTAAATTTAAAGGAATATCTTTTTGCTGTTTCAAAAGCTATCCCAAATTACCTTTTATTGCCCAACTGTAACTTCAATTAATCCTCTGAGGGTTAAGATCCTTACATTATCGCAGCATATTTTTTCTGTGTTTAACTTTTTATTTTTGAATAAAACTGAATTCCAATTATTTTTGCAGTTTATCCTGGAGCAGCTTTGTAATTTGATATGCCCATCAAAACCAGAATCTGTCTATCTGTTGGTTCTGAACAAGGCGCATACCCAGGAAGAGTTTATCAGGGGTTCAATGACTAAGAATCCTTATTCCAGTGCTGAGATTGGTCCTCTGATGCGTGATGTTAAAAATAAAATTTGCCACCAGTTGGATCTGTTAGGCCTTCTTGAAGATGACTATGGCATGGAACTACTGGTAGCAGGAAATATCATTTCTCTTGATTTAAGCATTGCACAAGTTTATGAACAAGTTTGGAAAAAGTCAAATACTCAATCTCCGAATACCATGGGTAGTGCTGCCTTATTATCTTCAAATGCTGCAGTGTCAACTAGAGAGTGTCCTCCTATGACAGTGACGTATAGGCTTCAGGTTTGTATATTCAAGCTCTGTATTAGTTACTTATTTTTGGTTTGTCTCATGACATTTATGCTTTGGGATTGGTGATAGATATATGCCATCACTATCTTTTCACCTCACAAGTAGCCCCATGATATCAAAAAGCTGCATTTACCTGTTGATCTTTGTGTATATGCTCGCCAGAACTGTCTTTGCATTCCTTTCTCATATTTATATCATGTGATAGTGCTTCTTAACATGGCTTTTCAACAATGAGTGGGTATAATTCTAGAAACAGTGAATTCTTTTATGTTCTTAGTTTGATGTCCATATTCTTTCTTTTTATTAGGGATTAGATGGGGAAGCTACTGAACCTATGATTAAAGAATTGGAGGAGGACAGAGAGGAGTCGCTGGATCCAGAAGTTGAGTTTGCAATAGCGGGTGCTGTTCGAGAGTTTGGTGGACTGGAAATACTTCTGGGCATGATCCAGGTAAGCAGTTGCTTCATTGTTTTATAAAAAAGTGCCATGATAGCAAGAGCTTTCTAATTTCTAAGTGATGTTTTACCTTTGGCATTTGTCCCTCCTATTAGATTTTGTTTCTCATGCTTCAGAACTCCAGGTTGATTTTTAAAATGCTTAGGATTATTGTGATCTTTTAAAATTCTTACAATTATCGCTATTACTTTTTTTGTTTGTTCTGATGTCTATTTTATATCAAATTTGGATAAAAATAAACAGGGTAACTAGTTAATTGATGATGCCGTGTGGAAATGTCTTTGTGCTTTTGGTAGGTAAAAGCGTGTCAAACCGACTGTTATGGAAAAATTGGGTCCTTTGCTTTAACTATTCAGCAGCAATGTTTGTATTCATGGTTAATTCTTTGATCTACTTTTATTGTGCAATTGTACTTCATAATTGTATCAGTTCCTTACGCCATGTGGTTACCAGTTCTGGTACTGAGTTTTAACTGCAGGATTGATTAGGTCATAATCTTTTGTTTCCTTGATCTCTTCACTTCACTAACACATTATACCTTCTTATTTTAATACCCAGAGATTACGCGATGATTTCAAATCCAACCAAGAAAAATTGGTTGCAGTTCTTAACCTTCTTATGCACTGCTGCAAGATAAGAGAAAACAGACGGGCATTGTTAAGGCTAGGTGCTTTAGGCCTTCTTCTTGAAACAGCAAGGCGTGCCTTCTCAGTGGATGCCATGGAGCCAGCAGAAGGCATTCTTCTCATTGTGGAAAGTCTGACACTTGAGGCAAATGAGAGTGACAATATTAGCATCACACAGAGTGCCCTTACTGTCACTAGTGAAGAATCTGGCACTGGAGAACAAGCTAAAAAGATTGTTCTAATGTTCCTGGAAAGATTATGCCATCCATTAGTTCTTAAAAAATCCAACAAGCAGCAGAGAAACACAGAGATGGTTGCAAGAATATTGCCGTATCTGACATATGGTGAACCTGCTGCCATGGAAGCACTCATTCAACATTTCAATCCATTCCTGCAAGACTGGAAGGAGTTTGATCGGTTGCAGAAGCAATCTGAAGACAACTCTAAAGATGAAAACATTGCTCAGAAAGCAGCCAAGCAGAGGTTTACAGTGGAAAATTTTGTTCGAGTATCAGAGTCACTAAAGACAAGTTCCTGTGGAGAGCGATTGAAGGACATTATCCTAGAGAAAGGTATTGCAGATGTTGCTGTTAGACATCTTAAAGAGAGTTTTCCGATTGCAGGGAAGGCTGGATTCAGATCTAGTCCAGAATGGGCATTGGCTTTGATATTACCATCTATTCCCCATATATTGTCTATGTTGAGGGGATTGTCTATGGGGCACTTGCCAACTCAAAGGTCTATTGATGAAGGAGGGATATTGCCACTGCTTCATGCTTTGGAAGGAGTTGCTGGAGAGATTGGGGCAAGGGCTGAAAACTTGTTGGATACACTATCCAATAAGGAGGGAAAAGGAGATGGATTCTTGGAGGAGAAGGTGCGTAAATTAAGGCATGCCACTAGGGATGAAATGAGGCGGCGAGCTTTGAGGAGGAGAGAGGAGATGCTTCAGGTACTTAGATTCTTGTCTGATCATGTTTTTGTATGCTTCTACTATACACTGTTTCCTTGATGGAGAGAAACCAAAGTTTCTGTCATCGACTATTTTTCTCTTTAAGGGAACATGTCCATGAGGGCTGAAAGGGCCCCTTTTGTTGCATATTCTATGGACAAGAAAATAAGCTGATGATACCTTTGCTTTTATATGACAATCAATTGTTGATAATTTCCTCTTTGCTTCATTCTTACAGGGACTTGGTATGCGGCAAGAACTAGCTTCAGATGGTGGTGAGAGAATTGTTGTTGCTAGGCCAAACCTGGAAGGTTTAGAAGACGTGGAGGAGGAGGAAGATGGATTAGCATGCATGGTATGCCGAGAAGGCTACAGCTTAAGGCCAACAGACTTGCTGGGTGTTTACTCTTATAGTAAGCGCGTGAATCTAGGTGTTGGCACTTCAGGAAGTGCTCGTGGGGAGTGTGTTTACACCACTGTCAGTTACTTCAATATTATTCACTTCCATTGCCATCAAGAGGCAAAAAGAGCAGATACTGCTCTGAGGAATCCAAAGAAAGAGTGGGAAGGTGCCACCCTGAGGAATAACGAATCTCTTTGCAATTCTTTATTCCCAGTAAGAGGTCCATCTGTACCTCTTGCTCAGTACGTCCGATATGTGGATCAGTACTGGGACAATCTCAATGCTCTTGGTCGTGCTGATGGGAGTCGGCTTCGACTGTTAACCTATGACATTGTGCTGGTAAGAAATTGTCTTTGCTTTGTTTTATTTGTTTCATTTTCTTTTTAATTTCTCTGCATGTGAATTCTACTAGAGAACAACTACCTGTTTTATTTGAGAGTTAAACCTGATGTCTGTATTTTTTTATGTTCTAGATGCTTGCTCGATTTGCTACGGGAGCATCATTTAGTGCAGATTGTAGAGGTGGGGGAAGGGAAAGCAACTCTCGTTTCCTACCCTTTATGATCCAAATGGCACGTCACCTTCTTGAGCAAGGTAGCCCGTCTCAGGGACGTAGCATGGCTAAGGATGTTTCCTCCTATATAAACTCTTCGTTGGATACCAAATCCACACCTCATGCTGCGCAGTCCACGTTAGGAACTGAAGAAACCGTTCAATTTATGATGGTTGACTCACTTCTTTCGGAGTCATATGAGTCATGGTTGCAACATCGCCGGGCATTTTTACAGCGTGGAATATATCATGCCTATATGCAACATACACATGGGCGGAGCACAGCCCGCTCAGCATCCAGTTCGACAAGCTTAGTTAAAGTAGAATCAGGAAGTAGTAGTACAAGCTCTCCAGCAGAATCAGGAGGTGCAGATGATCTTCTCTCTGTAATCCGACCCATGCTTGTCTATACAGGCTTGATTGAGCAGTTGCAACACTTCTTCAAAGTCAAAAAATCATCTACTGCGACTTGTGTGAGAACTGAAGGGACTTCTGCCGGATTTGAAGGGGATGATGAGAGTGTGAGCTTGGAAGGTTGGGAGGTTGTAATGAAAGATCGGCTGCTAAATGCGAGGGAAATGGTAGGGTTTTCGAAAGAGTTGCTGTCGTGGCTCGACGAGATGAATTCAGCTACGGATTTGCCGAAGGCTTTTGAAATCATTGGTGTTCTTGATGATGTCTTATCCAATGGGATTGCTCAATGCGAGGACTTCGTGCATGCTGCAATTAATGCGGGGAAAATGTGAGCTATGTGGCGCACTGCGGCAGTATTTGTTGGTTTATATGTTATTTCGTATACCCATGTTGAGGATTGTGGACATATACTGACTCCTATGTTGAACGCATATTATATTACTCCTTGAAATGAAATCGTTTTCCCAGCAAAATGTTACCTTGTTTTATTAGCAACTTTGATCAGAACTGTACTTCTAATATACTTTTATATCTGTAGATATTATTAATAAGTTTTAAGTATAATTGAGAAGCAAAATAGTGAAATGTGTTGGCAACGTTTCATTCATGCACTAGTTGTAGGTCATTATGTATTTAATTGAAGGGCCTCGAAATTACTATCGCCAAAACTGCCATTCACCCTCATAAAATTAATATAAAATTTTTAATTACAATTCTATAAAAATTGTCAAACTACACATTGAATTGTATCATTATACGAGGAAAGTAATCACTTTAAGATTCCTCAATTGAAGATGTTGATATGTTACTACAAAATAGAGAAGCAGCAATCCCTCCTCAAACATCATCTCTCTACATTTCAGCAAAAGGATGAACCCACAGGCTAATAAGCATCGTATAGACGTTCCTTTAATATTGGAGATATAGTTTATTAAAACTGCAACTTTATCGTCAAAGTTCTGTGGTTGCTAGAGAGATTCCAAAATCAGCGGCCAAGTATTTGTTCCCTATAAAATATTGGACAAGTATGCCAGCACTCCATATAAATTGGAGCTATTCACCAAGTTTTTCATGTTTCTCAACTGAAATCAGCTCTCTGACGTTCCTTTAATATTGGAGATATAGTTTATTAAAACTACAACTTTATCGTCAAAGTTCTGTGGTTGCTAGAGAGATTTGCAAAATCAGCAGCCAAGTGTTTGGTCCCTATGAAATATTGGCCAATTATTCCAGCACTCCAGATAAATTGGAGCTATATTCACTATGTTTTTCATGTTTCTCAACTGAAATCAGCTCTCTCTATTGCTTAGACAACTTCTCCTTGCCTCCGTCTGCTCTTCCTACTGCCATGTTGAAACCAATGGCTATCTTGACTAGGCGAACAGTTAAACAAGGCAATTTAGAAGCCACTTACTTGGGAATTCGCTCATGATCTTCAACTTAGGTGTTTGAATTTTCCTTTGAGGACAAGGGATTCAAATGGGGAAGGTGATGTTACGCAACTTTTATACTGTTGTTTAACAATTGAGGATAGCTAGTAACACATTAGACATAAGCAACATGTTGTTTTGAAAGCAGTAGTCTATATTTTCCAAAAAAAGAAAATACTGGTAGAGATTAAATTTCTTGTTGTGTAGCCCTTTTTTATAACAGGAGAGGAGCAGAGAGCTACGTTTTAGGTGAACCATAGAAATGTATGGTGAAACCTACCTGTACATGATTATGTAATGTAAGCTTACGTTATCTTCCTCAGGCTCTCTCTCCCCCCCTCCCGAGTTTCATGACGAGTAAAAACTAGTCTTCTATTCTATACAACAAGTGGAATTGACACCTATACTGTTATTAATAACTTTTTGATTCATAACCTAATAAATTAACCTATAGATATCAATGAACTCAGGATTAGGAGAAGGAAAATATAGCTATCCCTATCCCATTATATATAATGGTGAATGGTGAATGGTGAATGGTGAATGGTGATGCCTCTTTGCTACCTTTCATGCTAGTGGTGATTGTAAAGTTGTAAACATGTAATTCCACCATTCATGAAGAATCTTCATGGTGGTGACATGGATTCACCATCTATATAAACTCAAACTTATTGTTCTATCTCAAAGCACAACCGAAATACTCTTTTCCTTCCTCATAGGCCACAAATATCCATGGAGGTTTAACTATTTAAAAAGGATCATGTGACAACCTCAGTGAAAATGAAACAATGTTTTGTGGGCCACGAAGTTGCCACAGTCATTAGCAATTCAATGTCTACTTATTCCCACAGACACCTACATGTAGCAAATGGAAAACGAAGTTATCCAAAGCCTCCTAGTCCTTTCAGTTATCTTGTTTCTAACAAAGACAAACTAATAAGAAACAGCGAAATGAAAGGGTTTATCTCTCTTACATTTGTATGGTTTTGTTTGTGTGTTGCTTCCAAGTTTCACGTGCTGCAGTATTTGCAATCAAAACTCACGCCTTGATAACGGCTTTGCCATTCATTTCTGTTCCTCCTTCAAACTTCAGCCTCTCTCTCTCTCTCTCTCTCTCTCATTCACTCTTTTTCTTCTTCACATTTCCCGACAAGTTTCTACGGCAAATCTCGCCGGAATCTCGTCGGGAAATAGGAACTGTGCAAGTCTTTTTCCACTTTGCCATCTTTCTTTATATGAAACCAGCATTTTCTTGTTTTGCTTCTATAAAGGACAACATTTCGTTTGTGAGTTAACGTTGTGAATATTGAGCTCAAGCTTGAATTTTTTGAAAGATCTAGCTCTCAAGTCCTTGGATGTCATTTCTGGGTTTTGTTTTGTATTCAGAGTCTGTGATCTGTGAGCTGTGTAAGGAGACAAGGTTAGGTGTTTCTGTAGAATAAAGTAATAAGAAAATGAAGCTGGTGTCTTTATTATTTTAATCTCGAACTTCAAAAGAATCAAGCGAGGTGTTAGTGTTTCAAGGTGATCCAGATTATCTTATTTAAGTTTGAAGAATCTTGTTGTCCTTTACAGAGAGAACGGAGAGGTAAAAGATCGAGTAGCATCATGTTCTGTTGTTTTTGAATCTGCCACTGAAGGAGTTGTTCAAGTGGGTTTGGTGAAGTTGAGGAAAGTGGCTTCAAAAATGTGCAAAACAGAGGACTCTGATGAGGAGTGGGAGATGAAAGTGAAGCTACTGGGAGATGATAAGAGCGACAAGTTGAAGAATTCGATGGTTTCAAGGTCTCGAATGAAGTTGTGGATAATCAGGGCAATCACCACAGCATTGCTATGGACCTCCGTAGTTCAGTTGGTGGCACTCGGAGAGATGTGGGGACCAAGATTGTTGAAGGGTTGGCCTTCTTGTTTTAGTCATCCTGATGTTGCGCTATCTTCTGTTCCTGCCAAAGTTGCTCTTCCTCCAAAGAGTAAGTTTCAGCTTTCTTGTTTCTTTTTTTCAATTTCAAGTTACATATTTGGCTCTTCATTATGAGTACATTTAAACGTATGGTTTACCATCATCAATTTACCTTGTTTGGAATTGGCATATGCATTGTTTTGTTGAACGGATCCATATCTACCTCTTATGGTGATGATCCTGTAATTCACCCTTTCCTGCTTCGAGCGTAGGGGCTTACAAGAACAATGGGTACCTTATGGTTTCTTGCAATGGAGGACTTAATCAAATGAGAGCAGCGGTGAGTAGGATCAGCTTTATAACTGGTTCTTTGCCTAATTTGTATTTATGTACTCATTAAATTTATGATTTTGCATCTGTTAACAGATATGTGACATGGTTGCGATTGCTAGATATATGAATGTCACACTTATTGTCCCAGAGTTGGATAAGACATCATTTTGGAATGATCCAAGGTATGTTTAATCAGTCTGCCACTGTATATAATTCCCTTAAGAATGTTTATTACTCGTCTGATTGATTCTTTTTGAGGCAGTGAGTTTCAAGACATATTTGATGTTGATCATTTCATCTCTTCATTGAGAGATGAAGTTCGCATATTGAAAGAGCTACCTCCCAGGCTGAAAATACGAGTAGAATTGGGAATGTTGCACTCATTGCCACCCATTAGTTGGTCTAACATATCCTATTACCTCCATCAGGTTAGTCGACTGTAATTCTGAGGTTAGCATGAACCTTTTCCTTTCCCCGTTCTGTGATATATATATATAGTTATATTATATACTTGAACAATGAAAATAACTCTCTGAAGTTATTTGCCTACAGATTCTTCCTCTGGTGCAGAAGTACAAAGTTGTGCAGTTGAATAGAACTGATGCTCGTCTGGCAAATAATGGACTACCAATTGAGATTCAAAAGTTGCGATGTCGTGTAAATTTCAATGCCTTGAGATTTACAAAACAGATAGAGGAACTAGGTAGAAGGGTTGTTAGGATTTTGAGAGAGAAAGGACCCTTTCTAGTTCTTCATCTAAGGTACGAAATGGACATGTTGGCCTTCTCAGGCTGCACACATGGTTGCAACAATGAGGAGGTAGAAGAACTGACAAGAATGAGGTACAGTCCTTTTATTGGTCAGGAGTTGATTAATTTAGATCAATACTGATTTGTTGTGTTTTCCAGATATGCTTATCCCTGGTGGAAGGAAAAGGTCATACATTCTGAAATGAAAAGGAAAGAAGGTTTGTGCCCACTGACTCCGGAGGAAACTGCACTTACATTGAAAGCACTAGGTATTGATCGTAATGTTCAGATATATATTGCTGCCGGGGAAATATATGGTGGAGACAGAAGGATGAAGGCTTTGGCATATGACTTCCCTAATCTGGTTAGTATAAACTGAATCTAGTAATAGTTGCATGTAGAATTTCCTCTAAAGCATTTTGCTTTCTTCTGTTGAATCAGGTCAGAAAAGAGACCCTGCTTGAACCAGCTGATTTGCAGTTCTTTGAGAACCACTCTTCCCAAATGGCAGCATTAGACTATCTTGTCTCCCTGGAAAGTGACATATTTGTTCCCACATATGATGGTAATATGGCTAGAGTTGTTGAAGGCCACCGCAGGTAGTGTCCTGTTCCAGGGCTTCCTTTACATTTTCAGCTTGGTTTTGCCTTTTCCATTGGAAGTTAAGGTTATTGCAGTTAGGAGAGAACTAGATTTCTGGTTAAATGAATTCATAACTGGACCATACAAAGCTGCAATTTCCTCCCAAATCTTTAACCTTATTAGGTGACAAATTCAGATGTTATATCTTTGATCCACTAGCACTTGGATCCTCTTGGGGTCAAATTATTTGGCACTAGCAGCTCATAAATTTTTTTTTTAAGCAGCTTTCTTAAGAAATGACCGGACATGCTGTGCTTCTGTATCAATGATTTTCAGGTTCTTGGGATTCAAGAAGACCATTCTGCTGGACAGAAAGCTTCTAGTTAATTTGGTAGATCAGTATAGTGAAGGGTCATTGAGCTGGGATGAGTTCTCTTCAACTGTAAAGCAAGTTCATGCTGATCAAATGGGAAGTCCGAAAATGCGAAGTATCGTACCAGATAGACCAAAGGAAGAAGACTATTTCTATGCCAACCCACATGAGTGCTTGCAACTGTTGGATGAACCCTTGAGAAGTACATGAACCAAGTCACACCTATGAGATGGTGTTACCTAATTATACTTTTTGAGGTGTGCAGATAGATCAACAGAAATATGGAGAGGCTTCAATACAAACAGGATTTTCTGTCTACTTCTCAAAACTGGGTTTCTGGTAGAACCACAGTCCTCGATCCTGAATCTATTTTCGTCAGCAGCCAGCATACCACAGTATTTATACCTGCCTAATTAAGAATTTATGTATAGAGTGAAAAATAATAAAATTGGAGACACGATACATCCAATGAGCTTGAATGTATAGAAGGCATACCCAAAAAGGTAGCGAGTTCTTAGGATGTGTCGTAGAATTCTTTCAGCGTTAGATATGCTTTGAAAATCAACTCTCATGCAGTCCTGTGTAAACATTTCAGAAACTGGTATTACTTGTGAAGACAATAAGGTTTGGACTTGATCTTATTAAAAGCCATTAGTGTTCCAAAGACATCTGGCACCATCCCATGTTATCTAGATGCAATTGTTGCTGCATCTTCAAGAAAGTATGAAAAGATATACTCAAGGACAAGTTGTATCAACTGTCTGCTGCGACCTAAAGAGGTTTTGCAAGAAATTCCTCACCACTCCCAAGTGAACTTGATTAGTTAAGAGATTAGACCGTGCATATGTTTGGTTGGCATCAAGCATTAATACCAAAGACTGGTCAGATTTAAAGTTATGAACTTTAAATAATTTCCCATTTCTTACTCTCAACAATTTACTCTCTTTCAGAATACCAAGAAAGTCATTGGAAAGCACAGAACTTATTTTCCCTACATAACGTCAACCGGAGAGGAAATGGAGGCAGTGAGCGATCCAAGAGAGCATATATTTACCGATCCGAGAGAAGTCTTTTGAACATTGGTGGGCGATCCAAGTGCGAGCTTTCATTTAAGAGCTTCCCTTCCCTTGGTCATACCCATATACGCAAGGACTCCAAATTGCAGTAATTAGGGTGTCTGACTCCGCGCGCACTGCAAGTATATAATGCCTTTTACACTCCACAACAACACCGAGGCCAAAAGTGGGTGAACGTCCATTGAATGAAAGCAATATAATATGTCTTGTCTGAAAATCATAACTCCATTGAATAGGAGCACACTTGGTTGATTGAAATTGTTACAGCTGTCATCCTGCCTTCTGTTGAAGAATTCCAAGCTACCCTTGTTTTCCTCGAATTTATTATTTGTTTCAAGGAGATGCTTGATGTTGGACTGACTGTTCCATTTCATTGGAATGTGGCCCGATTAATTAGTATGTAACATTAATGATTGAAATAGCTCACAGTGTTACTCTGAATTCAAAAGGCTTAACTATCCATTACAACTTGTAATTATTAAATTTTTGATTTTAAACTAAAAGTTTATAGGAGATGAAGCGTGTTAGTTATCGTGTAAAAAACTAAGAAGTTATAATTAATAATTCATATTTTTTTTTCCTAATATATTGATATTCAAGGAAAGGATGTGAGCTCTCTAATTTCTTGCTATTGAAGTTTTCAGTGGCCGATTGTAATTGATCATGAACCGTTTCAATGTGACTTACTTTAGTAGAATGTGACATTTTCATTGATTAAGAGTATCAAAATCAATGAAATGTCTTTGTTAGAAAAAGAAGAGATATTGTCAAAAAAGAAAGAAAAAGACGAGACAATGACTTTATAGTAATCTTACATCGTCAAAAGAATTCAATAGTAATTGACTGATTCGACGATTAGGTTGTGGGGAGATTATTCACTTGCCATTTGAAAATAACGTTGACGAGGCCACCAAAAATGAGGTGAAAACACCTTTAAGATTCAAATATAGGCTTGTGTCCATGAAAACAATTGCATTTATTATTTTTCAATAGAACCACTTAGATTGATTAATTTTCAATATTTTTTGAGAGTAGAACTGTAGGGAAACCGGGTCGGGATCCAATCCCGATTGCAGCGGAATAATCGCAAAAGTTTTTTTACGATGTTTTATTTCCCAAAAATCAAGATCTATTTAATTCTATAAAATGATTAACACGAATCATAATAAAGTGAAAATTAATTCATACTTATTTTGAAACTTGATCTTTGTCTTGTTGTATCCCTCGAACCGTTTCCAAAACTGATTCATCTCAGTCATCATAGCCGCACAAGTGTCAGACCTCTAACGGTATTCACAGAACAGGTTAAGAGAACTTTGTAACTCTTACAAAAAGAGTTAAGCATGAAATGCTAGCTCCATAGAGTTTAAGCCTATTTATAATAAGCTTTGGACGTTTTAGTAATTTAATTGAAATTAAATTCTAATTTCAATTAAACTTTAATTATAATTACAAATAATTCTAATTAAATACTGGTTATGCCCATATAAGATTCAATATCTCTTATAGATCCTTATTTATTAAATATCTCGTATTTAATCATAAAGTTTCTCGAACTTTCCAATCAAATCCAACTTAATTAAATTAACTTTGCTCTCTTCAACTCATTCTATATATGAGATCCATTAAGTTTTCAAATATGTTGGCAATGATTATAAAATCTGATTTTAATTCATAATTAAAATTAGATAAATCAAAACTTCTTTTAATTTATTTTTAATTCTCCAATTAAACAATTTATAATCATAGATTAAGATTGACGTCTAGCAACGCATCATGACCACCCAAATATTTAGGAATGTCAAAATAGTTTTGACTAACATTTCCGTGCATAATTTTTTCGTATAATTCAATTATTTCATCATACAATGTTCCGATTAGACATAGGGTATGAAACTAATGTCTACTCTATTTTGAGTCTAATCATATTAGTTCTCTATCATTAGCTATCGATTCAATTAATGATATTTGTAAACTATTTACAAAGCATCATTTCACCTAGCTTAGGATTTCTTGAATCAATACTAATCGAAAATAACGAAACATTCTCCCTAGTTACTTTAGGGTGATAAATCCTATCTTGATCACTCAACTATCTCAATATAGTTTATGCTATATCTAATGACTACTGATTAAACGACCTACGATTAAATAGATCATAGGTAGTATCAAAACATAACAATCCTCATATATGATAACTATGATGACCTCAAGGCAAAGGATTACTTATATAATCATCATAATAAGAATTCTATAAACATACAAGTAATATTCCAAATGGATTTTTCATATCGAGTCTATTCAGTAAATTTGTTCTCTAGCAAGCACTCACACGTTTGTTTAAGTACTTCTTGTAAGTGATAAGTCGACTTGTACCATGTGTAAGTCGACTTACACGCATTCAGCACCGATAAGTCGACTTGTACAT